>JAQIUS010000153.1:0-117274 GCA_028639655.1 Colletotrichum sp. SAR 10_66
AACCACCCCTTCTAAATTATCAACCCTCCCTCCCTCCCACCCGTGGCAGTCACCGCACCCTCACTTGTCCCCCCCCCCCCCCCCCTCCTCGCCCCCCCCCCCCCCCCCCCCCTGGAAGATAATGTCCTTCTATCAGCCTCTATTCTGATTGTTCCTGTCTTGCGACAGCTTCCTCACTGGCAGTTTGTACGTACATGTCTTGAACCGGAGCAGGCACGCGTGCCGGGTCCGCCGGCCCCACGTCAGCCCCGGCTCCGGCTAGTACGTACCTCCGTATGCGATCCAATGAGAGTATCCGGACGACCCTGTGTTTATGTATGTCCATCCAACACCCGCTTTAAGGTGGGCTGTCAGACGGGAAGGATGATCTTTGAGTGCGGCGCAACCTGCGCAGGCATCTGGTGCGGTTCCGTAGGGACGGCCCAACAAATATGACCCTGTTCCGCCGCCGTTGCAGCACGGCCGTCCGACTGTTCCATCCGTCTGCTCTATCCCGACTCCATCTGCTTGTCACTTTCCACAAACTCAACTGAGTTCGCATCGAGCCGTTGCCACGTGAATCAGACCGGGTCACAACATGAACCGGCCCTTGGTATCGGAATCCCCAGCCGGACGGGGATCGAAGGCATGCATGAATTGTGCCAAGGTGAAGTGCAAATGCATCTACCGCGAGGATGGTGCGCCCTGTGAGAGGTCCGTTTCCATCTATATTCGTCGTCCTTAGCGATGTGGGAAGTCTTCTGCACAGAATCGTCTCTCGCGCATCTGCTAATGACATTCTCACTGCCGTATTCATGGGCTTGGCAGTGTCAAGAATTAATCGGAGATGGCTTGCAGATGTTTCCGCCTGAAGAAGGAGTGTACACCCTCCGTCATTGTGCGCCGTCACAAACCCAGAGCCCAGGCTTCGAACCGAGTCACACGCCTCGAGGAAAAGCTTGATAATCTCGTCTCGTTCCTAAGAGCCGAGAGAGGGCTGCCACCGCAGTCGAGCCGATGTACCATCGATGAGGACGCCTGTGAAGAAGATGAAGATAACGACGAAGCCGATGTGGAGTTATTACAAGACCCGTCTCCCGATGCCGCTATTCCAACACCTGCAACGACGATTGCCAAATGGCCCTCAACATCTGGGTCGCCTAATGGATGGGAAGCTCTTTCAACAGATGAGCTATCCTCAGCTGAGGCAGAGGAGTCTCTGAGGAAGTTCAGAGAAGAGACAATTGTAAGATTTCTGGCGCAGATAAAGATATCCGGCAGCAAAAGCCATTTTGCTCACAACGGTGCGACAGCTGTTCTTCCCATTTCACTATATACCACCGCACGTCTCCTCTCAGCAGCTTAAGGAGACGTATCCGTTCCTATGGCTGAACATCATGAGCGTGACATCCAGGTCTAACAAGCGACGACTGGCGCTCGGAGATAAGGTCCGAGAGATCATATTTCAAAGGGTCGTTGTGGAACGAGAGAAGAATCTGGATCTTCTTCTTGGGTTAATAGCTACCCTAGGATGGTTCGTCACCCGGAACCGTCGAAACCCGATGTGCATTATCACAGTTGCTTATCGTTGCAGGTCACATTTACAGCGAAGGGATAAATTTTACAATTCCTTGTTCTCGCAGTTGATTATTCTTATGATCTATGACTTGGGGCTAAACATACCTCCCACAGAAGCTCCTCCGAAGGAATACTGCAGTCCAGGGACGCATACCCACTCCGAAGGTGGCAGACGGGAGAGAACCAACGACGAACGCAGAGCAGTGCTAGGTGCTTTTCTTATCACTTCCATGTGGGTTATCTCCCCGGCCTCCAACTTGTTTCCTGTGATTTCGGACGACTTCCAGCTACTCTTTGAGCTCCGTTAATGACAAATGCATAATTACAGGGCCTCGTACGCCACGAGAGGACCAGAAGGGGTGCGTTGGTCTACGGTCCTTGACGAATACGCCAGTCTTCTCCTTCAAACCGACCTCGACCAGGACAAAAGTCTCGTCGCTTTGGTTCGCATGCAGTTGATCATCAATCAAATACAGAGTATGAATCTGATGGGATCGAATCCAAATCAGGAGTTGCGAGAACTGTACACAGCCACCCTGCGCTCGCAGCTTCAAGCCATCATTGGCAACGAGAAGCTCCCACCGGCTGCATTCACACACCGTAAGTGCACTACCATTACGATGTGATTGGCGACATTTATTTTGAGCATCGTTAACATTCACGGTCCATAGCCGCTGTGCTTGAGCATTATCACTTCACCGAGCTTTTCATTCTCGAGTCGTCCCTATGTTCTTCACATCAATCCACTGATCCAGACCTGGAGAGATTTGAGGTCTACCAAGGGCAACTGAATTCGGTCAGAGCATGGCTCAGCACTTTCTACACAACGGACGTCCGATTGTACGGTGATATGGCGCTTTTCAGCTACTCTGAGCTGGTCCGGGTGATGGTATCCCTGCACAAGTTGAATACACTGGATGACACTGCTTGGTTGCGGTCTGGGGTTAGGCAAACGCTTGACCTAATTCCGACTCTTGACAAGCTTATCGCAGTCTTCGAGCAACTGAGAGCGGCCAGTGTTCTGTGGTCGCCCACCTGCGGGACAGGGGAAGACGAGGCGTTTACGTGGGCTATCAACGTCTTTGAAGGCATGAGGAAGGCATGGAAGGATGAAATGACGGGGCTCGAGAACTTTGGCAGCGGCAACATAGGGGTTTTGTCACATAGCTTGATGGCTATGCCTACGTACAGCGCTACCGATGCGTGGTGGTCAGATGTATTCAATATCTGACAATATCTCAGCGTCAAGCGGGAAACAATCGATAATCACTGTCTCAATTCTGAGCCTATGATGAATAGCGCGACAATCACAAAGTCTGCCGATTGTGTGCATTCGCACTATAAAACAGCGTTGCCGTTGAAGTTGGGCATGACCTAGACATGTTCAGGCCCGCGCGTGAGCTTGAACCCACCACTGACGAGATTCTGGAAAACACCGTTCGGATCATAGTCCTTCGCAATCTTCAAAAGTCGCGCCTTATTCTCTGCTCCGTAGCTGGTGAAGGGATCCTGGAACTGGCTGGCGTAGTTAGTGTACTTGAACCCGTTGTACAGCCCCATTTCCCTTGCAGCAGCATTCACGCGGTCCTCAATGCGCTGCTGCGTGGCGTAGACAATCTTATCGTCCTCGGCGTTTTTCCACATGGCAATGATGTTCAGGAACCCGAGAGGCCGTTCTTGCTCAGCGAAGCTGGTGGGGTTGCCTCCGTTACGCTTCGCGAACTCGAACTCGGCGCGCGTGAAGATCTGGAGCTGCAACTGCTGTGTTGCGATATCCTCGATGGCCTTAGCCTCTTCGCGCCAGATCTCGAAGGCCGTCTGCATCATTCCCGCGTCCAGTACGAATGAGGTCGTCCAGAAGGAGTTGCGGGTCACGCCGCCCGGGAATACGAGGCCGTCGGCGATCTCAGCGTGGTATGCATTGGTCTCAGTGATGTTGTTGGGCCCGGCACTGTAGAACCCGTCAAGCACTGCAGGGTGCTTGTTGTCGGTGAAGGTGTCGGCGTGTGTGAGGATGGCTGTTCCAGTCGGAGGAGCGTCCTTGTTGTAGTCCCAGAGTAGTACGCTGAAGCTCTTGGGATCAGTGGCCACGAGTTGATCGCCCCAGTTGACGAAAGCTGTGATGGATGACGCGTTGGCGACGCTGTCGTATTCCAGCTGACCTGTCCACAGTTTTCCTTGCTCATAGGTATCGAAGGTGAACTTGGTGACGATACCAAAGTTGCTTCCACCGCCGCGGAGAGCCCAGTACAGGTCAGGGTGGGAGATAGGAGACGCAGTGACGATGCTGCCATTACCCAAGACAACTTCGTAGTCTTGGACGTTGTCACATGTCATACCATGGAGATTGCTAAGCCAAGAAATCCCGCCTGCAGAAGGTCAGCATACAGCACAGAGACTCACAAAAAGAAATAGAAATACCGCCAAGAGTGAGACCACCGACACCAACGCCGAACATTCTCCCACCAGGGATGGTAAGGTTTTGCTCTTGTAGGACAGGATATACGCTGGACCACCGACCGCCAGGTCCGACAACAGCCGACCTTTTGTCATCACTCACGACAGTTTCGTTCATACGGGCGAGGTCAACCACCAAACCGTTGTCGATGGTGGATGCTTCGAACGAATAGTGCCCTCCGCTCTTGATAGCAAAATGACATTGGCCATCCCGAGCAATGTTCACTGCTCTCGATACCTCATTTGCGCTCGCAGGGGTAAAGAAGCAGGTCGGAGAGGCGGAACCCTGGACAGTCGACCAGAAGGATGTCTGCTCGAAGGCGTACGCAGTCTCGTTTCTCAGAAGGACCTGGTACGGGAACTCCTGGTGGAGGTTACGACACTTTTACGCACCGTAAGTAAGTATACATTCCTTATGTTTTCTTTTTCCTTCGTTACCAGGACGCTAGGATGCACCTACAACTCCGTCACAACCACGAAAAGGGGTTGCCTTGGCGTAAGTAAACGCAGTGGAGCCAGCCAGAATGGCAGCAGCAATGGAACAAGAGAAACTCATGGTGGTTCAGGCGGAAATCGGCGTAGGAAACTGGCGTGTCCTAAACGATGGTGATGCGGAACAACCCGCTTTGAACACCGTCTCGAGGCTCATCTTGGGGTCATATTATAGATCATCCCCGCCAGCGAGAGATGTATGCCGGCCGTACAGAGACCGAATGGCTCGCAAACAAATGGTCATTGTGCCTAGCGGCACCCGAACCGGAGGCGCCGTCTGCACCGATCGCTCGGGTCTCCGCGGACTAGCACGAGGGCAAGGAAACAGGCCTACCCAGTGGATTTTCCTGTCAGAGACCATGACGATACCACGCGGATACTTATTTGGCACATAGAAAAACAGAGTTTATCACAGTGGCGCGAACCCCTACACAACACACTGTCCGCGGGCCCGACGGCTGCCGAAATTACTTGTATGCACTGTTGTTATCAGGACAAACAACTGTCGTTCATCCGAACCTTCCTCCCGTGGCTCTAATTACAACGTTAAGCTCTGAGGGCCATAGTTACGCAAAGCTTATGATCCAATCACATTAATAACAGTGACTTCGTTCCATAATCTGGCCCCTTGCACGCACACTCACATTCCGACCAATACTAGGTGGGTGTTAAAGAGTTGGCCACCTTAATAGACACATTAACACAAAACATAGAATCTGCCAGGGAAATCATCACGGACTGTAGCTTTTCTCGGCGCTAGAATGTCCTCCTTTATTATTTGAAGTCAATTTAGGCGATGTCTGTCATACTTTGGCGTAACGTATATAACCGATAGCAATGGAAATCTCGCCTTGCCAGGCTGGTACATTAAACAACGATTTACCCACGTGACGGTTGAAAAGGCTGCGGCGAGTTCTTGGCTGCATGTGGTCATGTGCACGTCAGCGCCGCATGGAAAATCAGGCTGCATCCTGCTTCCCCCACCATTAGCTCGGAGAAAACCGCCCTCGAGGTTCCAACCCTTCGCAGTCGATAGCAAGTTTGATGTTCAAAGCTTTTGACTTGAGTCCCCGAGAGGCTTGTCACGATATCATGGTAGGTACAGAATACCAACACAACTACTCTGGACCTGGCGACCATTTTATTGCCGCTGGGCCCCAGAACAACAATTCGGGCTCTGGAGCACAGTACAACGCGCACAACATCAACTTTAACGCTGGTACGTCAACGACATTTAGGCTCTAGGTCGTAGAAGTGGATTGACTGATCAACGAATGCTCTTCGTAGCTCAAGATAGCGACGCAAGTCTATTCGCCGACCTACGCATTACCGATCCTCGCGACGACAAAGATCGCATCGAACGCACCAAAGGTGGACTACTCCGCAACTCATACCGTTGGATCCTCGAGAATCCCGACTTTCAAGCGTGGCGGAATGACCCCGAGAAGCGACTCCTCTGGGTGAGGGGCGATCCCGGCAAGGGCAAGACTATGCTCTTATGCGGCCTCATAAATGAGCTAGCGAACGAGGAAGTCGAGCCTGTCTACTTCTTTTGCCAAGCGACCGACCCGCGGCTCAATAACGCCACCGCCGTGCTTCGTGGTCTGATTTACATGCTTCTAGAGAAGAAGCCGAATCTGATTCACTTCGTGCGAGAAAAGTACAGACACGGAGGGAAGCGATTATTCGAAGATACCAATAGCTGGACTGCGTTGGGCAAGATTCTAGTTAAGATGTTAGCACAGGAAGATCACGCAATGAAAAGCGTCGTTTTGGTTATCGACGCACTGGACGAATGCACCACAAATTTAAACGATCTTCTCGACTTAGTTGTCGATCTCTCCTCTACCACCACTAGAGTGGTCGTATCAAGCCGCAACTGGCCGAACATTCAGGAGGGCATGGCGGCGGCTGAACAGCAGCGCCAGATTTGCCTAGAACTGAATGAACAGTCTATTTCTGCCGCTGTGTTGACATATACGACTTACAAAGTGGCCCAACTCGCACGGCAAAAGGGCTACGACGAGACAATAAGGGATGAAGTACAAAAATACTTGACATCCAATTCTGACGGCACATTTCTATGGGTATCTCTTGTCACAAGACGGCTTGAAGACCGTAAGCTTCCCAGGAGGCATACGCTGGCTAGGTTGAGAGAATTCCCTCAAGGACTCGATGCGTTGTATCGCCAAATGCTAGATCAAGCTTTGGGGTCTACAGACGCGGATGTGCTCAGGAAGATAATTTCCACGGTTCTGGCTGCTTTCCGGCCACTGGGTTTGAAAGAACTAGCCCCATTGATAGATCCACCAATGGATGACGAACCGGTCAGAGAAATCATCGGAGAATGCGGCGCTCTTTTGGTTCTTAGGGACGGTATTGTCCATTTTGTACACCAGTCTGCAAAGGACTTTCTGTTCGAACAATGTCTCGATGAGGTTATGCCTTTGGGAATCAGCCATCAACATACCATGCTGTTCTTGAACGCGTTGCGAGCTTTGTCAGGCACCCTTCAGAAAAACATCCAAAATGTAACAGCATATGGAGATCTCGAAGACAAAACAACGATTACCGACCCTGATCCTCTTAGACCAATTGAGTATGCGTGTGCTCATTGGGCTCAACATCTATGCGAGGGACTCACACCCACAGCGCAAGATTTTGATCAAGTCCGCGCTTTTTTGACAGAACATTACTTGCACTGGCTGGAGGCTATGAGTCTGATCCGAAGCATGTACGAGAGCATAGCTTGCATTCTTAGGCTGAAACATTTGATCCAGGTATGCTTGCGACAAGGAGAGGCCTAGGTCGAGGCCAATGTTGACTAATCGTATTCAGAATTGTGCAGAGTCATCTGCACTTGCACATCTTGTTCATGACGCCTTTCGATTTGCCAAATACTTTTGCGCCGGCATAGAAGAAGATCCACTGCAAGTATACTCATCTGTTCTGTTTGCTCCTACTCGTAGCATTATTAAAACCCTGTACCAGCATGAGGAGCCACAAGGGTGCTCCGTACAGATGATACCCCCAAGAGACGATGAATGGGGAAGATGTCTACAAACTATTGAGTTGACTCAACCGTGTGGACTTGGAAGTGTGGTGTTCTCCTCAGATGGGAAGTCCCTGGCACTTGATGTTGGCCTGGGAGATATACAAGTACGGGACGCCGAGACAGGGGGCTGGCTCAATATCATCGAGACTGAAATGTACTGCTGCTCATCGTTGGCTACTTCTAGTGGTCATATCCTTGCCGCGGCCTCCGGAGGCGACGTCTTCTTGTTTAACATGTTGACAGGCGAGGTTGTTGGCGAACCAATTGAGACTGGGGAAACTGAGGTTTCATTGGTCGCCTTTGCACCCAACGGATCAGTTCTAGCAACGGGCTCGACGGAAGGAGCCGTACGGTTATGGGACACGCAAACACGCGAATGTCAGCGAACACTCCAGGCGAACAACCAGAGGGTCTCTGTTGAGTCGATCGCATTTTCTTCGACTGGTCTTTATATTGCAGCGGCCGTTGACAGTGTTATCATGGTTTGGGATTTGAATAGGTCCTGGCACTTGCGGACATTAATCGACCACAAAGAGACGGTCAAACTAGTTGCGTTTGCTTCCGATAACTACCACCTCCAGTCTGCGTCTTCAGATAGTACGGTAAAGATGTGGGATGTGGCGACCTCATCATGTCTCAGGACGACAAACATTCCCATGGGGCGATGGGAGACGGTGGCCTTTTCAAACGACCTAACCAAGGTTGCTTGCACAAGCTTTTGCAGTCCGATTCAACTTTGGGATGCCACAACGGGCTGCCTGCTTGAGACACTGCAGCAGGACGGTGACATCGAATCCCTGGCGTTCTCCCCAGACGACAATTTGCTTATGTCTGCGACGTATTCTGATGGCACCATAAGCCTTTGGGATCTTACAGATAACATAGAATCTGATCTCGAACCGCTTAGCCAAAAGGATCAACAGATCTTCTCGATCGCCTTCTCTTCCGATGGGTGCCACATGGCAGTGTTATCAGCTAGCGATTTAAAGATTTGGGATGCCAACACGGGCCAATGTTTGCAGAAGCTCAACGAATGGAAGGCATCCTACAGCGGAGCATCGGTGACATTCGGCAGCAACGGTATCCTGCTTGCGAAGAAGTCTGAAGGCGATGGAAATGTTGCTGAGATATGGAACGTTAGTACAGCGACGTGCCTGCAATCACTCGCTGATGAAAGGATCTCTACCATTAGAGGTCTAGAGTTCTCACCCGACAGCGCCACACTTGCGATAATGACCGAAGACATCGTCAGTCTCTGGGACGTTGCTGAAGGCAGTTGCAGAGTAGTTTACAAGACACCTGATCACTGCTACGCGTCTAACGACGTGAAATTTTCAGAGACAGGATTTCACCTTTACAACTACAATTGGGAAGACGGCGAAAGAGCTATTAGGTGCGAAGGCAAAACAACTGTTGCCTCCATGGGGATTGGAGTCGCGCCGCTTGAACCACTTCATATTTCAGGCTACAGTATCCAGAACCGCCAGACGTGGGTCAAAAAGGATGGGGAAAATATTCTTCGGATTCCTCCAGAATATCGAGCTACAACCTACGGAATTTGGGGCTCCATGATAGCGCTGGGTGACGACTCAGGCCGAGTTACCATTCTGCGATTCACGTAATCGGCTTGCAAACGTAGGTGTACCAACATGCAGGTTTTCTACCTGCGCATATCTCAACCCTCCTAGTCTGATCATCTCAAATGTTTAGCATCCGACTCCTGCCACGGGAACTTATTCTCAATTAACCGAATGAGGTTCTCATGGTGTGTAGATTTGGGTTTGATAGAAACCTCGAATGGTGCCGGATGGCTGATCACACCCGGATTGAAATATGCATCGGGCTCAACCACTTTACCGTCGATCACAGGGCTGTTGATATTGAACACGGCAAGCGACTGTGCAAAGTTGAGGAACAACGAATTCTCGGCCAGAATTTGTCCGGCGCATATGCGACGGCCATAGCCGAAAACAATCTTACGCGGATCCCTGTCTGGCTTGGGGCCTTGGAACCTTTCTGGTCGGAACTCCATGGGGTCTCGGTAGACCTCAGGGTCATGCGTAAACCACCTTTAAGAGTCAGTAAACTGTGCAACAAGGTTCCCCAACTCATCAGGCTTGAAGCAAAGCCGAGTAAGTTTGTAAGAGAATACAATACATACCATACGTTTGGCATCAAGTAGGAATCTTTCGGGATCAAGTAATTGCCAAAGACGACATCTTGATCGCATGAATGTGGAAGGCCCATGGGCCCAATGGGATGCCACCTCAGGATCTCTAGAACGATTGCTTCGATGTACGGCAGCTTGTCGCGGTCGTCCAGATTAGGTAGGCGCTCGCTGCCGATGACGCGGTCGATCTCCTCTTGTGCCTTCTTCTGCACCTCGGGGTACTTCGCCATCGCGAGGAAGAATGTGGCTATTGATGCGACAGACTAGGTAGGCGAAGTGTCAGCTTCATCGGATCACATTTTAGTTGCCAAGACGAGCGGTGACGTACCGTATCTGCTCCACCACCGAACAGCGATGCCGCAGTCCATTTGTTGTTGTGCACGTTCTCGGGGGTGTCTTCGCTGCTCGACATCGCCCGTGAGAGATACGAGTCGTTCTTCTTCCCCGAAGCCAACTGGTCTTCAACGAATTTGTATCCGGTGTCGACGGTCTCTTTCAGTTCAGCAGCCCACTTGTTGGCGATCTTCTTCCATCCAGCTCCGGGAAACCATTCAGGAACATATCGCACTGTAGGTGTTTAGCGACGTCTTGGATAAACCTACTGGGAGCAAATGAAGATAATCACTTACGAATTGGGATGATGTCGACAAGAAAGTTTCCAGGGGTAGCTGCGTAGGCAAAGTGTTCCATAGCGTCATTCATCATCCCAGTCAAGGGGTCTTTCTTGAACTGTTCGGCGTTGTAGCCGTAGACGATATTTAGAATGACAGAGCCAGCTTCCCTAGTACACACAATAACCGTCAGCTAATTACTGGATGCATATTCTTTGACGGGTTCAACGAACCTTGCAATATGCTCCGTGAGTTTCTTCGGGTTGTCGAGCACATGCAAGAGGAAGTGGCCCACCTCGGCCTCTTGCAACGTATTGTACTGTGCTGCCGTTGTTCGCGTCCCAAGAATCCGAGAAAATACTTTCCGATGCAGGCGCAGAGTGTCATCGTATCTCAACTGCCCTGTGCCGTCGTTCCATCCGACCCTAGTAGCCAGTCAGATCTGGAAAAAGAGGTGACAAGTGCTAGGAAAGTTATATCCTTACATTTCGCCTGCAAGGACGATGGTCGGCCGGGACGAAAACTCGGACGAACGCTTATCGAGCATTTCAGATGCTACCTGGGCATCATTGATGATAATCAATGTCTTACCAAGCACTTGGACGGAGCTGATCGGACCTGCGGAGCGAGTGTGAGCCAAAATACTCAGTGAGTGATAGTCATGAACTGTCTTGCAGCCTTACCGTATAGATCCTTGTGCTTCAGCCAAAAGCGAGCTGCAAATTCAGTCGGCTGAGGCAAGTCGCGAATATTTCCGACGAGCGGTAGCCCCTTTGGGCCGGGGGGAAGAGGGGGACGGTTGGCATTCTTCCTCGCTTGGAGAAGCTTGTCAACGATGAAGACCGCAAGAAGGGTGGCAGCGAAGCCAATGAACAGAGCAGAATCTTTCATCGTGAAGAACGGAGATTCTGTTGCATGAGACGGATGTCCCTTTGGTCGACAGTTTCGGAGACCGGGAACCAGGGAAGGTTACTTGTATTATGTAGTAGGATCTCCCAAACCCGGCCATGACCCCGCTGCCCAAGTCATGGTCAGTGGGACCTCTATCATACGCAGGTGACATAAGTGCCGAACTCATGAGATGAACCTCTTAGATGGCGGAAGAATGACTGCTCCACAGACGGGGTTAAGATAATCGCATAGTGCGGACTGCAGTCAGCTTACCGTCGTGCCGAGATCTGAAGTGTCAATCCTGCCCCATGTGGGAAAGGGCCCGAACAAGGAAAGGGTTTCATTGAAGTTGGGTCGCGCGAATCACATCGGCAAGATATCCGCTGCGTCCGCTAGCTCCGTGATGTCGCGAAGCGGAGTGGCTCCGGGCCATGCATTCGGCCGTGGCGATGGCCGCACGCTGCAGCGGCCCATATCACGGGCATATGGTGCTTACGTGGGAACGCGGCATTTGGTGGAGAAGCCGAGGGGAACCCGTCTTTGAGCCTCAAATTCACAGATCAGCCTGGAGACTGCCCCAATCATCTGACGCGGTTTACCAATCGGGACGTCTGTTTCTGTCTCGGTATGTGGGATCTGGAGCTTCGTTGTCAGTCATTGCTTTTTCCCGAAGTTCTCGAGCCTGCCTGTTTGTATCCATGTCGGTCAAGGAACCTGGGCTCCACCGAGTTAAACCAAAATACGTGTAGTTCGGTGATGTGATCCCACCCGATCATGCATGTAACCTATATGAGACAGCATTGTTCAGGTTACATGCAGATGTTGCGTTCAGTTGATCCAGTAAGCCCTAGGGTCTATCGGAAGACCACTTCATACGATTTACCGTTTGTGTCAAGTCTTCCCATGCAGTGGAAGAGCTTGGACCATACAGAGGTTCAAGGCTTCGAAAGGTTCACTAATTGGTCATCGGTAACATACAGCTGATGAAACGTATTCCATCACTTCTCATGGCCACCTCTGACCTCGTACAAAGGTTCACACATCCAGCACCGGACCCGAATCCCCGTAAACCGGATCTTTTGCAAACCACTCGAGCTTGCTGATGGCCGCAACCTTGCTCTCCTCCCCCTTCTTGCCATAGCACATGTCCCAATGACAACCGATAGGATAGCTCCCCACCATCTCGAACCGTCCGTCGATATCCTCTAGCAGCCGATGGGATACCCCAACAGGGACCACAATGACATCTCCCTTCTCCACCACCGGTTCGACACGGCCCTCATTCTCCTCTCCTCCAAAGCACAACCTTGCCCGCCCATTGCTGATGCAAAGCAACTCATGGGTCGTGCTATGAAAGTGAGACGTACTGTACATGGTATATCGCCATTGCGGCTCGACGACGCCGACTGAGGAAAGATGCGCCTCTATGGAGGACGCACTTGCAGATGGGAAGGCGGAATGGTAGATCAACAATGGCTTGTTCTGGATGCTGGTGTTTGGAAGCAAGCCATGTGCCGGGATGAAGTGCTTGGAGACGCGCAAAGACGAAAGCGGCGTCAGTGAGAGTCTAGAGCTCATTGTAGGCTTTGTGAAGAGTTTTGTAGATTGTATCGAGAGTGCTGATGCAGTTATAGCTTCGTAAGTTGGACTGGCGAAATTGAAGACGACTCCAGGATAGGTGAAGTTGAGGGAACGCAAGTGTGACGTCATATGAGCGGGTTGTGAGTGCAAATGTCATGTCTGACGACTTTCATGCCTGAACTCCCGTTCATCGCTGCAGCTCGTTCATTGAGAGATATTGTAAGATTAAATGAAACCTAGAACAGATAAAATGAGGTAACCAAAGAAGCATTGAAAACAGATGCACAAAGTGAGTTCAGGGGTCACCCGAAGTCCAGCCATGAGAACATGACGGGGAATAAGCTTACAATTCTGTTCTTCAAATTCGCGACTACCGATCCCTGTGTTGCTGCTGCTGCAGGTACCAAATGTGGCATCTAATGTTACCTCTGATTTTTCCTCCCTCGAATGAACAGGCTGGTGGGCATTTACTACTCCATCTTCATTCCTAATAGAGGAAACCGTAAATCCTACTGATGCGCAACCAATCAAGACAGTCCAAGACACAGTCCAAGACCTCAGCGCCTGCAATTCACGCCGAAATAGGTATCCAACGTAAGACCACGATAGGGGGCCATGGCCCTGCATACTCCCCATCAAAGCTGACGTGTCTATTCACTTAGTACTCCAGGCCAAAGTTCTCTATTCAGTCCGTAACGCCAAAATCCGATAACCCGGCAAAATATTGTCATGCAACGTCTTTCCAAGACTCTTGGATCGAGGCCCAGTACTTCTCGGGGTGCATGCGCATGTGTCCCACGTGGTCGCTGTCCTCAAACACCACGGCCTTGTGCTCAAAACCCGCCTTCTCTCCTAAGGCGATATTCTCCTCAATCTCGGTGTACGAGATGATCCTGTCGCTCTTGCCGTAGAAGTACAACCTGCGCAAGTTCTTTGGCACATACGTGATGTCGTTGCACGCCTTCATGCTAAACACGGGAGCCGGCTCTGAGCCTGTGGCGAGCTGGTAGCCACGGTGCACCGCCAAGAGAAAGCCGACAATCGTTTGCGTAACAATGTACGGCAGCGGGACAAACGGCGCAACGGCCATCGCAGCCGCGTTAGCCCAGCGCTTCAACGTCTCCCAGGTCATGTAAGGGCTTCCTGGCGTAGAGTCCCAAACGGTGAGGCGGTGAGGCATCGGCTTGCTGTACCTGTCGCGGTATGCCTTGAGGGCGGAGGCGTAATTGATGGCGCCCGTGTTGGACATGCCGTGCGTGAGGACGGCGTCCTCGTCGGGAGTGCCGAGGACCTCAGGCGGATAGGCGGCCTCGACGACGGGAGCCATGCTGGCGGCGCGCTGGTCCAGGCTCTCGGAGATGGCTTTGACGATAGGCGAGAGGACGGCGATCTGTTTGGCATGCGGGTAGAGTTTGCTGTAGCCCTCGATGTATTTCACTACGTGCTTCGGTACGGCGTCGCCCCAGCTGAAGATGATGACGACCCGCGGATGGCCGGAAGGGCGCGTCGTGCCCTCAGCGAGTTCCTCGCCGTCGCGGACGAAGACTTGGTCGTTGATGGCTGTGAAGCCGGGGAAAGGGGCTGTTTTCGGTGCCATCGTGAGTCGCTTTCTTCACTGAAAAAATGCAGAAAATGAGCGTAATGTGACTGGCGAGCACTGTCGGTGATTAAAGATGAGAACAAAGTTCAAAATGCAGCGCGCGTCAGCAGGGAATGACAGGATTCATATGTTGTCGATGGCCAAGCAGAGACTTCCTGATGAGTGATCCGCTCCATCTCGGCGATATCTTATCAAGGGCTCCGAACCCAGTGCCAAGGGAACGGGTCTACGCGGCGGCGCCGCATTGTTGGGACACCGTGGATCCTACGGCCGTCTGTTGGGACTGAATCGGAGCATTTGTAGCCTTACGAGTGTCCTAATCTGAGATGGACCGTGGGGACTTCAGTCGAGGTACGGCGCGTACAAAAGACGCGGCATCTCTTAATTCGGCAGCGTTGTCCGTGTTTGTCAAGCCCCCTTACTCTTAGTGAGTGGCTTGGACGAAGTGAGATTTTTTGAGTGAGAGCGCCACTGAAATATGAGCTGGCCAATATCAGTAAACATCCGATCCCGGCCCACTTACCGAGGCAGAAGGACTCACCGATAGCACAGGCGCAGGAGGATTCAGCGGACGATGGCAGAGTCAGGTGACAATCTAGAAGCCGAGGCACAGCGGCGCGGGATGTCGGCCGAAACAGCTGCCGACCAGCCGGAAGAGGGCGGAATTGGAGATCCAGTCCGCTGAATCGTAAACGACGGCCGCGCTGTTCCAGAACGTGGTCCACTGTGGCCCCTGTGTTTTGGGGGAGGAGCTTCCCCGGATTCTAGTGACGTGGGATGCATCTTCAATTGCCATAGCTTTCTTCATCTTCATAGAGACTGTATTACTGATCCTTTGAGCTCACGACTATCCATTGTACCCGGTACTTCTATATTCCTTGATTCATTGATCGTTTATGTGGCTGTATCGAGCAGAATAGTCTTCAACTCATCCTTGTGTTCTCCTCCTCGGGGTGTACCCTCGACCTTCATCCAGCCAGCTCATCTTACCTGCGACTTCAAATGGCATCCGCATCAGAACAGCTGGTTCCCTTCAACGATGCGACCCAGGTAACAAAAGTAGACTCAAACGTCTATCTTGCCAATCTTGCGTCTGCCTGGTGCATAGGCTCAGGTTCGTAGTTGGAAGCGCGCATCTCACCCAGCCCATCCCATCTGACGCAGCTCCCACAGTACCAAACGGCGGATACGTCGCCTCCGTCATCCTCCGCGCCGCGTCCCTCCACCTCGCCGCGCGCGGCCAGCCGGACACCATCTCGGCTCACTTCGAGTACCCAAACCGCACGGAGGTCGGGCCGGCCATCCTCATCGTCGAAGAGGTAAAACTCGGCCGCAACCTGTCCACGGTGCACATCACCCTCTACCAGCACGAGCTCCTGCAGTCCGCGCCGTGGTTCAGCGCCAAGTCGCGCAGAAATGTCCTCGCCTACCTCACCAACGCGCGCATCAGCCTCGAAAAGGGCCTCACCCTCGACAGCGGGTGGACGATGGCGCCCCCGCTGAAGCCGGTGGACTTCGCCGCGCTCGGCCTGGACAAGGATCCCCACTGGTTCCGACGGGACAAGATGACGGCCCGCGCCGTGTCGTTCGCCCGCGCGCACAACAACCTCGAGCACTACGTCCCGCGCGAGGGCGTGCGCCGCGGCATGGCGGACATGTGGCTGCGCTTCAAGGCCGGGCAGAAGTTCACGAACGCGTCGCTGGGCTACATTGCCGATGCGTATCCGACCATCGTCGAGGCGTGGCGGCCGCGGCGCGGCGAGGAGCAGACGCCGTTCCGGTCGGATGAGATGTTTTGGTATCCCACGCTGTCGCTGAATCTCGACGTGAAGAGGTCGCTGCCAGAGGACGGTGTTGAGTGGTTATTTATCAGGTGTTTGGCGAAAGTCATTCAGAACGGAAGACTAGACCTGGAGGTAATCATCTTAGATCAGGACCAGAACGTGGTGGCTTTGAGCAATCATGTCAATATGGTCTTGTCGGCCGAGCGAAATCTCATGGACCGGAGTCACTCGAAGGAGAAGCTGTAGCGGCAGAAGGTGGATGTTTGTAAAGCTGAAAGATGATCGTGCTGTAGAGGGTCAATAGAGCTGGCGTTTTGGCGTTCCACAATACTGTCAGATCGGTTGCGCCCTTTCCCACAACAGGACCAGGCCAATGACATAGATCCAGTACAATTAGACCGATGCTTGTTAAACCGTAACTCGGCCAATCTTTATACTTCAGCTCATTTTTTCCACATGTCTCGGTGCTCTTCATGCTCTCACCTCACTTCCCCGGCTGTGGTTCAGGGCCTTCGGTTCACGATCAGTCCCACTCATGACCCGCTGTTCTCATCATCGTGCATCTATCAGCTGCAACCACACCGTCTCTGACCAACCATTGGTTTCTGTCTACAGAAATCCGATATCGGCTCAATGGTCTAGTGGTATGATTCGCCCTTCGGGTGCTTGTGCAATATCACAACCCTTCCGCAAAGCGGGAATGGGCGAGGTCTCGGGTTCGATCCCCGATTGAGCCCTCGCAGTCATTTTTTATTTTTGCTATAACTATAAACGCAGACTGTTTCCACTCATGGACTTTCGACGTTTAAGACGAGTGATAGATACTTGCTGTCTATATAGTAAGTTGCGAAAGGAGGGGGAGGAGGTGCTTAGATTCTAAGCTAGATTCAATTGAATTTCACGTCGCATGAGTGAGGTGTATTTAAATTACGCAGAGTTCTGTATAATCTAGACATAACCACTAAGATTCTCCAGTGTCCTACTAAGAGGTAAACGTCTTTGGGCCTGTAGCCACGGGCGCTAAGATGCCATGCAGCGCCAACTCTTCTATGAAGTTGAAAAGAACAAAGTCACATCCCCTCTTTACAACCATGTTGATGGTCACGGGCATCGACACCTCCTGATGAGTGACATTACTGTAATACGACACCTGTCCAATCGGAATCGTAAAGTCTGCGCTGCCAAAGTATGATGCCAGGATCGATCCAGCCTCCTTGGACCCGGTGGCATCCGGAAGTGCTGCGCCAGGCGAGTCGTTCAGGTAGGCCTCTCGGAACGACGGCAAGCCGCCTGTGCCGATATCGTAGATCAAGATAGATTCCGAACAGCTGTCTTTCGTGCTGAACAGGACCTGGCTGTGCCAAGCCTCCGAATCGTCGTGTCTACGCTGTAGCGCTTCGGTGTGTTCTTTGGCGTCTAGTGTGCGATTCCACCAGGACGAACGAAACGGTTGATCCAACGCAGGCAAATTCGGGCTGAAATAGTCGAGGAGAGGTGTGGCCACGACCTTGAGCTGTGTGTAGGTCCAGAGAGTTCTCAAATCAGTCAGAATGCCATCGTAGACACGCCCAGTGACGCTTTCAACTTTCTCGGTGACGTTGACATTCTCAATTGACAGGCCCATGGTCTGCGTGACTTGGTCCAAGAAGCTTTGAAGGACGACCTCCGCGGCTGGGTTCTTAAGGGGAAGACGATCCGCAGGGTAGAGGATGCGTTTCGGAAAGCTACGTGCATCAGGCACTTCAAGTTGAGGAAGGTCGTTGAGATCGCTGCCTTGATGAAGTGCGGGATCGTACCAAACCTTGGCGAATTGGACCCAGTCTCGAGGATCTCTGGCAAACACACCCGCAGTGTCAGTTCCGTACGAAATCGGCATGGCCCCAGTCAAGTCGATGATTCCTTGGGAAGGGCGGTTCCCGTACACGCCTGCAAACGCCGCCGGCTGGCGCATAGACTGGCCAGTGTCGGAGCCGATCGCAAAGTCCAGCCACTCATAAGCTGCGATCGAACAAGCGCCGCCGGCAGACGATGCCGAACAGCTCAGATAGCCATCCCCACGAGGGTTCTGGGGGTAGTAAACGTCGGTCCATTCCCAGGCGTGGGCTGCAGACGCAAACTGAGACGTCTTTTGCTTTCCTACGACAACGCCCCCGAGGTCGATGATGCGTTGGATGGATGGGGCTGTTGCGTTTGCCTCTCCTATCATACTCGTCCAAGCCTTGCTCCCCAGCGTCGTCTTCAGGCCTTTGACATCGTAGATGTCTTTCACGCCAACTCTCTTGCCAGCTAGGGGCCGAGTGTCGACTTGAGTGTACAGGCGCGATGGAACGGGAACTAGCGGATAGCCCCATTCAGGATCGACGAGGTTCAGAATCTTGTGTTCTCCATCTGATTCGTAAACGCCATGTACGAAATCGCTGTAGGTATCAGTGTATAGGCGAAAGACTTTAGATAGTTTGATGGTTCCTTCGCCGGATTCTAGAAGCACTGGTCCTGGAGGGGGTGCCGATGATGTCGAGTTGGTCGAAGCAGGCAAGAACAGGATCTGTGACCCGATAGACTCAATCAAGCTGCGTGCGGTAGCATCCACCCCTGAGGAGTAGTTCGAGCTAATGATGATGGTCTCAAGAAAGTCTTCGGTAAACACGTCATCCTCGGCGAGGTACCTATCGAAAGTATCCTGCAGTAACTGAGCTGTAATGAGCGGGCTTGTGGCAACAATATGCGTCGCCGCGACGGTGACCGGCTTGTAGTTCAGGGGTGCCTCCAACAGGGGTGATGCGGATGTCGCTAGAAAGCTGCTGTTCCCCAGCTGGAAAACAAAATCAAGTCCATTGATTGCCTGGACGGGGGTGAGCGGGCTTCGTAGAGCCAGGGCACTGGCGATGCCAGCCAGGCAAACCAATTGAAGGCCTTGGTTCAACATCAGCGATAAGTCGAACGGGTGCTCTGCGTAGTCAGGCATGGCGCCATATTGGTACGGGTAGATAGAGCCATCTCCAGCGTATAAATACATCGTAGTTGTCGGTAGTGCTTGGAACTCGGTGGTGAGCGCTGATCCTGTTGTGGGTGAATATTCCACAAAGCCAAGGAATCTAGACGTCACTCGTGGCGCCTCCACTGATAAGACCTGCATGTCTCAAATCAGACGAACATGCCGTTCCCCGCTTGTCTGCTCCGACTCCGGGGCCGATGAATGGCGTTTGAGCGCCGATGCAACGGACAATCTCCACCTTTTCCCATATCCGTGCGGAACATGTATTCCGCTTCCGCCGTTCGGTATCGACTGCCCACTCTGAGCTCAAACTACGTGTAGTTATCAAGTCGAGGATGGTATCAATCAGAGATATGGACAAGATTTCTATTTTTCATTATGTCATTACAACTATCGCTGTCGTTGCCACCCACAAGATCTATCAGTGCCAATCTACCACTGGGATGTAACTTTTGGAGCGCAGACAGTAGGACTGCAGCAGACAACAAATCGAACCTCATTAGCCAACTGGATGCACTATTCAGACCATCGAACGATGTTTATCTTGGAGTTGCACTCGAGCACACAAGCTCTGCTCAGAACTCCCAGCACATCCCCTGTACCACTTGCCTGAGCGCGACTGAATGTACATGATCACTTAAGCCGGAAGGGCAGTGAAAAACAACGTGGGAATGGGGAGGCAAATGTTCACTGTACAAAGAATTTGCCTGATCCAAACGGACAGACGAAGGCATGTTAGCGTTTGGAGCGGAGTACTCGTGATTCGCCAGCCTCGTGTTCTTTGGCTGAATGCTGTCTCATTTTTGAGCTGTCGTCAGCTCTCAGGTTTGACACATCACACCAGATTTCCCAATAGATCCAGGTCTCAATTTGGCAGGGCGGTTTTCGACCTATCAATACGCGACTCCAGAACGCCCCCCTCATCTACTCCTTGGAAGAGCACGCGGCGAGAACGAACTGAGGCAGTGGTATGAGGCTTAGTCAACGAGACAAAGCCGATCATACAGGTGCGTGAAAGAATGTGACGCAAGGGGACATTCGGACAGACCATAATATGCTGCATGCCATCCCCGATCGGCAAGTTCTGTGTGTTCAGCTATCTTGTCCAATGCATCATGGCCGCGAATAGCCCAAGCCCAAAGGGCTCGACTGCTACTGGCGATTTATCATCTGCACCATTCCTGCAGCGCGCCCCATCATGGTCCCAGGGAACTGGTAATGATAACGATAGAGAAACGACACATCGTGATAATAACTACCATGAATCCGTCAACATCTCGAAAATCCGACGTCTAGGAGCAAATGCCGGAAGTTATGCACGTATTCCCTCCCCTGAGCTATGCGATTCATCAGTGCCTCCGGACGACACTGTCGAAGAAGAACACCCTGCGTTCCAGAAGCGCGACGACTCTCCCGCTTCTTCCGGTGGACCGCGAGGCGTAACAGCAGCTTTGAGTATTTGGGCATTTGAGATCATGACACTTCTCACTTCGGTAGCTGCATTCGCCGCGATCTTCATTCTATTGTCTGTCTATCATGAACGGCCACAACCCCACATGACACATCGTATCAATGTCAACACTATTATCGCCATTTTATCCACAATTGTCAAAGCTACGCTGGTATATGTGGTTGCAGAAGGTAGAGATACTATCCTGTGGGCAGCCAGATTTAATTATTGAACTAACGACTGTAGTTATTGGTCAATCCAAATGGTCATGGATGGAAACACCCCAACGGTTGCGTCATGTTGAGTATTTTCACGACGCTGGCAAGGGAGCAGGGGGATCTCTCAAATTCTTGTTCGCGATTTGGAAGCCGTGGGCAATTTCTTCAACCAATCTTCAGGACATGGCGACTAATCAGACTCATAGAATAACGACTGCCCTGGGTGCACTGGTCATTGTTGCATCCTTCGCAATTGCCCCGTTCTCGCAACAAGCTGCAACGACCTATCCATGCGAAATCGACATTGAAGGAAACGCATCAATCGCCGTTGCGCAGTGGGTCGGTACAGGGGCTGACGGAAGCATGCCAATGATCAGCTCGGAGACACATGTTGCTGCTGTCACCGGTCTGATCTACGGTCCGGCCATCTCCATGGCCGCGCCCAACGTGTTCGAATGCAACTCGGGAAACTGCACCTTCAACTCAATCGGAGGGATAACACATTCCTCGGTTGGTATTTGTAGCAGCTGCGAACGAATTGAGGTTCGCCAAGAGACTACGGATTCTCGCATAATGTACTCTTTGAGTATGGACGCGAATTCTCCGTTGTCAAAACTGAACATCACTTGGCCCTTGAATGAGACCTCAAACGTTTTTGTTATGGACTCCAATGGGCTAGCCATTTCGACGAATCCCGACAATGATGGCTTTGACTTGGAGACGCGCTTCCTTACATTCAAGAATGTCGACTGTAACGGAATCACATCTTCCGACGAGATTTCGGCACGACACTGTGGTCAGACTCCGTGGTTTACCCCGGGCGATGATACACAGGGTTTTGAAGCTTTAGGGG
Source organism: Colletotrichum sp. SAR 10_66 (assembly GCA_028639655.1). Classification (NCBI taxonomy): domain Eukaryota; kingdom Fungi; phylum Ascomycota; class Sordariomycetes; order Glomerellales; family Glomerellaceae; genus Colletotrichum; species Colletotrichum sp. SAR 10_66. The sequence continues at coordinate 21,715 of JAQIUS010000153.1, forward strand.
TCAAATGCAAACTCTACCCGTGTTTTCGAAACTATAACGGTAGTGTTCTTAACGGGAAATTGCAAGAGACACAGATTAGGGCGGTGAAAATGAAAGTTGGGCGTGTAGGAAAAAGCGACCAAAAGGATACTGTGGAGGTTTACCAAGCTCTGCTGGAGCCTTGCATGGTAGACGACAAAAAGTACTATGCCTCTAACATCAGCGAAGCAAATGTTGGGGACAACTGGATTTCTTTGACGCGAGAAGACGATCAAATCAGACTCCCACCTAACTGCTTAAGAGGTATGCATTCCTCGGCATTTTTAAGCATAACTCGAGGCCTCAGGCCCACCCTCAGCGGCGCATGCTTCCTCCGGAAATCTGGTTCGGCCGGCACCCAAGGTATGATGTCTGGCCATGAACAAGAGCCACCACCAGCAAAGGCAAAAGAGTTCGACACATTTTGTGGAGAGAAATGGTGGTTTGGGCCATTATTCAATCAAGGAAATGTGACAAACCAAACCATATCCGAAGCCCACGATGGCATGGCCCAAGCCATCACGAACCGCATCAGGGCCAATAAGTTGGACCCGGAGGGCGCTCACGCTGCCGTTCGAGGGACACAGAAGAAGATGACCATTTGCATCCGTGCAGAATGGCCGTGGTTAGCGTACCCAGGTATACTCTTGATGGTGTCTGCCTGCCTGCTCTTGGAAACGGTTGTAAAGAGTTGTGGCGATAGGGATAATCGGCCGATGTGGAAGTCGTCAATTCTTCCGCTGTTGTTTTATGATGTCAACGTGGCTTACACACTCACAGCATCGGGAAAGCAGAAACACAGCCGCAGTAAAATGCCTTTAATGCAACTTGACGACTTGAAGTCGTTAGCCGACACAACAGTGGCACGATTCAGTGAAGATAGAGAGAGGCCTGGGTTTGTGGTTGTGAAGGAGAAGGAGACTGCAGATATAGAATTGAGCCAGCCGACGTAGACTTCAGGTTAAAACCCCGCCTGGGGAACGATTGGAATAAGCAGCATTCTCATGGCCAAGATGTTTCCAAATCAACCATGTAAAATATATGTCTTTAAGCAACGTATGCCTTTACTTACCTCACCATGGATGGTCGAGTCGAGTGAGAATGCGACTCATCCCTTATGAATATTGAAATCCCACAAGTCTGGAAATATCCATGATGAGACATCAGCTCGAACTCGGCCGAGCAGGAACTCTTTGAAGGCGGTGGAGCTTGAGATTGTCACATTCCACAGTTAAAGCATCGCATATGGACAGCGATCTTATCATTCACATGAATGCGACGAGTCCTATCCTTTGTAGGTAACTGACATTGATCCATTTGACGGAATAGCATGTTGCGATCGTAATTAAAAGGAAGTTGTTGACAGCATCCCGCCTTATCAGCACCTAAGTGAGCGCCCGGCCATGCATATATGAGTATTATTCTAGAGCTATGGGGCTGACCGACTGATCATAGCGCAATGACGGAGAGGGACGATGTCGTAATCTCGAAAAGCAACCCCTCTTCCAGCCTCGGCCGGATGCATTTAAGATTTGGGGAATTGGATGGCGGACACCTTGTCCTAGCGACAGTTTCGGTGCAATCATTAGTATCTTGTCAGTCTATGATGGAAAGGCACAGCACCTTCTACCTACATCTCTATTCTTTCCTGTGGTTGAAGCCACGCTCGCATTGTAGTCACTGGAATTGGATGAAAACTCCCTGACGACTGCGCCATACTGAGTATTTCCACGAAGCCAGGAGAGTGGTTTGGGGGACCCCCAACACCAAACTTGAAATCTTGGAAACAGATCTGCTCGTAGGTTCTCAAACCCTTGACGTTAACCGCAGGGGAAATGATTAGCGAAAGCAGGGCCGCGCCAGACATGCGCGTATTGTCGTCACACTACGACACAAAGAGCCCGATTCCTGCATTCGTATTCATTTCGAACTCGGTTGAGGCGCTTCAGGCAAAAAAGGATTCGCCGAAGACCGCCGTGTCGCCGTCAGGGCGGCCCAACACAGCATGCCGAAAAGCAAAATCCACGCATGTCCACATTTACATGGTCGATCGTTACCCAGGTTCATGCGTCGAGAGTTGTCAGATTGAGAAAATCGTTTCTCGTATTCACAGTGAAGACAAATGAACTTGAGGCTCGATGTCCATCCACATGCTGACAAGATTCTGGTCGGATGACCCTGAAAAGTGGGCGGTGAGAAGAAACAAGACATAGAATGTGCGGGACTGGGAAGTAGAGAAAAACACCGCATAGTGAGATAAGGAGGTAGAGCTGAAATAAGTAAGCCGAGGCTGAATGATGTTGGTACCGACGATGGTTGCATTGCAACGGACATACGCCAGTGACATTTGACACCTGGATACCGAAAGGAATTTGACCAAGCGACAATAGCCATCGCGGCCTCGCTGTATTCCTTCCCTGAGGGAATTATGTGCCTGGTGCATGTCGGTGGGAGGGAGCCTGTGAGTATGACGACATGAGTAAAAGTCGTGCACTAGCTAGCAGACTTATTCCCCAGACAGTTCATACTTAGTAGTATACCACCATCACCATGGAGGTAGGAGAGGCTGGAGACAAATAAATGGGGCAGTGTGCGCATTTCTGCATTTTCCCGCTGTTGGTCAGCCCTTTTTCAGCCCTTTTCCTGGCCAGCAGTGAGCAAGCGGGCGTGCCAAGTCCTCTCCTCATCCCGGACCCGAAAGTGGTATGACGCGTCAAAACGCGCTTTGCATCCCAGCCGGCAGCGGCTGAGAACAGTTGCAGGGTCGTGAGCGTTGCCCAAGGTGGACAGCTGATCGGTGTCTGTGAGGGATTTTCAACTCTTGCTGGAAGAAGAGGCCTCCTGCTCGTCTGCCGCTGTCGTTGTGTCGCATCGTGTGTTGTCATCGGGTCATCCACAGCCAAACCAAGAAAACTGTAAGTCATAGTTTGGTCCATCTTTGCCGTCTATGACATTTGGTTAGGCGTGCCAAGGACCATCCACCCCGAAGCGTTGCTTTTCCCTCGCCCCCGTGATCAACTTCATTTCCATAATTTCCTCCTCTGCTCGCTCAGACTTGAACATTCATTTCAAAATCTCGAAGCCCAACCACAAGTGTGCCCTATTAAGCTCCTGTTCTCTTTCCCGTAAAGCCCATAATTAGTCTTGTTGTCCTCCCTTCCCATACGTTTATCAATCCTGTACTATCACACTCACGCCCACGTGAATCCTTAAAGCCCACCACAAAGTCGGCTTCCTGCGCGCCCTCACACAATGACGGTTCGAAAGGCAACCCAGGCCGACCTCCCGGCGGTTCAAGTCATCATAACAAAGGCCTTGCCGGCAGATTACCAATGGAAATACTGCTTCCCTGCCCGCTCCTCTGTCAAGCACGATTCTGGCATGTACGTCCAGCGCGCCCTGGAACAGACTCTGGCGCCTGGTAACACCGACTGGCTCGTCTACGTGACGGAGGATCCTGGAAGTCGCAAGCCCGTAGGTGTTGCCATCTGGAGCTGGACCGATGCCAGAATACAAGAGAATGTTCACGATAATGCTGCCTCCCAAGGATTGACAGGTAGGCGCGTCCATAACGTCCCAGGTCATCGCCCGGTTGAATGCCTTCATTTCCTGAGCCATTCCAGGAAGTGTTGCCGTCGTGGACAGAGACTTGGTCTGAGAAAAAAGCTGCGCTAATTTTCGTATCTCGACTATAGTGGCGGGGGAGGCCCTCGGGGGAGCTGGAAGTATCGTTGTAGACGGAGGGTCGACTGACACCAACACCGGCAACGCGGAAAATCCCCGTATTGTTGCGCTCAGCAACGCTGTTGCCGCCTGCCGAGATCGCCAGCTCGCCCGCTACGGCCAGCAGCTGCACCTCCATGTCATTGCCATTCACCCGGAGTACCAGCGCCTGGGCCATGCGAAGCTTCTTTGCCAGCACGGAATGCACTTGGCCAAAGGAAAGGGCTTCGCGGTATCTGCAGTTACGAGCCCGTCCGGTTACATTTTCTTCTCTGGTCTGGGCTTCGCCGACTGTGGTCATGTCGTTGTGCAGGTTCCCGGCGAGAAGGAGGAGATTGGTCTCAAGGCCATGGTTCTTGCTGCGCCGCAGCAGGAGAAGCGGAGAGGGTCTTTTCTTGATATGATTGGTCTGGGTGAACGGAGGCGTTCGAGTGACGTTAGGACATCGAAGTCCTAGTTGAGGCAACCTGGGCGTACTGTTCTTAGGTGTTTTAGGTCTACTGAATTGAGCTTCCATCAAACTATTGGTCTTGTCTTTACTTAGCGATTCCATCAATAATCATGGCTTCGTAGTTGTGAAGGCTACTGCTAACTCTGCAGGCAGCTGAGGCAACAACGATTTAGATCAGTGACATGTATGCTTGCTTTGTTTTAGGAATATTGAAAGTCGCGAAAAGACCTACAGCATTTGACGCAGGACGCATGTCATTTTTTCTAAAGACTGATAATAGCCCTTCACGAAACACTCCGCAGCGTACTCTGTCTAACCGCTGCTGAATGTCTCCAACGGGCAATACCGTATCATAGTGCGATGGTAGTGCTCTGAAGCGCTACCAGCATCTTGGTAATCTTATTTCAGCCCTCTTCGACTCACGATGGGCATTACTATACTGACAAGCGAAGAGCAGGTCATTGAAGGGAGGCATCTACTTGGGGCCGTCACAGTCAGAACAATAATCATGAACCACGATTACAGCCAGGGTGCTTCTCATACTACTCCAGGCGAACTCTGAAAACGACAATAATGTGCTATCAGTATGAAATTCAACCCAAATTTGTAGCGATCATCGATGTGAACCAGCAATCGGGCCTCGGGGCCGGCTTGATGCGTCACACAATGTAAAATTACTTGAGACTATGGCTGCGCTATCTGGCGCCTATCTAGGCGATGCGCCTGTTACAGCAATGAAAAATGAAAGACATGCTGTAAGTAACATGATAACGAGGAAAATCTAGATCCCGTTGTGCTATTCTCAGATTAGCCGCGCGTAGCGGTTGAGAGGCCTATGAGCTGAACGGGGACAGGCATGCCTGGATTCGGAGCATGTCAGCCGGCTCTCCACTTTGTCTGACACTGCCGGATGCGGCAACTTTGTAGTACACGGGCTCGCCATTCATGCTTAAAAGACTTTCACATGAGACAAGCGCGGGATTGCTAGACTTTGAAAGTGGTCCGTGAGGACGAATGAGCAAGTTTGGATGAAAGAGGTGTTTTCATAAACGTGAAACTACAGCCGACAAGAATAGAAGGGCCAGTCAAGCAGCAAAATCATATCGCATAGAATATTGCAAATTAGAAGCCCAGAGTCTGGCCTGCCTCCGCAGTGACAGCGGCCTTGACGTTGCCAGATCCCAGAAGCGAGTACGAGTAAGGGAAGCTGCTGGCGGTAAGCGTGCCGACAGGCGCCGTGTTTGCGCTTTCGCCAGTGAGGGTAACGTCGATGGCGACCACATAGCTGCATCGCCGATTGTTAGTCACGCGATCGAGATTTCGATGCAAATAGATAATTTCACGGTAAATATGTCGGAAAAGATACAAGCGAAAGAAAAGGGGCAACGTACCCAACCTCCTTGCTGGACTCGGAAAAGATGGCCTTCTTGCCAACGTTCTCGAAGAGAGAGCTCTGGATGAGGGCCTGAGCACCCATGCGGGAGTTGAGACCTAATCATGGTTAGCAAAGCTCCTTTCCCCGAGCTCGTCCGGGACCGCCATGGATAGGCCGTGCAGTTGACCGATCATGGAGGGGCCCAGGACTCACCAGTATCCATGTCATTGTAATACTGGTTGTAGACATGGGCAGTTCCAAAGCGCAAGAGAGGTCCACGGCTGCGGACGTTATACCAGTGGTTGTTCGCGTACGTTACGTGCAGAGTTCCAGTGTCCTCGGCAGCGTTGTTGTCAGAGTGACCGACAAGAGAGCCCTTAGAGTGGTCGTGGAAATAGGTGTGCGAGACCGTGACCCAGTCAGCAGCGTGGGACAGATCAGTGAGTCCATCGTAGAAATCCTTGTCCACGTCTCCTCGGGAAGCCGACAGGTCGCAGTGATCGACCCACACGTTCTTGGATAGTTGAATAGTGATCGCGTCTCCATAGTCGGCCTCGACCTTGCTGATCTTCATGTTCCTGACAATGACGTTCTTTTGTCCGAGGATGGTCAGGCCAATGCCTTCCAGCGCTGTAAGACATGCGGTCAGCGTCTATAGATAGATGCATTATGGCGATGGTATTAATCTTACAGCTGCCGCTCTTCCCAACAATGGTCTTGTCAGAGCCGACTTGGACCTTGGCCGCGCCTACAATGTTGCCCTGGACAATGACAATGCCAGGACCTGATGCAATTGCTGCAGCTGAAAGCTGAGCGAGAGTCGTCACAGTCGTTGTAGTGCCACCAGCACCGCCCTTGGTTCTAATGGGATAGTTAGAAGAAACTCCAACAATAGTGTCATCGCCACATACCCGCCATTCTGGGTGCAGTAGCCGATGTTGCAGGCATCGGTGATGGCCGCTCTCTTGTTCAGCGAGTGGCCCTGCTCAACAGTGGGAGTTGGCGAGGCAGAAGCAGCCACGGCCAACAGAGCCCAGGATGCGAAACTGGAGACCTTCATGGCAAAATTCCCGTAAGTAGAATCGAATATGGACAAGAACGAAAAGATAACACGTTAAATGCGGATGGCGGCACGAAGAACAAAATCATATCTTATCATTGTGCTTAGCGATGAATGTATTATATGCCGCTGACTGCCGAGCTACGTAGCGTCATGATCTCAATATGTTTCCCCGCTGCACCTTCTGAAAGCTGATAGCCAAGACCAAGAAACAATCAGAATGCAGGGGAATACGACTTCATTCCTTGGCATTGTGCGTGTGCTCCGCCAGTCTCCTTGGTCTATTACTGGTGATGGTCAGTCTACAACGGCCTCTTAGGTGGAATCCCGGGGGCCTTCGAAATTCCCCAAATGAGACGACGTTATTCCCATCATCGCGTGAGCTCCGGGCGGCAGTCATTCAGATCTCGGTTGAAACGGAGGCTTGCCCAAAAAGACAGCCGGCGCAACGTCAGCCAGACTACTATTGGAGCAGCAATTAATTCAGTCGTCTTGTAGACGGGGCCGTCGATCCTCATTCATTCACCAGGGAGGCGCCATGCGGAGAAACATGTCGTTGGAGGAAAATTGCATGATTTCATTAATTACCCCCGTTCTGGGACAACGTGGGGGAGGCCGCGGGAGAAACGTGGCCCATCTCCGGGGTTACATCGTCCCCGCTTCGCTCCGAGTCCGCCGGCACCGGAACGGCGTCGATCTTCCAGCGGGGCATGACAGTTGTTCTTTCAACTTTCGGATCACCGCTCCACCCGAACGGCTCACATATTACCAGAAGTTTGTAGTATTAAAAATAAGTGGAATGTGGTTGCTACTACCTCTGATGAACGAGCGTCTCTTTTGGGAAAACCTTTCGTCAAATTCCGAGAGATTGTTCCTTTCGGAACCAGCCTAATTCAAGTTGGAGGTTGACTTACTTATGTTGAGACATCAGCAAAACTGCGTTATACTGCACCCTTATTGGCCACTACAATAAGTTTACTTCCGCGTTCCTGCATCTCGATGGACTGCATCGGAGGAAGTGCAGCCATCAACTTACAGGCTCGGGTCAGTGACCGGCCGGCAAATGCGATGGTGTCCATCTCGCACGAAAGCGGAATACGCCCATTACGGCCGAGTTTCGGACGTGGAGGCCACGTCCACGTCTGGATAAAAAGCAACGAAGAAGCTTAAATGGCCCGTCTTCGCATGCTCCCAGCATGGGGATTCGTGTGTTTCCCATGTGAATTGCAAGGTGGGTTGCGTTGACACATACGGGAAACACTGGATCCGCGCGCCAGCTTCACTCTAAATACTGCCCAAGCCATTTGGATGGCCGAATTTCAGACCACAGGGGAAGCTTTAGTCGCAGATATGGTGGTTGGTACCCCTATTCAAAGCTCAAAAGCAACGCTCCGATTGGCTCGCAGTGGTTGCGTACCTATGTTTCTGTGCGTAGGACTTGGGGCTGGCGAGGCCACAGACCTGGACGTGAAAAGCTTCCTACGGCAGCATGCGGAGCGAGCCGCAGTTGGGCTGGACCGATCTTTTGACTGCATACGAGTCTCACAATGCACGCTGTCTTCCCGGCGGGAGAGTCTCGCCTAAAGATTCTCTGTACTATTTGAATTCATCTCATTGCCGCGACGCTCTCTGGTGCATGTGGTAGGACCTCTGCCTATCATCTTGCTTTGCGACATCGTCGCATAGTCGAGGGTTTGGATCGCTTCATTGGAGAATCTGCAATCTTCGAGTGATCTGCTTGGCGGTTCCAGCGCCTACTTCACCGCTACTGGTCGGTTTTCTGACATCTCGCCACTCATTCCGTCTTGAGGAGACCCAACTTCGTATCAAACGCGACATCCTCGTTTCAGTGCCTGGTTTCGTCCGCTGGTTGGGCTTTTCGTCGCTACTAAGGACGACAGCTCAATCTTCTGCTCTTGTGGTGTTTGGGAGAATGGAAAGCCAAGATTAGCCAAGTTTCTCTTCAGTTTAGAATGTCGCGACACCGTGGAGGCAAAGACTCCCACATGTCAGCCAGCTGCTAAATGGCTTCTGATTTTGCAATAATTGTTTGGGAGATAAGCGACTCGGGACAGTCTACCTCCAAACTCAAAGACGCGCAAGAGAAGGCTGAAGCATGAGCCACAAGTCTGAGCTCATGTTTCGACATTTCACGGCTCCTTCGTTCGAATGAACTGAGCACACCACTCGCTTGATGCCGAACTTGGGAAAACGTTTCACGTCTTTCTTTTCGGATCTGCACTGGCCTTCGAGTGAACAGCCAATGACAATGCTTGCGCTGAGAATCCCCTGAGTGGACTTGGGGGAAGAGTTGTGTGGAATCCAAGGGGAATATCCGTTATTCACCCACCGGACGTCCTCCGAAAGCACAATATGTCTTCCTTGAATGTGGATCACCGGCGAACCGATGCACCTGCGCAAGTTCGATCGTCAGGACCACGAACTCTTCATTGCTCCATAATATCTTTCTAGAATAACGTGCGTGTATGGCAACTAGCGGTCTAGAACTGCTCGTAAATAAGTGCTATTTGTCGCTTTAGAGCCCCTCTATATGGATCAGGTGTGATTTCGTGGCATGCGAGGTGGTGAAGCACGTGGCCTGGGGACCCCAGACTGGGAAACAGCTTCGAAACCAGGGTGTGCCGTGTTCAACTTTAAAGTGGTTTTTTGAACCCGCCTTTTCTAAGCTGACTTTACCAGCCATTTTAGCTTTCTCCCTATGCGGTTCTGAAAGGAAAGTGAGGCTACCCCAGCCATTTCGACTCGTAGGAGCGTAGATCATCCCCACCCTCACACCTCTCACGTCTTGATGGCTGGTAAGGGTTTTAACACCAGAGCCTTTTACTGCTCTGTCAACCTCATGGCTGTTGACACCAACCACACCATCTCGAGTCAACCTAGCCACGGGTTGAACTGCCAACTCAGGACGACCTCTGGGTCGCCTAGAGGTACTGGCAACCTACGATGTCGATTACCAGCCTTCTTGCAAGAACCTTCCTGCCACCACCTTCCCGCCCTACCAGAAACAGGGCTGAAGGTTGTGTTGAAGGTGGAGATTCTGGTGTTAACCAACAAAGGCAGGTTTGACTTAGTGTCACAAGGACAACTGTCTTGCAGGACAAGTGAGGGGATTCCCGCCTTGCAATCAATTTCATAGCAACACCGGAGGCTGGTCCGACAAATCTTTCACCGCTCAATGGCCGTCGTTGCGATGGACCCTATTTGTCTGCTTCAGTCAAAATGGAGAAAGGGGGTTGGCGCCCGCTTCCCTCTTGGCGCCATCTCGCACGTCCAGCCTCCTGAGAGCAGCAATATCATCGATAATAAGACGGCTGGTCATGGACAGATGACAGCGTGGGGGGAGGGAGATGGAGGGGGCGGAGACCACAGAAGTCAGTGGGAGTGGGTATAAAGTACGTCGGATATCCGACGCGCGAGAATTTCGTAAGACTATACGTACTCGAATTCGCAGTTCTGCTACACCGGATATGGGATTGTTCGGCTTAGGCGCTCCCACCTTCGAACGCATGAAGCCAGGGAGCCCGAGCTTTTCTCGGTTGCGGTGAGGGACTCGAGCACATGGAATGCTAGTCAAGCTGAAGACTTGATGGATACTCCCACAACAACGACATGTAGGCCACCAAAGTGCCTCACCGCGGAGCAAACGATCATGAGGCTGCAACCAGATGCAGGTGACTCGACAGGAAGAAGAAAAGAATTTTCAATGCAACACCAACGAAGCATATGGAGCATCATCGAGATCTAGGCCCCGTAGGAGTGCTGCAGTATTTTGGAAAAGAAAACTTGAATCCTCATTCAGCTAACAAGCCCACCCTCTTCAGCCCGTGAATCCCAGCATGTGAAGCGCTCTGCCCCCAACTTTAGTCATCCCATCACCGTTAAGCGCAAGGGAAAAATGAACGGCCGCGACGACTTGATGACCGTTTTGAGACACGCTCCAGCGAAAGAGATAACGACTGCAAAGCCAAGACCCATCCCAGGTTTGACTCCGTCCAGTCTGCTTCTCATCCGAGCCACACCTGCGTCCACCATCTCAACTCTGCCTATGTTCTCGATACAACGGAGGCATCCTTCAAATGATTAGACCCAGCGGTAATGTCGCGCAATACTTCTCTCGGACCTTTCCTTTAAGTTGGTCGATCATCTGCAACAAGGGCTCAAAGGGCCCCCAAAAAGCCAAAAATGGTTGTGGAGCAATTTGCGACGTTTCCGACTCCAGGAGATGAGCATCCTTTCCTTCAGCGTATTCCAGCCTCAGTTTTCATGATTCAGGTCCGTCGGCGACGAGCGACGCCCTGCCTTCAGCTGCTCCTCATCGACCGTCTCAATCGTTCGGCAATGCCTGGCCTCGGAAAAACTGGATACTGACCCTCTCTAATATCAGGATATGTTAATGGGTGTTCTGGGCGATGTTAAGTGCTAGCGTCTTCCGATCACCCAGGATCCCAAGCGCGAAAGCAGCATCGTGAAGCTGTCAAGCTGGGATACTGCAGTCGACGTGTCAAAGGCTGGTGCATTAGCGGCTTGGACTCCTGAGATGGAGCGGCGATGATCCCAGCAAGACGCCCGGATAACGTTCGTTTTATAACACCGAACCCCCAACCACACAGACGCCGCAATGCCTCATTTGCCTCAAAATTGGGTCTCGTTTCACCCTGTCCCCTACGCCGCCGACACACTTGAGTTGATGTGATCCAAGTGATCCCATCGCGAGCAATCCGATTTTGACGTCACCCTCCCAGGATCTCGGCTCAAGTTACCCCCCGTCTCCCTCGCTGGCGCCGGGGCAGCCAGACAAGCCTTACCCGGCTACCACGTCCGCCTGCATAAGATCAGCCCTGGGATGACCCATGGGGCCGGCGCTCCGCCTTGCTCGGCCTGCCGACCACTCACGGCCTCCCACTCGACAGCCCTCACGGATCCGATGCAGCGAAATCGCAGGCGGCTCAGCGTTCCCCTGTCCAGCTCCTCGTCCCGCCGTATTTTTGTTCCGAATTCTTTCACCCCCCGCTGTCCATGTCGAAACTAAGTCGGTGGCTGATCAGACGAAGGGAATCAAGGCCTAACGAACCGAGGGCTGCGGTGACGTCGGGGCAAAGAGGCAGAGTGGTTGGTTGGGCATCCAGTCAGAGTTTGAAAAGGGAGGTATATTATGCCTTCGGAGACCTTCGGCACACATGAACATGGAGGTCACCAAACATTGAACCCACCAAAAACACTAGACGACGAGAAAGAGGCTAACTCCATCGTCTACGACGACCTCTTTCAAAACGGCCAACTTAACTACGCCAGTTCCCTCCCGATCTATATTACTCCCGTCTCCGTCTCTGAGTATAGCATCGTCGTTCGATCGCATCATGTCAGGACAGCAGACCGGGACCTTGAAGGCACCTGAGGGTGAACCCTCTCCAGTATCACCAGCAACAGCAGTCGACCCCAACGCCTTCTCTGACGACGAAAACGGAGTTGCATCCCCCAGATACGGCCACTCTCAACAACCCTCAAGAGGAGGATCACGATCTGTTCGTGCTCGCAGCGCCCGCATCGCACCCGGAAGAGAGTCCGTTGAAGACCCTCTGCCTACGGGAGTGTCCACCAAGTCCACTCGTCCCCTTCGTGAAGGCAACCGCTTCAACGGCAACGCAGACTACGACGACGATTCCGACACAGACAGGTACTGGGGCAACAGCAACAACCACCCAGACTACAGCGGCGGTCGCGCACCTCGCTCAAGGCCTCCTCGTGCTCACCTGAACCGCCCTCAGCCCTACTTCAACTACGACCCCAACACGGATACCAAGGACTACTACGAGGAGACTCGCTCCTACGAGCCCGGTGACTACACCGGAAGACCTCCCTCTCGTAGGACGTACGACGAAGAGATGGCGGCTTATCCTCGCAGCGTCCCGGTGCGAAGCACCAACGGGGACACGGCCCGCATTGACTGGCACAACCTCACCCGCGAGGAGAAGGCTCAGGTCATGCGTCTGCCTCTCACTCAGTGGATGAACTCCGACGTCAAGAACCACTTCGTCGCGAGTTTGGGAGAGCTCGTTGGAACGACCATGTTCCTCTTCTTCGCCTTCGCCGGTACAGAAGTCGCCAACATCAAGTCTGCTGCCAACAGTTCCAACTCGCCGTCAGACAGCAACACCACCACTGGTGCTTCGACCGGCTTCAACAGCGGAACACTCCTCTACATCTCTATCATCTTCGGCTTCTCTCTCATGGTCAATGTCTGGATCTTCTTCCGCATCAGCGGTGGACTGTTCAACCCGGCTGTTACTCTTGGACTTTGGCTCGTCAAGGGAATTCCCGCATCTCGTGCTGCTTGCTTGTTCGTGGCCCAGATTCTGGGTGGCATGCTTGCATCGGTAATCGTGCGATTCCTCTTCCCGGAGAACTTCAACGTCCGCACTACTCTTGGCGGCGGCGCCTCTCTTGTTCAGGGAGTCTTCATCGAAGCCATCCTCACGGCTGAACTCGTATTCACAATCTTCATGTTAGCCAAGGAGAAGCATAGGGCCACCTTCATTGCCCCGGTTGGTATCGGCCTGACACTCTTCATTGCTGAATTGGTTGGAGTCCAATTTACTGGCGGCTCCCTCAACCCTGCACGAAGCTTTGGTCCTTGCGTCATTACCGCAACCTTCGACTCAGAGCACTGGATCTATTGTAAGTTTAACACCCTCCAAGACATGACTTGCGCAGCCGAAAGCTAATCTTAATCGCAGGGGTTGGTCCTTTCCTCGGTGCACTCATCGCTGTCGTTTTCTACAAGTTCATCAAGACCTTGGAATACGAGATGGCCAACCCGGGTGCTGACGGCGACCCGGAGAATGACCCCACCCAGAACCCGGCGAAATTGGCTGAGCTACGCATGTCGCGCACCAAGTCTGCCAAGCAATGATGAACATCAGAAAGTCACGACAGACAGACGATGATACCACAATGGCACAATAATGAGGGGGAATTGGACGTGGTTAATGATGATTTGATGTTAATGATTTGGAATGTGTCACGGGAACTATTTCCTGGCAGAATGATGGAACGTCTCTACATCTCTCTTTCTCTTTTACGATGAAGGAACAGCAGAACATCAGAAACAGCCTCATGACAGAAAGCTGCTGATCGGACACTGGGACATGAATATAGATGAAATATGGCTATTGAAGATACAAAAAACACTCTACATTGAAATCTGGTCCGAACACTTCGCTAAGGCTATGCTGAGAAAAACGAGACAGAAGTGATTGTTTAAAGCCGATTACTCAACTGCTCCAAAAACAGCTTTTCTTCAGGTGTGATGAACATATGTTCGGGCACAATCACTTCCCCAGGCCTCATGATCAACACTGGGTCTGGCTTCACCGTGGACTCGCTCCTACTCCTCGATTCAACCTCATCGGCCTCAGCCTTCCCATGACTCTCCTCGTCACCCCGTCGCTTCCATGGCACGCGGTGTTGCCGTACATCCTCAGGCGTCCACCAGTACATCGGGAAGCGCCGTTGAACATTGTTAATGATTAGCGCGGTGGCAAGCATTACGACACAGCCAAGCATCACAATAGGCACCAAGAACCAGCCCAGCTTCACCACCCCGTCGTCGACGACGGCCAAGAGTGCCGTCGCGCCAGCAGGGGGGTGCACCGTCTTCGTAAGCGCCATAACGGTCGTCGCCAGCGCGCACGACAGGGCCCCTCCCAACCAGCGTACCTCCTGGAAGTGCGGGCTGAGCTGGAACAGTTTGCAGATTGCGACCCCTACAAGCGCGGCGAGGAGCTGCCCGAGGACTGAGTTGCGGGGCTGAGAGAGAGGCGCCTCGATGGAATAGAACTCTAACACGGCGGCTGCGCCCTGGGAAGAGGCCAAGTCTTGAGTCAGCGCATCCGTTTTGAAGTTATCAGTGCTGACCAGGTTGCCGACGAATGAGGCGGGCGGGAAGGGAGGATGTCGTCATATGGGAAGGCCGAGGCATGAAACGGGTGGGTGGAAGGGGACTCTTGGAGGCCCGAGCCCATCCTTGGCTTCTCCGTGACAATCTCGGTGTGGGAGAGGTGTGGGAATGGGCCGGGAAGCGGCTAGGTGAGGGAAATAATCACTTACAAAGCTGCCGACGATGATGGGGGCTCCATGTTCTCTGAAGGAAGGGATTTGGCGAGAGACAACGGCGACCGCAGCCACGCCGCAGAAGACGCCTATGCAAGCCCAGAAAATCGGCACGAGGTTGCCGGTATTGTCAGGCTTAGACTTGCGGTAGCCGAAGAAATGTGATACTGGATATGGGAGATGGGCCCATGGCGGCGGCGGGACGAAAGGGTTGAGAAATCGATCAATATCGAAGTTCCAACTTTTCGGGTTGCAATGCAACATTGGGGACGGATCGTCGCTATGCCAAGTCCGGGGTAGCGTTCGATTAAATCCGGGGAAGTGCCACTTTTCGGGATGTAATCGAGATAAATTCCGCGCAAATAAGAAGCCAGTTTCCCACCCTTGTCTCCTTTTGTTTTCGGAGTTGCCTTGATCTTTGCGAAATTGACGACGGGAGGCCTTCTGTCTAATTCTTCGTTTGGTTTCGTGAAAGTCGTCGGATGAATATGCGTCGGATAAGGGATGGCATGCAGGAACAGGAGACACAAGCCACAGGCTGGTTATGGCAATGTGGTATCGTACACAAACCGAGACACAAAATGCAAGTCGTTTCTTCGTCCAATTCAGACCATCGTACCATGTGGCCCGCTTCAGATCTCTCGGATCTTGCATTACTTTTAACAACTCTTACTGCCGCGGAGATTCACATTCAATGGCAGGCGGCTTATTGTTTGTTACTGTTAACAACGGCCTTGGGGCACGTCATATTTGGTAACAGAAACTCCCAAAAGGGTTTAGGTCCCGGACCGGACGGGGGGCCGCCGGCCATATGTGGACCCCAAAACGGCCAGAAGCGCATTCTAGGGGAAAACTATTATATAACAGGTGGCAGCTCGTCATCTGATGCCCGTCTTTAGCCATTCAGAGAAGCTGGCGCGCCGTGCTGGCGCGTCTTAACTAGACTCGGGCGTGTTGCGGGATTCGTTCGGTTTCCCATGCCGGCGGGAGACCTACTCTTTGTTGTTTTCACATTTAGCTCCCGCTTTGCCATCGCCGCCAACTTTCCGGACCTCCGTGATGGGCTTTTTGCTTTCTCAAATCTCGGGAGATCGGCGTGTGGTATTTCATCGAGAAAAGAATCGCCCATAGATGAGTCATGTTTCCGGCTCGCTTCTCCGAAGGGGCATGACAAAGGTTACCTTCCGCCGCAGGGCATCAATCTGGAAACACTCCGAGTACGATTGACGGTCGAATGCAAAATGAGCCGCCAATTCCGAGCTGCACGCCCTCAACACCATGAAGACGTCTGATATTCACTTGGCAGAAGATCAGTACCATTATTGTTGATCTGTCAAGCCTGCATCAGTTGATTCTGATGTCAATTGAACTGGGCGTAAACCTTGTAGACATCGAAATGTCACGCTACAGGCCACAAGCTTTGAGGCGCGGCGTGGCGTTTACCACCACATGGAACACGGTGCATCCCTGTGCACGTCGCACCGATGCCGTTGGCATCTAACCGAGAAATACACAACATGCAAACTTCCTACTTGTGCGTTGGGCAGATAAGTCCAGAGCAACTGGTTGCTTAGTCTTTGGCTTTGAGGTTGCGATTGCGACCCTCGTGTCGCCTGGGCAGTAAAGTCTGTTGAACCGGCAAGAATTGGCGATCCAGTACAGGCCCTTCGCTCGTCATCGTGAGCTTGGACTTGGTTTGGAGTCGGCGGATCGCCTGAAGTCTGGGCCTGGTGCTGTTGGAGGCCGTGCTACCCGTTTTCCAAGACTAGCGCCGTCTCGATTCGTGAGATGAAGGCGTTGCTACACATCGGATGCCGGTGGTGTCCCGCGTTGGGCTGCATTGAAAGTGACACCAGACTGAATAAGACTTGGCGTTTGTAGCCGTAGGTACTGATGCCAAGCTGATCAACGAGTTGGAGCCAACTATGGACTGCTGTTGCGAATACCAAATGTGATTGCCGCAAGCCTCTGTCAACTTACTTGAGATGGTGCAACAAGTTGCCTGCCTGATCCATCATCTGCCGGCAAGACGGAGATCATCTAAACCCAATGATTTGGAGTAAGAAGCATTGTTTAGAAGAAGAGTCATCTTTTGCTCAAGTGTGGACTCAAATATCCGAGGATCCCGCCCTTCTGTCATCAAATGGAAGTACTCCCTGAGACACAGACCCTCATCTCTCTCACAAAAAGACCCTTTCAGGCACATGTTATTAAGAAGAAATTACTGCTTCGAGTTCATAATTTGTACTTGGACTAGTTGGCGGCAGCCCCTGAACGCTCTGACCAAGTTGGCTCTGAAGACCCTGATGGCCCTGTGAACTCCAAGTGGACCGCTCTCGGTGAACACATCTCCGCGGAGTCCCCATCAACATCAAACTCGGCCCCGCCGAGAGTTTTGAAGATTTTGCGAGACGCTGTGACCAACGGCAACTGGGTCGATGAATTCAGAGGCTGATTTGAGAGGATTGGTTGAAGAAGCTTTTGGTCTCACGGTGAAAATGAACATGAATGAAAAGAAAAATTATTTGACAAATAAAGCAGGAGCCTGCAACCAAGATTCACCGCCCTATAAATCGTCTACATTGATGTCAGGTTGATTCAATGTCTGAATCTCCAGTCGGAGGAATTGAACTCGTATCACAATCAATGGCTGGGCATATTTACACAGAAGAAGTAGATCCGAATTAACCAGCCCCTATTCGTTTTCAGCTGCCTCACAATCGAATCGGTGCCTCGACATTTTGGTTTTCGCGACAGCTTCTGAAATATAAAGCAGCAATCAGCCCTTGACGTAGAAAGAACTCTGAGTGTGTCTAAGCAAAAGGAAAGACAGCTCTCTTAGAAGATGATAGCATGAACAAGGACAACCATAACAAGGGCACCAAAGCCAGCAACAAGCTTGCCAGCCGCGGCAGTAGTCACCACAGAAGGGCTCACGGGCGTAACTCCTGCGGGGGCACCGCCGGCGGGGGGCTGAGGTTGAGAAGCACCCCCGGCGCCGGACGGAAGAGACTGAGGAGCACCGCCGGCACCAGAGGGCGACTGAGAAGCACCCCCGGCACCAGAGGGCGACTGAGAAGCACCGCCAGCGGGGGCAGCATCCCCAGAGGGAGATTGGGGCTGAGAAGCGCCACTAGCAACAGAAGAAGGCTGGGGAGCACCGCCAGCGGGAGGAGAACCACCCGGGGGAGGTTGAGGCTGAGAAGCACCACCTGCACCCGAAGGAGGCTGAGCATTAGGACCACCGGACGGAGCACCACCGGACGGAGCACCACCGGCCGGGACATCTCCGGCAGGGACGCTTCCGGCGGGAGTATTGCCGATGGAAGGTTGAGGAAGACCACTAGCGGGAGGTTGGGGAAAACCAGGCTGACCGGGTTGAGGAACACCAAATTGACCTGGCTGAGCCGCACTACCGGCAGTAGGTTGAGGAGAAGCACCGCCGGGCCCCGGAGAGGGTCCAACAGGGACGGGGGCCAGAGGCTGAGGGCAATTGCTCTTGCAACCCTCGTCGAGAGTGTAGTTGCCGGTGTTGCCACCCCAGACGTACTTCTGGCCGGCCTCAGATGCAGAGCCAGACTGAAATCCGCAGGAGCCATCTTTGCAGACGTACTTCTGGTTGCAGGCGTCTCCGCTGCACTTCTGGACCTCGCAGTTATTTCCGTAGCAGACAACCACCTCATCGTAATGCTTGCTTCCCGGAGTAGCGTACTCGCACTGACCGTTCGTGCAGACAATCTTGCGCCCGCAGTCGTATCCGTCACACACGTCTGGGAACCAGACGCCGTCGTAGCAGACAAGACGACGCTGGCATTGAGAACCAGAGCAACCGGAGTCATAACCACAGTAGCCACCGTAAGAGATGAACCTCTTCCAGCAGTCACCATCGATGCAGGGCTGGCCGAAACACATGCCACTGACACAAGGGCTCGGCTTGTAGCAGAAGGGACCCATGCAGTCCTGGCACAACGGGCAGTATGTGGTCGTGATAGTCTGGACACCGCTGACGACAGCGGTTCCGACAGTAGTGACGGCGGTGGTTGTGAAGGTGGCGGTAACGGTGCTTGCATTCACACCAGCGGTGCTAGAGCCGGGGATGGAGCCGGGGATGGTAGCAGTACCAGAGACGCCAGAGTTAGTGCTGAAGATGCCGCCAACAACACGAGCGAAGATGGTCAAGCGGATCTCAACTGATAGAAGCTGGCGCTTGAGGCGAGACCCGGAGGGAGTAACGGCATGACTGCAGCGCTGGTCGGGGTTGCCAGGGCAGGGAGTGTCGCACTGGGCCTCGGCAACGTTGACCTCGTTGGTGCTGTCGACGACGTTTCCGCAGTAGCACTCGGTTCCTACGACACCCGCGTACTGTATGGTGGTAGGGCAAGCAGCAGCGCAAAGCTCAAGGGTCATGAGCGCGGAGGTCAGCGTCAGGTTGAAGCCCGGGTGGCCAGATGGAGATCCGAAGCAGCCGAGATTGCTCAAGGTGTTGCCTTCGACAGTGAGAATAGGGGGGTTGGGTGTGGCGGTGGAAGTGGCAGTGGCAGTGGATTCGCCGGACGCGGATGTGAGCGTGAACTCGGACGAGCCGGTCGAGCTGGAGTCAGTTAGGGTTACAGAGTCACTGGGAAGGACTGGGTCGGACGTGGCAGTGGAAGCGTCAGTGGAAGTATCGGTGGGTTCGCCGGGCGTGAAAGTGAACTCGGACGTGTCAGTCGGAGTAGAGCCCGCCGGGGTTGAAGAGCCACTGGGAA
The DNA here is from genome assembly GCA_028639655.1 of Colletotrichum sp. SAR 10_66. Taxonomy (NCBI): domain Eukaryota; kingdom Fungi; phylum Ascomycota; class Sordariomycetes; order Glomerellales; family Glomerellaceae; genus Colletotrichum; species Colletotrichum sp. SAR 10_66. The sequence continues at coordinate 41,220 of JAQIUS010000153.1, forward strand.
CGGCTGAGTTGCCCAAGGACGAAGACCTAGCAGGACCTGGGTTGACTACAGATGAGGCTCCGGGAGGGACTGGGTTGGCTGAAGATACAGAACCAGAAGGGGCTGGGTTGACTGCAGATGACGAACCCGGAGATACTGAGTTAGCTGGGGAAGAAGAATCAGGAGGAATCGGGTTGGCCGAAGATGAAGAACCGGGAGAAACCGAGTGGACTGGGGCAGAAGAACCGGAAGGAATCGAGTTGGCCAGCGCCGAAGAGCCGACTGAGCTGGATGCAGCTGGAGCTAATGTGGATGCAATGCCACTGTTGGAAGGGAGCACGGTAGTTGAAGAGCTGCTGCCAATAGCTTGGCCTATTGAAGTGCTACCCGAAATACCGGCTGCAGGGCTCGTGGAGGCTGCTGGAATCGTTGATGATTGAGAGGACGAGGACGAGGCAGCAGCCGGGTTCGTCGATACTGCGGAAGAACCTGAAGCTGCTTGACTCGTTGATACGGCTGTTGATGTGCTGGTGGAGGCTGAAGTGGAGGTTGCAGTTGTCGATGTCGTTGTCGGGGGAGCTGGACCGGCAGGAGCTGGACCGCATTAAAAAGCACCAGCAGCGTTCTTGGCGCAGTAAGGTCCCTTTGGGTTGGTGTTACATTGTCCAAGGCCTTCCTGACCACAGTCCTGATTACACTCACCGCGGATGAGTCCATCACCGCCTTTACCGCAGTTTGTGCCGGTAGGGTTACCAACGCATTCAGAGTCCTGGGTGCAAGCCCGGCAAAGGCCAGTGCCAGCATCGCAGGCCGGAAGGGTAGAGGTAGCCAGAGCAGCACACTGTTGGTTGCTGGTGCAGGGAAAGCCACACCTGCCAGCTGAGCATGTAGTGCCCGACTGGTTGCCGGTGCACTCAGCATTGCTGGTACATTGGCCGCAAAGACCGGTGCGAGCGACACAGTTCGGACCGTTTGGTGAGTTGACATAAGCATCGTTGCTGTTGCAAGGCTGACAAGTGCCGTCGGCTGCGTTGCAGACCGGACCGGTAGGTGAATTAGCACAATCGGTGCCACTCGTGCAACGGAAACAAGCACCGGTGCCAGCATTGCAGTTTGGACCGGTTGACGAGCCGGCACAATCTGCGGCCGCACTACAAGGACCGCACTGGCCGGTGTTTTGGTTGCAGACCGGAAGGCCAGGTGAGCCAGTACAGCCAGCGTTGCCGGTGATTGTATTGCAAAGACCACATCGGCCGGAAGCAGTGTCGCAGGTGGGGCCGGCAGTTGAGGTGTTGCAGTCGGAGTTCGAGGTGCAAGGAGAACAGCGTCCGTCGCGGCAGATCGAGCCGCCACCCTGTACCGGTTGTCCGTTGGCACCGCCGGCACATTGAGTGTCACTGGTACAAGGCGGCGCGCAGATCCCAGCTAGGGAACAGACCTTAGATCCATCGGTGGAGCATTCGGTGTTGGCGGTGCATGCACGACAAGCGTTCTGGTCGCAGACTTGGTTTTGGGTGCCTACAGTGTCACCTGGAACTCGACAGTTCTGGCTTGTGCGGCATGCAACGCAGTTGTTATTGACGCAGTACGGCAGGGCCGCATTTCGAACGGCACACAACGTGTCGCTACCAAAGCATTGAGCCCAGACGGTTTGGACCGGATCGTTGATATCACCAACAACGTGAGGCCGATAGGGCTTGAAGCCAACTTCATCTTGGTGGTGTGAAAGAGCGTGGGCAAAAGAGTGTGGGAGCAGGCTCTGCGCGAGCAAGCAAGTTGAAAAGAGTGTCGTCTCTGAAAAGATGTCTGTCGTGTGTGAACAAACACTAGAAGGTAATTGGGTCTACGTCCATCAATTAACTATACATCTACTCCCGACAGTCTCCGTCACGTTCAACGTTCAATGTTGAGACCGCTGAAGAGTCTTGGTCTACAAAGATGGTCCTATTTCGCCCTTGGCATTCTCTCCTCTCTTCCATGGAATTCAACTCTTGGCACGACAGATGCTCGCAAATACGCATGGAACAGGCAAACAATTGTTCAGATAAGCAGATGCATGCGAATTCCGACATATTGCTCTTGGTATGCAGGATCCTCATTTTGAGATCCAGCCCCGAGTGTGGAAATGTGGCAGATTCAGAACAAACTCCAGCAGCAACTGAACCAATTGTAGAGAGTGAGGTCTCATGAACAGTCTTACACATTGAAGGCTGAGACGTTACGCCATTGTTAGACATTTGTCTTCCCCCTAGGCTTGTTCCTGATCAACTCCGAATGTTAGGCTTTTTGACTGAGCCCATCCCCTTGGCGCCTGAGACATGAGAGCAAGGGAACGCCCTCTATGCTCACAGTTTCAAGCCACACATTAGACAGGTAGTGAGGGTATCATGGAAGGGCACGGGAGGGAGATTGAAGCCTGGAGGCGTTGGGTGGCGGCGAGTATAGCGAATAGGATCACCGAAGCCAAGCCTCTATATTACTCACCATATATTATAGGCGAAGAAGAGCGCGCTGAAACTTCAATGTTTCAGGCGTTGAGGAAGTACACTCGTTCTTCACCCAAAGCCATCTCCATTTCCACATCGGTGCACTTTCTGTCATTATCGTCGCATCTGGCCTTCTGGGAATGGCAAGAGGTTGCAAGCATAAGTCATCGGGTGGCGCTCTCTTTTCATCTCAAGTTTTCAAGTTTGACAAAAATATCAAGAACCGACCACCACAGGTGAAACTACGTCCCCTGCTACGTTCCATACGCTGGGGCGACATATCATAAGGTTAACATTGTCGTAGATGTTATGCCCAATAGCGTACAATATGATCCTCGAAAGGTTGTTACATTACACCCTCTACCTGAGTGGCCTCGTGATTTTCAGGACAAAGGAATATTTCTTACAGATTTAAGTAAGCACTAAAGAGAGACAGTCTTCGAACGAAGTACCACGTTAAGAAACACTCAAGGATTGTATTGAATGCGCTACAAATGCGTTGCTAAGGTACTTTCAATTCACAGGGGGTACTCCGAATGCTGGGATGCTTTCTCCATTTTCGCCATCATTTGTCCGGATAGCAAAGTAGTCTATTGGAATAAACACAGGAGATTTTACCAAACTCTGTGACAGGTCACAATTAAGACGCAAATTATTGCTTTGTATGGCTAAATTGATGATAATGATTGAAGGTTCCGTTGATCCCACGGTGAACATGGCTATGGAAAAAGAATGGAAGGGAAGATGGCCACGAAGAAGATACAAGGCGAAGCAAATGAAACAAGAGCTTGAAGCCAAGACACAGGGACCCGTAGACCATCCAAGTCAATGTCGAGGTGCGTTTACACGTGCGTTGATATTTAAGCGTAGAGTGCCTTCTGGAGCCACAAGCACCTTTCGTTAGCCGTCGTGTCGCTAACAACACTTACGCCGCTTTTGTTGAATGCGAGCATGCCTGAGTTAACGCCCGAGACTGGGAACTCAGGGAGGCCAAGCCCGTTGGGGTTACCAGACTTAACGAAGTTGACAATGTAGCCCTGCAGCGTACGAGCGACTTCCACAATGACAGGCCCAAGACTGCCAACATAAATACCCCCTTCCACCTCATCTGGACCATCGTAGAAAGCGTAAGGGAAGTCAGAACCATGAACACCTGGGTGTACTCGGAACTCGTAGTTGTAGGTGCTGTTCCCGAATGCCCGAGCCAGGTAGTTGACGTTGCATGCGAAACCCAGCTCGGCAACATAGAGCATGGTGCGATTGACACCCGGCTCTGGATAAAGTTCGTCGAGAATGTAGCTGACGACAGGCTCCTCTATCGTGGGCCATGCATCGCGGATCATCGCAGCCATTTGGTCGTTGGTTTCGACGAACGGTGGGGAGAAGTTTGCGCCCTCGTTAGCGGCGTGGCCTGTCATAACTGAGACGTTGTGATCAAACTCGCCCTTGAGCAGAGAAATTCCGGGCAATGCCGGCACGAGACCTCCGTCAATGACGGGGCCATAGGTTGTTGAAATCCATTTGGATGAACCAACTGCCTTAGCGTTGGCCAAGATGACTTCCTCCGTTGATGAATTTTGTGCCTCCTCAACAGTAGTGACGTTGAGAAGCTGCAGGAAACTGTTCGTGGAGTTCTCTTGCTCATACTGAGAGGTGACAGGGATCCAACCGGCCGACAGGGGAATTGCCCTCGCAAAAGGGGCAGGTTTCAACCCTCCGTATGCCGTGATATGATGCGCGATACTTCCTCCTCCCGCAGATCCTGTGGCTCACGGTCAGCATCCGAACAGATTCTCCCAGCAGTCGTCTTCGGTGAAGTCACCAACCTCCCATAATGGTCACCTGCTCAGGGTCCCCTCCAAACAAGTGGATGTGCTCTTGGACCCATTCCAGGGCGAGCCTTTGGTCCAGGAGGCCAGCGTTTGATACTCCACCAGAAGCTTGCAATGATGGCCCAGCAAGCCATCCAAGTGCTCCTAGTCGGTAATTGATGCTCACGTAGATAATGCCGGGACTGCCGTCGGCCTGACTAGCTCGAATGAGGCCGGTCGGGTCGGCACTGTTGTCGTAGATCTTGTTACCAATAGCGTATGCGCCTCCGTGAATCCTGAAAGCTTTCATTAGATACGATGCTCAGATAACTTTCCATCCTTTACGCGTACTCACCATACTAGAACAGGCACCCCGTTGTATCCAGTCGCAGACGTACCATTCTTGGCACTCTCGAACACTTTCTTGGGAACAACAACATCCAGGAACAGGCAATCTTCGGTCGTGTGGTTGTTTGGGTTAGCCCACGGAGCGGGCCATTCCCTCTGTTCCCGGGCAGTACGCGCTATTTCTTTGGCATTGGTGTAGTTGAAAGTTGCCTGGTTGCCTGCAGCGTATGCTGAAACGAATTGTTGAGTGATAGCAAACCATTCAGGCATCGCCTGTGGGCAAATACGTCCTTGCTCGCCGGTTTGGATTTCGTGATCGCGTCCAGTCGGAGGCTGCGGTGCGCGAAAGCGGAGAGACCCTGTAGGAGCCTGAGCGTAGCGGATATTGGTGAAGTTCAGGATGCCAGTTGTCTCCTATGCCAGTCTTAGCAGAGTTCTGCGGGTAGACAATAATTGTGTGAGGGGTGTTGCAAGCCATACGTTGAAAGAGATAGCCTGGTGGACTTCATAACCGAGGTCAACAGTTGCCAAGCGACTGGACGCATGAGATGGCGTAGGCAGAGCAGCAAGAAAGCTGCAAACGAGCGGCAAAAAGAACATGATCGCAAAAAACTATTGGTTGGCTGCAGGACAATGGCCGATTCAATCATAAGCTACCCAGAGTAGGTCGGAAACAAGTCGTGGTAACCCAAAGTCTTATATGCGTTGGACTCAGAGCCAGGAATTTTCGATCAGAACAAAGAGCTACCCAGGCGAACGTACGTCGGAAGGATACGACACCATGGGCTGCCGTTTCATGAGGTTACTGCTGCAAGGTCACAACCCACAGCTCGATAGATTGCGGTACTTGGCGGTCGCCCCACAGGGCGTATTCAGAGCGTATTCGACGGCCTTCCTCATCGGGGTTGCGGGGAGCGTATTCAAGAGCGTATTCAGAGAGGTAAAGAGCCCTTGCCCTTGCTTCTTTTCTAGGTGAACAAAACTGATTCAGCTCAATTTTGACAACGAAAAACGGGATTCTTTCCACTATAGGCAATAATCCAGTGGAGCCTGGAGCTATTGTTGGCCGTTGCCTCCAACTTCTCATGATGGGTCCAAACTAGGCTTGTCGTCCACATATCATTCAGGATATGAATTTTAGCTGGAATCTATTGCAATACGCCATGGTGCGCCAAAGACCAATCAGTCTGTTGACAGGCTATGGGGCCGACTTGGCAGAGTCTACAAAATAGAAACTCGTATTCTTTCACATACCGACAGCACATGTTTCCACAGGTGAGGCGTATTTGATTTCGAAAGGCGTATTAATTACAATGAAAAGCTGGAAAATCAATGATAAATAATCATCAGTAGCTAAAATATCTCATGCCTCCCGCATTTCAGCCTCGCGCCAGACAGAGTTCAACTCAACTACAGCAAGAGCAGCGCAAGTTCATATTTCCGACCATGTCAGACTGCAGATACCAATCTCTTTTTGCATATGCGCCGTCAATGGCTGCAGCTGCCTTCTTCACTTCTGCCTTTGGCTTGTCTGCTGTTCTTCACCTTGGCCAGGCAGTATACTTCAAGACATGGTGCATGATACCGCTGGTCGTCGGAGCCTTTTGTAAGTCCGTTTTCATGAAAATGTTTTGCATGGTACTGATTCTTGACATGTAGTTGAGACAGTAGGCTATACCATGCGATGTCTCTCCGCGAGCGAAAACTTCGGCTGCTGGAGTCTGCCTCCTTTCATTATTCACTCAATCCTTGTTCTCGTTGCACCAGCCGTCATTGCAGCCTCAGTCTATATGCTGCTTGAGAAAATCATTCGGCTTGCCGACGGCGACTCGTATTCTATTCTCTCCCCGCGCTGGATAACCCGCATCTTCGTGGTTGGCGATGTGTCATCTTTCTTAATACAATCATATGGTCAGTTAAAATTCCGGTGAGGGGATGCATCGCATGATACTCACTCTGTCTAATCGGTACAGGGGGAAGCATGGTCTCAAAGCCAACCGCGACGGAGTCGTCAAAGAAAGCAGGCCAACAAGTTGTCCTCGCCGGTTTGGTAGTACAAGTGGCCTTTGGTGTGCTCTTCACTATCGTTGCCGGAGTCTTCCACCGGCGCATTTGTAAGGCCTTCACTGCCGCAGGTGTCTCGCAAGAGACCCACTGGCTGATGACGCTCTACGGCGTCATGGTACTAGTCACTATTCGCAACATCTTTCGCATCGCTGAGCACTCTGGCGGCCAGGACTCTTCCCTGATGAAGAATGAATATCTGCCGTATCTCTTCGATGCTACCCCGATTTTGTTGGCGTTGCTTTGGTTCAACTGGTACCATCCTTACAAGATGAAGAAAACCGCGCCGTTTGGCTATCCGTTGACGAGCACTGCCAGTTGAACGAGCCGTTTGTCAATACCAAACAACAATGGTGTCTGGCGGCATTGGCTCTGATTCATGATATGCCTCGAACTGGATGTCGCGATATCATTTCGATTTCCATAGCTAATAGATTTTCTGTCGTTTCTCATTTCACAAATATATCGCCAACAACATTCAATTCTCGTACAGAACTCCTGTCGGCATCGGGCGAAGTTCAGCTGGCTGCAGCTCTCAGTGGGCGGCTCAGCCACTATTACATCCTTGTCGATCCCCACAAACACGGGTTCTTTGCCCAACTCGCAAACATTTAGTGCCTTGGCGAGGCAAATCTGTCACTGCGAATAGTGCCCTGAGAGCCTACAAGAAGAATTCGGTCTGCCCCCTACATGGCTCTAACAACAGCAACATGCTGCGATGGCAATGCCGCGACTCCTAAGCAGTCGTGCTTCTGCTCCCTCTAGACCTTTGCAGCCAATCTGAGTGCAACATCTTCAGATTAACAGAATGAACCGGACGGAAAGTAACGACAATGGCGCGTCCATGGGGAGCAAAGGCATCCGGCGGTCTCACCAGAAATCGCGTGGCGGTTGTAGCTTTTGCAAGCGACGCAAAATCAAGGTGAGTTGGAGGAAATACCTCTTCTTGACGAAACGCGGCGAGAACTCGATACTTAATTCAATCATAGTGCGATGAAAGAAAACCGAGCTGCACCAACTGCGTCAAGAGGTCGCTATGGTGCAGCCTGAACACTAGTCCGTCACCCGCGTCAACGCCAGAAAATGCAGCTCAAGCTACTGTCTTTGAGCCTCTGCCTGGCAATCAGGCTATGGAGGAGTGCGATGAATCTGCTTTCACTCTGGACCTTCAGGACCTTCAACTGTTTCACCATTTCTGCTCCATCACGTCCACGACCTTCGGCCCAACTCCACATGTGCAGCAATTTTGGAGTATCACAGTGGCCCAAATGTCTTTCTCTCACCCCTTTCTCCTGCGAGCGATCCTTGCCATCGGTGGCTTGCACATGAACCATCTCAGACAAAACAGCAGCGAGGCCTCGGACTGGTATAAGACCAAGGCCACAGCCCATTGGCAAGCCGCGGTTCGACTTGCAACCCCAAGACTTGCTGCGATAGACGCAGAATCCTGCGATCCGCTGTTCATCTTCGCCATGCTCTCATGCCTCCAGACGTTCGCCCTGGGTCCTCAGCGGGGAAACTTCCTGCTCTTCACAGACGACTCTGAGATGGAATGGCCCATCTTCTTCCGCGGGTTGAGAACGGTCGCTGAGGCATCTGTCCTCTTTGGCATGACGGAGCCCACCAGACCGTTGGCTTTCATGTACGGAATCGCCAAGCTGGATCTCGAAACGCTGCCTCCGGATGAGCCTGTGACATCCTGGGGAACGGCATTCAGAAATCTCCGTCAGATCATGATGAATGAGGTGTCTGGCGAAGAAGAGAGGGCAGTGTACCAGGACGCTCTGCACCGCCTTTATGCCGGGTTTTCAGCCGTGTTTGGAGACGGCGATACGGTCGGAGGCGCAAACTCGCAGGTGGTTTTCGCCTGGCTTTACCACGTCTCGGAGAACTTCGTCGAGCGACTCCAGGCGAGAGAGAATCTGGCGCTGGTATTCTTCGCATATTTCGCAGTGCTGATCAAGCAGATTGATGGCGTCTGGATGATCAAAGGCTGGCCAGATCACTTGATAGCCGGGATCTACTACACTCTGGTGCCGGCGACACGACTCTGGATTCGCTGGCCGATGGAAAGGATAGGATGGTTTCCACCACCGTAGTAGGCCCTCATCTGCACCAGTGTCCTCCGATATGCCGGGTTTCACGGACGAAACTGCGGAGGTTCTGCCCCGGGCAGAAGATCATTCAATGACCGACGTACGTCTGACGACACGTCGAAAGTCACCGTCAGATGCCACTAGCGGAACAAAACGCCATGTTTTGCGCCCTGGAGCTTCGTCGCCGTAGGGCTTAGTACGCGGGGGAAACGGTACTGTGTCTTAGCATCACTCTGTGCGACGCGACGGACGGACTTGACATGAGCGCGTCATCGACAGAACCGCCGTTTCTGGGCGAGCCGGGTAAGACAGTGACATCGATAATGATTCATGCGGCTCAACGCCTTCCCATATAAGCAATTGAACAGAGGACCAAGCCAATTATTTCGTGTTGGGATGAAATCATTCAGCATAACCGTCTACCAATGAGCTCCGCGCGAATTCCAATCAGTGTCTTGAGGCGGAATAAGTTAATAGACTTACTACCTTCAAGAACCTCAACTGCGCCGCTTCATACTGCACCTGCATCAATAAAATCCAGCAAAATTGCAACAACTACGAGATCATTACACTATACTCGTCCCGTGAACATTCCCGTAATGGAGACCATCAAGGTAACAAGACCGCTGCATCTGCCCGTCGGCCCTGACACATTCACAGAACACCATCGCCGAGAACTTTGGTGGCAGCACCGCCGCCAGCCTCGGTTCTCACCAGTTCAGTCTGGACGACTGCCCCGACCTCACGTCAAAGATTGCTGTGGTGACGGGCGGCAGCGAGGGCATTGGGTACGGCGTCACCCACACTCTCCTGAAGCACAATATCGCCAAGCTCTACATCCTTTCCGTCTCCAAGGAAGTCGTGGAGGGCGCCCAGGATGCCATCGCCAAGGACCTCGGCACCGAGAAGGCGAACCGCACCAAGTGGTTCCAGTGCGACATGTCGGACTGGAAGCGCGTCAAGGAGGTCGCGGAGGCGATCAAGAACGACGCCGACCGCCTCGACATCCTCGTCAACAACGCTGGCCGCGGCATCATGAGCTTCGAGCTGACGGACTACGGCGTGGACAGGCACATGGCCCTGAACCACATGGGCCATGTCGTGCTGACCAGTCACCTGCTGCCGCTTATTAAGGAGACGGCGGAGAAGGGGAATGTGGTTCGCATCGTGAATCAGGCAAGCAACGCACATCAGGCTGCGCCGAGCGATGTCAAGTTTGAGAGCTTGGAGGAACTCAACAAGGACCTGGGTCCGAATGGACAGTATGGACGCAGCAAGCTTGCGAATATTTTGTACGCGCGTTACTTTGCGAGGAAGGTGACGCAGAACGGGCACCCGAATGTGCTGATGAATGCGACGCATCCTGGGTTCGTGAGTACGAAGATGAGCAAGGAGGATATCTTCGAGCCGTGAGTATTTCCCTCCAGCCCTTGAGTATAGCATCTGACTGTGAAAGATATCCCTTGGGAGGCTACGCGATGGCTGTTGGCATGGAGCCGTTCAAGAAGAGTCAGTGGGAAGGTGCCGTCTCTGCTGCATTCGCAGCTACGGCAATCAAGGAATCTGGCCAGTACATTTGTCCGCCTGCAATCCCCGAGGCAGGCAACAAGCTAGCGCAGGATGAGAAACTAGCGGATCAGTTGATGGAGTTGACACGCAAGATCATCACAGAAAAGACGAAAAGTCAGTCTGTTGATAAGGGCTGTCCTATGGACGACCTTGTCTTGCACTAATATGCTCAGTTTACCTGGACGTCACAAGAATTGTAGAATTGAACTTGATTTCATCAAAATGGTGTCGCTTGCTACCTGTGAAATAGTGATCCCTCCCTCTTATTCTGATTTACATCTCCTTCCAATCCAAACCCACACCTCACCTCATTAGGCGACCAAACCGGACTACTCTGCTGGGTGTATCTTCCATCCGTCCCCAGAGGACTCATAACGTTTTGATTCATAACGCCGTACCCAATCTTTAATTCCTTCACATCCTTCGGTACATCGCCGCGATCCCTATCGGGACCTTCCCACTTCACCTTCTCCAGCGCAGGGCCTCGCGTAGCGGCCACGATACTCGAAAATCGCGTATTTCGCAGGACGCCGCCGTTCTCCCGAATCGCCAGCGCGCCAGCCGCCACACACGACATGGCGAGGAATATCGCAATCGCGTAGACAATCCACAGGTCGCGTGCGTGGTAGCTGTACAAGTTTGCCATCCGCGAGCGCTGGCAGCCGTACATGTATGACGACCTATTGCCGGGACCGCCGCCCTCGAGGAGCTGGCCCGTCATCTCGGTGGGCTGGGCCGCCCAGACGACCGGGACGAACTGGGGCATGGAGAAGATGGAGAGGATAAGGTCCTCGTAGAAGCCTTGCACCATCTCCATGAGGTTCTCGTGGGGAAAGTAGTTGTTTCGCGGGTCGAGGAGCTTCGTCTGGATCGCGTCGGTGTTGGTTACGGGGTTGACGAGCGCTTTGTCGGTCTGGACGGTGCCGTTGAGGAACTTACGCAGCATGAAGCCGAGGGAGTGGTATGCTGCCGTGCGGCGGTAGTTCGAGACATCGGTTGGGAGGACGTAGTTTGATGTAGGGGTGGCGGTAACGTTGTCTGCCGTGCCGTCGTCTGCGTCAACGTGGGGGATGTATGTTGTGTTGATGATTGGCCGGAGAAACTTGCTCTTCTTCATGTATGCCGACTGCGTTGCGTCTGTGTAGTTGAAGACGGCTGTGTAGTCGGTCTCATAATGCTCACATGCAAAGATCTTGGGAGTGAAGTCGACGTCGGTTCCGCCCGAAGATGTGTTTCCCTTTACGACGTGGCCGATCCAGATGATCGGCTCTGTCCGGAAGGCTCCCATGTGCTCCGGGTATGGCGGGTCCATCTTCGGGATACCGCCGATGTCGACGTCTTTCATCTGCGTCGTCGAGTACTCTCCGCCACTCGTGAATGCATAATAGGCGAAGGTTCCGTTAGGAAGGAGGATATCGGTGCCGAATGGCGACGTCGCTTGGCCCGACTGTTGGGTGAGATTCGTAGGTTTCGAGCCAACGCCGCTGGCCAGCTCTGTGCACTTATAGCCAGAAGCGATGAATTGGATCTCAAAGGTACAGTTCCAGCCCTTACTGCAGACTTCAACAGACGCATTCTTCCTCGATACGACTTCCTGGAAGTAAGCGCCAAGGGTCGCTGTCTGCTGAAAGTTGGGGCTAGGCCCGGTGTAGTAGTCAAACCATCCCGGAGGATCCTCGTCAGACGGCTTAGTGGTGTTCCAGAAGGACAGCGGCATCTCATAGAGGCCGTCGATGCGGACGGGCTTGCGCCAGTCAGCAGTCTCTTCCATGGCGAAGTTCAAGCTGCGGACGCCAGGGCACGTGGCATTCTGGATCGTGACTTCGGGTTGCACAAGAAGCGTGTTGGCCGTGAGAATGACGACCAACGGGGAGAGCCTTCATAAAAGTTAGCGATACGTGACATGTGAGTGGCGTCGTTGGAGATGGATCTCACCAGACGAAGAGCGCAAGGGCAGCCGTAGCCTTGGCTCCCTTGAGAAATTCCCAGTTCAGGAACGCGATGAGGTTCTCAGTGGCCGCGAACATTGAATCGAGCGCGGCGATGCTCAATATTCTCGATCTCACCGTTGCCCAGATGCGCTGTTGAAATGCCGATATCACGGCAGCGCCCAAACTTGCTTTGGCCATGAATGCCAGGATCGTCCCGTACCGAAGCATTCGCACCTGGTCATCCGCTGGGTGGCCGTCAAGAGACGCATAGAAAGCGTGATGACCGATTGCGAAGCAGATGCCCACTACAAGCCAGAGATACATGTTCCATGATGAGTGCCAAAAGCCGCAAGTCGGCGTCCGCACGCGGAAAGATCTCACGGGCTCATTCGGGGGTCCTAGATAATTCGCTGCGACGTAAGGAGGCGGCTGCGGTGGCATTTGCTGCTGGTGATATGCATGCTGTTGTTGTTGGTATTGTTGTTGTTGCTGTTGCTGTTGTTGTGCCCCTGCGAATGGATAACCATCATATCCAGGCTCCTGGGCGTTGTGAAGCAGCGCCGCACTCGCGTCTTGGCGTTGGTCGTGATGGTGTGCGAGGTCGTCGTGAGTTTCTTGGCCTCGAATCAGTGGATCGGCGTCGTAGTGCGCCGATCCGCTTAGCGAGCTCAGGTCGATGCCATGCGTGTCCATCGGGCCTCCCGTTGCTGCGTTCGTCGTGTCATGAATGTTGGTCTCAGAGTCGGAGTCCTTCGTCGCTGGGACGGGTCTTTGTGGGATGGACGCGGAGTGTCTCTGTTGCTGTTGCCATCCCATCTCCGTGGTCTCCTGTGATGACATTGAAGGAAGAAAAAGCTGCCCAGAGGCAGCGGAGGAGGGGCTGCCAAGGGCCACACCCGCCTCTCTCACAAGCTGGAGATCCAAATGAGACGGAGGATCGCGCTAGCTTCGCTGGTGCAGCTTCTGCTGGCGCTGGATAGGATGTGCCGAGCGGCAACGTCTTGTTTGGATTTGGAGGGGGTGGGCGGGCAGGATGCGAGATGGAGCTGATCTGCTGGGATTTTTCCCTTTTCAAGGTAAGACACGCCCTTGCATGTGCTACCAGGCAACGAGAGAATGCCAGAGTTCCACAGCTGTCCACGCGGCTGGGATTCGGGACCTGGTCGAATCTGAGGGCCTAGACTCAGTCCTGCAAATCGTGGCGGTGTTGTGGTATATTTTGGTTCTTGGTTGTGCTGGGGCGCTGAATCAACGTAAAATGCCAACCTGCGGCACCGGATTCGGCGCAGACGCGGTTCGGTGCGGCGGGATGGGAAGTGCCTCACTTCTTCGAGTGTGTTTGACTCGGCTGCCGACCGTGTCCTTGGCTCGAACAAGCTTTGCTGCGGCCGGTTCAAAGTCTGGGAGAGCAGCTGAACGCCGTGTGCTCCGGTCCGTGGAACGGTGATCGGCGCTTGGATGACGGAGACATGCCCAAATGGTTGCTACACAGAAGAGAAAAAAGATTGGCAGAGTCACGATGTTCTTTCTTTTTTCAGGGACCTGTGGATCATTATGTACAGCAGGGATGAGAGCTCCCTCCCCGTCAGATAAATAATTAAGGCAAAATAAAAACTTAACGTGAACCCTGGTCTCCAGGAGTCCAGCCCCTATTTTTCCCGCTCCTTTGGTTCACAGGCGGAGACTGAAAGGGTGAGAGAGGGGCCCAGCATTTCGTCCATTTTCGCTGACAGCGTGGACGCGCTAAGACGTGGCTGGAGGTCTGTTTTCGGGAAAGCTTCGCCTAGCTGAATCGTCCAGCTGGAGCCAATCGCGTGGCGTTCATGGAGAGATGTTGGACGAAGGATTCCTCGCTTCAGGCTGTACAAGCAGAAATATCGATGCAGGTGAGATAGGTCGGCTGACTGCGCGGCACGTTCAGCCGAACGGGATGACGGGAGAGGGCACATACAGATTGCTCCGTGCCGCCGTTGGGACGTCCCGCGGTTACGGAGCGGCCTCCGAGACTGCGCCGTGCCACGCTACCCCGGCAACTTGAAAGGCTATTGGGACTGGATGTTCCTTTGTTGAACTTAGCTTTCTGCTGTGGCCCCTTGCGTGATAAGAGAAGAGGCCGTCAAAATGTCTCAGCTTGCTTCAATTGATAGCAAAGATGAACTGACACAGGGACTGCTCCCGCCTCTTCAGATTGAGTCTCTGTCCACCTAGGAAGTCACAAAAATCACCACAGCTCCAAGGATCGACGTCGGAACAAAGAATCTCTCGAGAGCGCTTTTGATGATCATCCACCATTGATCATGTTTGCCAATCATACGTCATTTTGTTTGCCCAATCACCAATACAAAGCTGTACAGCTGCTGAAGACACGCAAATCCCTGTAACAATCACCCAGTCTTCAGTCCCAGTTCCACGCAAACCTGCAGGGCTCAACCAACATGGCCCCCCCATTCGACAGAGTCTTCTTTCCCAAGTGCCGTACCATCGCCCAGAAGCCGTTATCTGCCAATCACCATCGACTCAATGGTCGTGTGAACCGTGTCTAGCGCTTTCCAGCAAACATGGCAGACCCGGCCGGTAGCGACACACGGGTCTCCCGCCGGAATGGGGGTCAACCCCGCACAGTGGTGATGTCGCGTTAGAGACAGGCTGCCAAATTTGCCGAAGCTTTTTAGCTAGGGCGTTTTCCCCGTCCTCAGGGTCCCCTTCTCTCTCTTCGATTTAACGTTTTGTTTGACATCCCATCAATCACCGTGCAGGAAGTGACGTGCTTCCATCCTCGGCCGGGCCCAAAATGCCGGGTCACGATGTCTTTGGAGCCTTTGAGGGCTTCGTTTCGATGGCGCCGCCAGCCGTAGCTGTTGCGGGTGCGCTGGTCCTGTTGGCGGTGTGGTATTTCAAAACATGGTATCGCCTGAGGCACATTCCAGGCCCGATGCTCAACGCGATTTCGATTTTGCCGATGCAGCTCATGACTCGGGGAGGGAAGTTGAGCTTCATGTTAAAGGAGCTGGGAGACAAGTATGGTACGACTTAGATCATGGCCGTTTGTGGGAAGCCCTGTTGACAACATGTTTGCGTAGGCCCTTTGGTCCGCGTTGGTCCCAACGAGGTCCTTTTCGGGGATGCAGACACTTATCGCAGAATCTCAGCTGTTCGATCAGACTTCACAAAGGGTCCATGGTATGAGCTGGCCAAGGTCGTTCCAGACCAGCACAGCCTGTTCTCAATGAGAGATGATGAGCAACGGAAAGAGTTGAGGGCGAAACTGAGTGAAGGCGTTCGTCTAGTCTCATCTTCAAGCTCAAAGAGCCAGTATTCTAATTACATTTGCAGTATGCCGGTCGAGACAACGGCGGTTTCGAGCCAGGGATAGACAAGATGGTCGCCCAATTCGTTGACCTCGTCGAATCCAAATACGTCTCCACAGTCACCGACTACCGGCCGATAGAATTCTCTCACAAGTCCCAGTACTTTGCCCTGGACGTCATCGGCCAGCTCGCATTCGGCGAGGCCCTGGGCTTCCTAGCAAACGATGAGGATCTCTGGGGTTATGTTTCGACGAATGATCAGGTCTTCCCGGCACTTGCACTCATGCTGAATATTCCGCATGTAGGCATCATGATGCAGCGTTGGCCATTTAGCAAGCTGCTGCCCTTCTCGAGTGACGAGTATGGCTTTGGGAAGCTGATGCAGTATGAGAGCTCCCCTTGAATTTGGGTTAGAGTTGGACTAACTAGTCTGAAGTGTTGCTCAGCGATTGGCTGACAAGAAGATTGAGTCTGAAGAAGACTCAAAAGGGACCATGGTCCGACATCACCTGCGTAATGGGGTCACATACAAAGAGCTCCTGGCGGAGATCTTTCTTGAGTTGTATGGCAACCACTTGCACAAGCAGAACAGTTCGCTGACGCCATGAGCAGCATCGCCGGTTCAGACTCGACTGCCACAGCCATCCGCATGACCATGCTTTGTCTCCTCAACACGCCCGCCAGCCTGAACGGACTCCGCCGCGAGATTGATGCAGCAATATCTCAAGGCCGTATCAGCTCGCCCATCACCGACGTCGAGGCCCGCGAGTTGCCCCATCTTCAAGCTGTGATAAAGGAAGGCATCCGCATGTACCCTCCTTCAACGGGTCTCAACTACAAGCAAGTCGCGAAAGGCGGGGCCGAGCTCTGCGGCTACTTCCTCCCAGAAGGGACGCAACTAGGCGTCAACATTCAGAAGTTGATGAGGTCCAAGGAGACCTTCGGTATTGACGCAGACGTGTTCCGCCCGGAAAGATGGCTTGAGGCCGCTGCCGATGAGCAACGTTTCAAGGAAATGAGCGACGTCGTCGAACTCGCCTTCGGTTATGGACGGTTTCAGTGTCTTGGAAAGACGATTGCATATATGGAGCTGAACAAGATCTTTGTTGAGGTAAGAAGATTGTGTCCGTCGTCTCGGGAAAATATCTGAGCTGACTTGGTCACACAGTTGCTTCGGAGGTTCGACTTTGCGGTGGTCAAGCCTCAAGAGCCGCTGAACCTTTACGATGCGGCGTTTTGGGTTACGACGGACTTTTGGCTACGTGTTACTCGACGCCCTGATACCGGTGCGTAGGTGATCATGACGATAGAGTTCGTAATGTGAGAGGCAGGGATGTAAAGTAGAAGATCATCGTACGAATCTCAGGCCTCAGAGACATAAGGCTCACGGCCAGATCTAATCCAGTTGTAATGTCATACCTAATGTCTCAAACAGGGAGAGGAAGCCAACGAAAAGTGCAAAAAAAACAGAGAAGACGTGATAAAAAGGAGTCCTAGGTGTCACCGTAGCAGCCTGCCAAAAAGCAAAAGATAACGATGTCAATCGCTGACGGGAATTGAGCCCGACGTGGGGGTCGAACCCACAACCTTGAGATTAAGAGTCTCACGCTCTACCGATTGAGCTAGCCGGGCAGATGGGAACATCTGCCTTGATTGTTGGATGGGATGGCGCGGAAACCGCTCAAGAAGGGCACGCCTAATGAAAATTTTTCATGTTGGTGTGGGCCACGGCGTTTCGGGTTCCACTAGGTCGGCGTGCCGGTGCGGAACTCCGGGCTGGTTCTGGGCCGGTGCGGGCTTCGTGTGTCCTTGGTGCGGGCTCATGGCTCTGGTCTGCCGGAAGAGCAGGCCGAAACATTAGCGTTGGGCAGGCGGGGTGGCCCCGGAGTATAGAACGGAGTGGGGACAGGGCCCGAAGTTACTGGATTTCAAAGGCCTCAGACCGCTGGAGTCTTGGATCACTGGAGACTACCTTAGATGGCGGATCTGAGCAGGTCGGCTGCAAGTAGTGCCAAGAAGCAGCCTCGGCTTGAACCTGTTTCCGACGCTGCCGACTGATGCACCGAGAGATAAGCAGTGGCTGTCTGCTCCCGAATATGATGCAGAGTCTATTTTGCGTACGACTGTATGCAAGATCGTCTAGACCTGTTGTCAACTCTTGATCGAGTAAAGATGCCTAACGTGTAAGCTGAAGAAAGTATTGAGAAACCCCTCCAAGTGGACAGTTCGGACAGCAACCACGCCATCTTCGGTACTTCAACCAATGATCTGGGAAGGAAACCCGGCGTCGAAAGACTTATTGAGAATTGCGTAGTGTCGCCAAGCCGATTTTGACAGGCCTCAAGTAGATGACGAACTCCTTCGCCGACGCCTCGTCACCGGAACGCGTGGGATGATGGTGTGAATGGGATCATGCGGTGGGCAACCCAAGCAGAACCGAGCCAGAGGCATCGCGGGGTCGGGGTACACAGATATACGGCATTGGATGGCGGGGGAGGGGTCAACCTCCACGTCTTGCACCAAAGGTCCTTGTGTGCCATCAGCTTATCCTCGATGAACAGAGCTACCCCGCCAGAGGCTCTTGGCAACATGCATCTTCTAGCACCAACAAGGCAGGTCGACCGCTGTTCCAACTGTTCCGAGCTCTACAAGCCGTTTTTCTACGCCGTATCACTGTCTAGTTTCCTGTTCACGTCGCCCGGAACGTTGGAAAGCTCCACGCCTGCCCGCATGAATACCACTAGCTTCCTGTACCTTTCTCCAAATGCCGAGACTTTTCAGACAGGATGACGACTTCCGTCTTGTTGTTTAACTGCGAGAGACATGCAGACGAGCTTGCCGTCTATGTTCTCGCTCAGATAGATACTTGTATGTAAAATCCTGCGTTACTTTTGGCTTGCGCCACTCCCTACCAAGGTACCAGGTATTCTTGCCCAGTATTTGCCAACGCCGTGGAGCAATGGCATCACCGGTCTTACTGGCCGTTCGTGGGCGGTGGCACGCGTCCAGGCAAACTCGACATCCCTCCAATCAATTGGGTGCCCAGATGGCCTTTCCTCAAGCCCATCATCAATCCGCGATGAGTTTGCCCGGGCATGCAGGCCCCTCTTATCTGTCGATCTGAGTATGTATAAAAGCCTCTCCTCCTGCGTCTACCCTTCCGGCCGACGCCGAGAGGATCACTTCTGATGCTCTCACAATTGAGTCTCAATCAAGCTTGTGCCACCACTGCCCACCATGCGCAGCCAAATCTCAATTGCCCTGGCATCCGCGGCTGTGGTCCTGGCCTGCCAGCGCGACTTGCTTCTCGAACAGCGACACACCCATCGCAAGCGGATCACCAAGCGCGCGGACGACCAATGGCCCCCATTATTGTCTGAAGAAGAGACTATCCTCGTAAACGCGTTCGACAACGTCACCATTGACGAGTGGTCCGACTACTACGGCCACCAAGTCAAGCTCGCGGGTCTTGGCAAAGAAGCCGCCGAGTGGACTGCGGAGCAGTGGAACAAGAACGGCTTTGACGCGCATCTCAACGAATACCACGTCTACCTGAGCTACCCGGTGCACGCTTCGCTGCAGATAACATACGCGAATGGCTCGACGGAAGATGTCAGGCTCGATGAGGACGTCCTGGAAGAGGACGATGTGACGGGCCGACCCGATAACCAGCCTACTTTCCATGGGTACTCGGCGTCTGGAGATGTTACGGGCGAATATGTCTATGTTGGGTTAGTAGTCTGCCATTCGAGGCGTTATGGAGCTGTGCTGACTTTCAGCGAAGACGAGGTTCTCAAGCCGACTTCGACCGCCTAGTGGAGCTTGGTGTTGAGCTCGAAGGCAAGATTGCGCTGGCCAGATACGGCGGACTCTTCCGAGGCCTGAAAGTCAAAAACGCGCAGGATCATGGCATGATTGGCGCTGTAATATTCACTGACCCGGCTGATGATGGAAACATTACCGTCGCAAACGGTTATGAGGCATACCCCAGTATGGCTGAACCCTGACCGCGCCGTTGGAAAGATACTAACGACTGACCTTGCAGATGGTCCTGCCAGAAACCCAAGCGCCGTTCAAAAGGGTTCTGTCCTATTCCTTTCCACGAACCCCGGCGATCCGACCACGCCGGGCTACGCATCTCACGAGGGAGTTGACCGCGCTGACATCTCTCCCGTCACGCCCAAGATTCCTTCCATCCCCATCTCCTATGCCTCTGCCGAGCCTCTGCTGCAGGCTTTGAACGGATTCGGATCCACTCCGGACGAAGTCAACCGTACTATTTGGGCGGGAAGCTTGGATGCTGATTACAGCACTGGTCCAGCCCCAGGAGTCACGCTACACCTTGACAACTTGATGGAAGGAAAAATCACTCCAATTTGGAATGTCATTGGTCACATCAACGGCACCAACCCTGATGAGACCATCGTCATTGGAAATCATCGCGATACCTGGATGATCGGTGGCAACGGAGACCCCAACTCTGGCTCCGCTATTCTCGTCGAATTCACCAAGGCGATTGGAGTCTTGCGCTCCAAGGGCTGGGTTCCGAGGAGAAACATGCAAGTATCTTTCCGCCCACGTCGGTGCTTTCGCTAATTTTGTCTAGTGTCATCGCTTCCTGGGATGCTGAGGAGTACGGCCTCATCGGAAGCACAGAATGGGTCGAGGACAATGTCAACTGGCTGACAGAAAACGCCGTCGCCTATCTGAACATCGACGTTGCCGTTTCGGGTCCTCGTCCTAATCTAGCAGCTACGCCCGAGTTGCATACACTTGCCACCGACACCTTCAAGAAGATTATCTACCCCAACTTCGGCGGTTTCAACATCAGTCTTTACGACGCGTGGGAAGAAGCGTCCGGCGGTCTTGTAGAGCCACTAGGAAGTGGCAGTGACTACACTGCCTTCCTACACAGAGGCATCAACTCGGTAAGTGGGGCCGATCCCCGGCACCGACCCCGGATCCGGCTTACGGACATGACGATACTGACATTGTTTACAGCTTGATGTTGGCTCCGGCGGCGGCGCAACAGATCCAATTTGGCATTATCATTCCAACTATGACAGCTACGCTTGGATGTCCAAATTTGGCGATCCTGGCTTCGCGGTTCACGCAGCAATCGGCCAATATCTTGCGCTTCTCGCCTACCACTTGGCGGACGACGACATCCTGCCAATTGACCTGCCGAACTACGCCTCAGAACTGAGCTCTTACCTCGAGGACTTGACCGAATTCGTCGCTTCTGAGGGCCAGGAGCTTGACTTGTCCGAGTTATCCGACGCCATTGACGAGTTTGCCAAACGGGCCGAGGAGGTCAAGGCCTTGGAGCAACTTGCAGTCACGACCAATGATACAGACCTCATCACCGTGATCAACCACAAGTACCGTGACTTCCAGCGTGGCTTTATCAGTCAGGGAGGCCTGCCCAACCGAGAGTTCTTCAAGCATGTCGTCACCGCCCCTGGCCTGGATACCGGGTATGCTGCCGTCCTGTTCCCGGGCATTACTGAGGGAGTGCAGTATGGAGATGGTAATCTCACCGTAGCTGAGGAGTGGGTGTCTAAGACGGCGCGTGGTATTCTTCGCGCCGCCGAGATCATCAAAACGTGATTGGTAAGGATGGTTGTTGCTTCGTCTTCTGGCATAGGGGTAAGGAGTTTGGAATACCTGGCGGTTTGGAGAAAAGGCGACAAGCCAACTTGTGACGCTCTCATTTACCTCAGAGTAATAATGCTATCCGGAATTGAATAAAGTAATTTTCATCAGCAACCATGGTAGAAGTTGCTCCTCGGGTGACCAAACTGGCGACAGGGACGACAGGGACGACATAGACGACGATAACGATAATAGGGACGACGACAACCATAACAGGGACGATGACAACGAGTATAACAAGTACGAAGGTGATAAGAGGAACGCGGAGGAGCCCGCCCCAAGGGCATAACTTTATGGATGCTGCAACATAAGGTACGGAGACGATCACAGAGTGAAAAGGCAGTTGCAGTCATAATGTATTTCATTGAACCGTCATAACATTAAGGAACCCGAAACTCCGGACCACGCCCTTTTAGCCGAGGACGTTTACCCCCCTATTTGGCTCAGCAAATCCATCGGCATCCAAATCATCCGAGATACACTTTCAGCTCTTTATTGACGACCACCAGGGCGCCTGTTCTCGATGTTCAATACAGTATCAATGAAGCTACGCTTGAGCGTACTCTTCTTCCTGGCCGCAAGCAACTGCGACGTCTTCAAGATGTTCTTGATCTGGCGACCATTAAGCGAAAGCGTAGCAAAGTCATCCAGGTCCTCATCCGTGACCTCGCTCTTCAGCGTCGCTCCCTCGAGGAAGTTGCGCCAGATCTGGCGGCGCGAGTCGACCGTCAGGTCGGGGTACTCGAGCGAGACGTGGATACGCGACTGGAACGCCAGGTCGATGTTGTCAACGCGGTTCGTGGTCATGAAGAGGATGCCCTCGTAGTACTCGAGCGTGCGCAGGAAGATGGAGACGACCTTGTTCCTCTCGAGGTCGTGCGTCGAGCGCGCCTCAAGGAAGACGTCGCACTCGTCGAGGAGGAGGATGGCGTTCCAGCGGGCGACGAGCTCGAGGATGCGCGAGAGGCCGTTCTCGACTTCCCAGGGCTGGGAGCCGAGGTCGCCGGAGCTGAGGGTGTGCAAGGGGACCTTGAGGTTCTCGGCGACGGCTTCGGCAGTCAGGGTTTTACCGACACCAGGAGGACCGGAGAGCAGGCAGATGATGCCCTTGCCCTTGCCGGAGATGACATCGTCAAAGGACGAACCTTCGAGCTGCGACTCGGAGAAGGCGAGGATGAGCTCCTTCTGGTCCTCGGGCAGGACGAGCTTGTCGAAGGCGTTGGTGTTCCAGGTAATCTCGTCCACCGTCTCGACGAAGAAGTCGAGCCACTTCTTCAGCTTGAGAGAGTACCCACGCGTCCTCGACCGCGCGAGCATCTGGTGGTACGGCGTCAGCTTCAGGTTGCCGTCTTTGCCGAGGCCATGCGAGCGCTTCCACGCCTGCAGCGCCTCGAGGTCCTTGGCCGACCAGTCGTCGAGGTAGCGCGGGTAGTAGGGGCTGTAGCGGTTGAAGGAGCTGATGTCGACGACGATGCGCCCGTCGACCTGGATCGGGACCTCGTTGCCCTCGCGGTCCCAGGTGATGGCCGTGCCGGAGTACTGCTTGTAGTGGTGGCCCGCGAGCTCCTCGAAGATCTGGCCGCGGCGGATGAGGCCCTGGCGGACCTTGTCCTTCTCGGGGTGGAACGCCCACGGGTACGCGTTGAGACCGGTGATCTTCTTGGTGCCGAGGAACTCGGGGACCTTGATGCTCTCGCCGTAGCGGCCGAAGTTCTTGCCGCCGTAGTCGACGCAGTCGGCGGACAGCTCGAGGTACTTGCCGCACTGCGTAGCTTTGTACTCGGTCTCCTCAAGCTCGAAGGCGGACAAGGCGCCCTTGTGAGCGGAGAGCACGATGGCGCCGGGCTGGAAGATCATCCAGAGATGCTCAAAGGTGATGACACCCTTGGCGACGTAGTCCTCAAACACCTTGATCGCGTCGCCGATCTCGTACTGGAGGATGTCGTAGAGGATCTTGAGGTGCTCCTTGGTCTTGTCGTCCAGGCTGGGCTTCTTCATGTACTTGCAGAGCTCGGTCCAGCGGTGCACGAAAGGGTGGAAGGGGGCATCGAACTCGAGGCGCTCGAGCTCGCAGGCGACGCCGGTGTAGCCGTCGAGGATGTCGCCGAGGGCAGTCTTGAGCCAGGGAGACTGGATGACGATGGAGTGGGCCTCGAGCTTCTTGCGAGAGTCCGAGGACTTAACGTTGCAGACTACGACTGCGTACTGGGCCGTCTCCTCGTTCTCGGCTGCCTCGTGAACGTCTTCGGGGTACTTGTCGACCCAAGTCCAGTTGCCGTCGCTGTCTTTGGGGGATGCGTAGATGTTCTTGGTGGAAGAGATGGAGCCGGTAGGAGCGAGGGGCTCCTTGGGCTTGTCGTCTTCCTCGTCCTTCTCATCAGAGGCCGCTTCTGGTGAAGGCTCATCGTTGGACTTGGTTTCGTTATCCTTGGTGGCCTCGCCGTTTGTAGTCGTCTCGCCATTTGTAGTGTGACCGTTCGTAGTCTTGGTCTCCGATGTGCCGTTGGTCTCCTTGGTGGTCGTGGTGTCGTCTACCATAGTCAGGCCCAAGGCCTCAATTGTGCTGGGCGCCATTGTGTCCGAAGTGTGTTTCTCGAAATGAACGAGATGATTTGGGTGCTGATGATCCAAGACAAGAGAGATCTCTGAAGGGTGCCTCAGACGTATTTATCTCTTCATCGCAATGGGCCACATACGGAACCAAAGTGTAAAAACTCCATAACATCAATCCTGTCAATGGCGAACGCGCCAGCTAAGCGCCAGGCGGCTCACATTTCCCCAGTGGCTGCCTCATCAGGGGTTGCTGATGCCTCTCGTGTGGCAGTGAGTCACCCATGTTCACGGTGTTTTAGCGAAACGCAGTGTTTCGTTTGAAAATCGACTGATGCAAAGTCCCTGGCTGAGGCCGCTGCTGCCTGCGTGGAACGGATCGCGTAGCTTCGTAGCTGGGGTTTATCAGACAGAGAGGCCAATGAGGTTAGCAGCGTAAGCACTAGGACGGGAAAGTGCCGCGACAGCGCAAGGCAGAAGAGCCGCCGGAGCCCAAAGCTTGTCGATAGGATTCAGGCCGCCAGCTTTTCACCGTGTTGCTCATTCGCCGATCTGTGGCAAACGTGGGGTATAGACCTTGAACATCATTGTGAAAGGTTTCAATGTTCAGAATACTTGAGGAGTGCCTCTGTGCTCTGAACGAAAGTGAGATGAATCTCTGAGTCCCGTCTGTGAGGCCTCATGAAGGATTCAATGAGGGGAAGAAAAAGAAGCAAGCCCCTGTTTGCTGCTGCAGGCAGCACGACTCCGCCCCCAAAATTCCCCAAAATTCAAGGAATCAAGCGAGACGGGAGCCACCGATCTCTACCGATCCCCTGTCACGCCTCCTCCATGCTTGCTATCTGCAGAAAGGACGTTGCAGTGCCACGACGACCCTGCAAGGGCGCTGAGCTAGTGGAAACAACTGCCTGTTGAGGCTTTCGTGGAGTTGCAAGAGACACGTGTAAGACGTATGCTATGACTTCGCCTGCTTTTCCATACTACATAGGCTGCAGAGATCAGCTTTGGGAGTATTTGCAGAGAAAAGGAAACTTCATATTTGCGCTGCGTTCTTACAAAGCAGGTATGAACAGATAAGATAAGCTATGTACAGGTTGAAGCAAATGAACCCTCCCGCTGACAACTTAATCGTCCCAGTAATGTATCGATTCACCACTCAGACAGCGAACTTTGCTTCCATCCAAAAAGAGGGCTTGCCCGCATAATCCCCCACATCCATCACTTCCAATTGCTACTGACAGTTACAGCAGTTGCGCATCCCGTCGGCACAGTGTAAGACCGGTTCGGATCGCTCTCCCAAGTCACGGTTCCGCTCGAGGCCACGTTGATGAACTTGTACTGGAACGTCGTCCCGGCCGGCAGCGTCACCGTGTAAGTCCACAACGGGTTCGAGCTCGTGTACTGCGATGCCGACAACGCCGGGGCCGAGGCCGCATCCCAGTTGCCCAGCGCCGCGATCGACCCGGCAACCTTGATCGTCTGCCCCGGCACCGTCGTGACGAGCTCATTGAAGGTTACGGCGACACTGCTGGCGGCCGTGCAACTGCCGCTCGTCGCGGTGGCCGCAGCGCTGGTGGTGCGCGTCGAGGTCACCGGGTTGCTGCCGCCGCTGCCGGAGATGGCGATGTCTGCGCAGGTGAGGTAAACCTGGCCGGTCTGGAAGGAGTTCCATCGTAGGGAGAGCAGAGTGTGGTTGGAGACGTAGTCCGGGATCTTGATCTTCTTCGTGACGGTGTAGCCGCCTGCGATAGAGGTGTAGCAGGACCCGAGAGCTGAGTTGTCGACGCCCTGGCATGCCCTGCGGCTGTCTGCCTGGAAGGCGTTGCAGGTGAACCAGTCGTTCCTCCAGCACGCCTGTCCCGATGTGCAGTCGGGGCTGTAGTTGCAGGTCTGTCCAGAGACGTCGGTGCAGGGCAAAGTGCCAGCTTGGAAGCAGTTCTCAGCCGCTTGCTTCTCATCGTCCGTGGGGATGTATCCTGGTGTGAGGAACTTGTCGACGAGGGCTTGGTCCTGGCAGATGCGGTAGCTGAACATGCCGCCGTGGTCGCCGTTGTTGTCGACGCACCACTGGACGTCTACGACTTGCCCCCTCGTGTATGTGGCCACGGGAGAGTTTCCCCAGTTCGTGGAGGGTTGGTTGTAGTCGACACTGACGCGGGCATTGTAGCCACAAGGTCCGCTACGGCCTACGGTTGCGGCGGTGAGGTCTGGCCAAGCAGACACGGGCTCGCGGATGGTGCATTCAGGACAGGTATCTATGCCAGCCTTTGGCAGTTAGTTTCAGATGATAGTATGCTCAGACTAGTTGCGGGCAATACCTCGTGGCCGAGACGGGTGCGACTGGAAGGGATTGTCAGGTATCCATGGCCATAGACGGAGCCAACGAGGCTGGAGACAGCCAGAGTTGTCGAGAACTTCATCTTAGCAAAGTCCAGGTAAAGACTGATACGATTGAGGGCACGAAGACGAGGTGCAAATCAAGAGATCGGGCGTCTGATGGACGTCTGCAGTCGGAAGGTCATCTCATGAGTATGAGGCAATAACCTTGAATTTATACTCAATTTCTCCGCAGACCCTCGTGCCATCGTGAACCATCACCACCACACGATGCCACTCTGCGAGTCCAAGTCGAGGTGCTCCCACCGGCGGTCATCACAAGCAGCGCCGAAGTACCTCCAACCGAGACGGGCCTACCCGCACGTGTTTCCCCGGATCTAAACTCGGAGTGGAAGTCCGGGGGCATCCCCAAATGACATGCAGGTGATGGCGGGGTAGAGAGTTCTGTTAGTGCCGGCTGTCATATCTCCAACCGGAAACCAGCGCGGGGTGAAAAGGGCCGTTGTGTGGCCGCATTACCCCTCCAAGATCGAGTTGGCGGAGACCTTGAAGGCCCTTGACGTCGCTTCCTGCCGAGTTGTGCTCCTGTCAAACTCCTGCAGGAATGACACCCGACACATGCTTGAGGCGGAGTTTGGCGGAGTCGAGGTGGCATCCCGCCCTGCCGATCAGATGACTTGTCGAGCTGGGTGGCTGCTCGACTTCACGACAACCTCACTATTGAAGAGAAGGCCCGAAGATGGTCGATTCATCACACTTGAGAGGTGGAAGTTCCGATATTTTGGGCTGAGGGGCGGC
Organism: Colletotrichum sp. SAR 10_66; assembly: GCA_028639655.1. Taxonomy (NCBI): domain Eukaryota; kingdom Fungi; phylum Ascomycota; class Sordariomycetes; order Glomerellales; family Glomerellaceae; genus Colletotrichum; species Colletotrichum sp. SAR 10_66. Next base: position 68,152 of record JAQIUS010000153.1, read on the forward strand.
GATGGCTTCGTGAAGCTGCCGAGGAATGTCCGCTTTCTGACGCCATTGACGAAGGTCTAGGTGGCTATAATGACTATCACATGATCCGATCTTCCTGGGACGATTTCTATCATTCAGAGATCCTCCAAAAATGGACATCGGGCAGTTTTCGGTATTCGGGCGAGAATGTAGCTCCGCTGGAAGGTTGCTGATGGACAGACGCGTGCTTCGTACAACAACAGGGCAAACACCAAGGTGGTATCGTCAACCTGATCGGCATTTGTTGCTTCGTGGCGCTCTATGCCGGCAGAGCTCAGAGTAGGGAGAACAGTTTTATGAGCAATTGATGACGATTATCTGATCAATCATATGAAGGTGTCGGGAAGTGGGAAGCAGTCGCCTTTATCCCGCCGGCCAGCTTTGTTCAAAATCTGATTGCATAACGGAACCCATGTTCAGTCATCTCAGGGTGAGCCACCGGAAAGCTGCAGTCAATCTTGACTCTAAACCTAACCAAGAGGCTTTTCTACTGGGGCTTATTCTCTCCACAGTTCATCTGATATGAAAAAGCAGTTACGGAACACCAATCGGTTTGGCCCCGTCTGTGTTTTTGCGGAGTCCAGGCTGCGCCAACAGCTAGACCAATCCTTATTTCTGACAACACAGCGTGTGCCGTCGAGGATATCGCTGCCCTTCCAAACTGCCGCTAAGCCAGCAGGGAAATGAACAACAAATTTTCAGGTAGACAGGGGTCGCATAGTGCTGTTGCGGGAACCCCGACGTCTTTACCGCGAGCCTTATGGGGCTTAAATTGCTGCTGCGAGTCAGTTTACCGCAACAACAGCCAACGATCGGGAGAGCCGACTACTTTAAGCATCGCCGCAGGGACATTAATAGCATCTCTTAAATGAAGGACGTTATGGAACCGCCAAGCCACACTGACCCGGCATATGTAGAATTGTTTTTGATGAAGTCGTGAGTCTCCTGTATTTAACAAGTTGGGATGTCCTGTATTTGAGCAAACCTACCACAACCTCAATCAAAATACAAACCAATACTTTAAAGGTCAATCGCTACCTAATACACACTCGTTCAAGAACGAAGCCCTGAAGTCGCGGGCATAATCAGCACATCGGCCCCCAACCAACAATCCCACCACATCACCAAACCACCTCAAATCACCGATCTCGAGCACGGTTCACAATGCCTGTCATCTACAACGAACCCCTGCGTCACCTCCTCTCCGCCCGCGATGGCGACGACGACGGCGATGGAGGTCTCCACATGCCCGGCACGGTGATGGCCATCATCATCGTCTGCGTTCTGGTCTTCGTCGGCGTCCTCGGTCTCTGCTGTTGCTGCTGCTGCCGCCGGAAGCGTAAAGGAGGCTCCGGCAGTGGCAAGGACGATGGCAGCGGCAACGGTAGCAACAACAATGGCGGCTTCGACCCGACGAAGTGGATCAAGAAGGCCGTGAAGAAGACTACAAAGAAGATCAAGAAGATGTTCATGAAGAAGAACAAGAATAAGAAGGAGAAGGACGCGACTGCCAACGAATCGGTTCCGTACGGTCAGGGCACGCACCCCGGTTTCGGAGACAACGAGAGAGGATACAACAGATTGGATGCTCATGCGGAGGAGGAGACCGTCGGAATGACGTCGCCTTACGGTCAGAGGAATTGAGGGGGAAGGCTAGGACATGTGTGTGATGACGTATGAGTAGAGGAATGGCCACGGAATTAATAGTTTGCAGCGATATGAATTACTCAAATATTTGCTAAACCTCTGTGCTACTGATTTAATGGATCTCTGTGCATGTTGAAGAGGCTACTCTGTATCATGATGCATATGCGACAATACTTTAGGGACTTTACTTCTTGTTGCCGCCACCGCCGCCGCCGCCGGTGTTACCTCCAGTGTTACCGCTGTTTCCACCACTACTGCTTCCTCCCTTGTCCTTGCCATGACCGCCATGGCTGAGAGATCCCTTCCCTGCCTTGGGATCTTGCCAAGGAGGGTTAGTAGGGTCGTGGTAGTAGATGGGGGTTCTGCCTCCAGAAGACATGGTTGTGGATCTATGAACTGATTTGAGAAATGGGTTTGTGAGGTTGAAGCAGTGTCTTTGCTGCTGTGTGATGCTATCGCGGACATAGCAATCGTGTTCTCTTGCGGCTTTATAGATCAACACCAGTTCGAAAACATCGTGGTGAATAGCCAGCCCTGAACCTGAGTTCCTTCATCACTTTGGACAGCATTCAATATGGTAGTCACTTGGGAGGACCATGAGCGTCACCACAGCACTTGACTTCACCAGCTACCGGGCTGTCTTCAAGCTCCCTTCTTGCGCAACTTCACCGTGGACGACTACTTAGAGAGCCATTGCTTCACGCCACATTTGCAAGTCAATTGGGTTTTGATAAGCCCGTCGGCTTTCGATACATGACTAACACTGTGAGCCATTTCAGTCGCCGCAAATAATGTTGCATAAGTAGTATGGATTGGTCAACTGTGTTCGTGAAAACAGTCTCTGAATTACGTTAATGTCATGAACGTGCTTTTACATGAGGTACATTGAAATACAGAACTGGCCACGTGAGACTCAAGGTCTCAAAAGCTACTCCCTGCCCAACAACCATTTCATTCCTTTCATCGTATTCGACGCCAAGTCTGCAGGGACCTCCTTAGGCGCAAAGATGGTCCAGCCTTGGTGACCCCAATCTAAATAGTTATCCACCCTTACTTCAACGCCGTTGTCCTGCAAAACCTTGGCATAAATCAACCCATCATCTCTCAAAGGATCTCTGTCACCGACATGGATATAGGCCTTTGGAGACTTCGGGATTGCCTCAGGATCGTTGATGGGCGAGTACCATTTCGATTTGACATCCGCGTCATATGCGTGCTTTACAGATTCAATGACTTCCGTTGTAAATGTCTCACTCCACGTTGCGTTGTCCTCTCGGGAGGTCCACTCTGAAGCATACTTCTCGGGAACGATGTCTTTGCTGAAGATGAGCGGGATACCCAGCATCACACCGGTGACACCAAGACCTTCAACGCCAGATCTCTGTGCGACGACTGCAGAGATGTTTCCTCCTGCAGACCAGCCACCGATCACGAAACCCTTGGTGATGTCTGCGCCGTAGCGGCTGGCGTTCTTGGCGAGCCATTTGGCAGTCTCCCAACCGTCCATGACGGCTTGAGGAAACTTGTGCTCGGGCGCCAAGCGGTAGGTTGCGTTGATGACAACAGCGTCAAACTCGAGGGCGAATTCGCGAGCAGGCCGGGTTGTTGGCTCGACGCCCGCGACGATGAAGCCGCCGCCGGGCCATAGGAGAATGAGAGGCTTTCCGCCGTTGGTTTCGTTTACACCGCGATGGCGCACGATTTGGAGGTCGATCTTGTAGCCATCAGGAAGAGTGGCCACGTCGCGGAACTCTTCTAATGAAGGATCCAGGGGGGGCAGGGCCGCCAGAAGAGTCTGTATCAGTTGAGGGCGGGTTTCACGGGATTTGATAAATGATTCCATTTTTGGGAGGTTGCGTTCGAGACTTCTAGTGATCGGTTGAATTCTGAGTAAACAATTCGGCAGACGAGCGTTGAGACGTTGGGTAAGTTGAGAGAAAGTTCCCTCAGCAATCCATGCTTTCAGGTGCACAACTTAACTCCCCCGCAATTTCCACTTGGTGGGTCCGGAAAGCCTGCGGGGTGCTATTTTGGCGGCAATTGTCCGAAACGGGGTCGGCATCTTCACGTCTGAGAAGGGAAGAAGGAAGATGCCGACCCATCTCCGGTTCAGTTCCCCCCGAGAACAATATCCACCGCAGTCAGAAAAGTGAAGGAATCAGCTCCAGCTCCAGCTTAGTACCGCATTTTCCACCAGATACAGCTTTCATTCAAGTTCGGGACGCTATTGAAATAGTCATGCTGCTTTTCGAACAAGAAGAGGGGCAAGCTCCAATGATCGGAAGATACTGGTAACTCCCTGAGGTAATATCATTTTTTTTCACCGAATTTTTACTGTCTTGCACACGAAACTCGGCAAGGTTGAATTGGAAACGTGATAAGGCCACTGCAGTATCAGAAGGAACCCTGTATGAGCTCCCCGATTACCCATCCTTTTTCATGGCGAAAACGGCAGTTGTCCGTTGTTTGCTCGCTGTATATCGCTTCAGATGTGCAAGACAATTGCAGGGCTCATGTGGAAAAGTCCTGTTACCCTTCGCAAAAACGCCTAAAGCTTCGCTGTCGGTGATTCAACTTGCATGACGGTAAGAACCTCACCCAAAATACATTTGTTATCGAAGTCTTCGTCGGTCTAGAAGCGAATCATCGAATAATCATTCTCATACGTCCAAGTTCTGGAAATAGAGGTACTGTTCATTCGCCAAGGACGTCCACTAGACAACCTGCATTGCATTGTAATGAACTGCCGTAGCTATTTCAGTATTCTCGTAAGACTCTCTAGCATCTTGATATCGTAGCACTTTTCACGCACTTTTCACGCACAAAGGCAATCTCAGTCTATTTGCCTATTTAGAATTGTTCCGATGATTCTAACAGAGGACATAAAGATTGCGGTGGCATCCGTCCCGCTGCTTTAGAGTCATCCATTCAAGAAAGACAGGTTCTTCCTCCTGCTCCCCCACGGTGATCTAGCCACCAACAATCACCCAAGGTAGGTGGTATTTAGGCTGCTGCGCAAGACGGATAGAGCATTGTAGGCAACTTGACAACTGAATGACCCCTCGAAGTCGTTTCTTGGGTCTACCCTCGTCTTCTTTTGCTTCGTGTATCAACATGCCGCAGACCAGAAGCTGCTCCAGCTTATTCCCCTCCAGAGCCAGAACCAATACGTGATTAGATGACCGATTCGTGAAGCGTGCAATATGGAAGCCCTCAAGTGCTACTTCACGATCCCTCTGGAGTTCGTAGCTGGAATTGAATTCATGTTCGCAACAGGGGACAACGACACCTGACAGCATTGCATGGATACATTCGGTAAACTCCCAATGCCTTGGTCGCGACTTGTCACTTGCTACCCGAAGTGTAAGCTCTATCGAATCCTCGCGGAGAAATACGTCCATGGAAATACTCGTTTTCGGGGGGCGATGGTGAGGCCGGAGAATAGAGCTGCCGGTGAGAACACTAGGCTCCATAATAGGTCTTGCACGACGCCCTACGACAGGATCCCACTCGAGCCACGATCTCTCCTCGATTCTGTTGCGAAACGACCCTGCAACTGAAGCCCGTCCAGTTGTGATGTTAATCATGCGTCCAAATGCGTCGTAGCAGTCATTTTCCATGATGCAGGCGTAATGGATGGTGTAAGTTCCTCCCGAAAGACCAAGGAGATGCCCAGACTCAAAGCCACTGTTGTTTAAAGTCCTGGATCTTCTCCAGTTGTATGAATAATCTGCGCAGAAAACTTCCGCCAAATATTCAAGCAAGTCATCAAACAGTCGCTCGCCGAAATGTGCCGCGCGGCCTGACGATGGAATGAAGGAGCCGCACCAAGATGTGTGTCGATTCTTTCTGTATGTCAAAGAGTGCTCAGGTATGCGAAGCTCGGAGGGATTGAATCTGCAATGTGCCAATGCTAGTGCAATGATGGAAGTGTTGTGGATGATGGTGCCGATCTGTTGACATATGCACACGCTTCGGGGAACATGTTCTTGGGTGTCAATCGTGCCGTCCGCAACTGACACTGCGTCATCCTTGTGCAATTCGCAAAAGCTTGCTAGCCTGAGGACCTCATGGCGAGCCAGGAATGTTAAGCCGTGGCTTGATGAACCCATGGATCCATACGTACGGCTACGCCAAGGCCGTGTCGAGCCCCTGTCAAACGATTCTTTGTCATTAGGCAAAGGGCCTGAGGGGCCTGAAGATGCCGCAAACTCCACAAATGTCGATTCTGAAGGGACTGGCTCTGGGGGCAGCGACTCTTCTGTAGACAATGTCTTTGTGACTACTAATTCTTCCGTGACCACAACCGGCTTCGAAGGGGTCGTCTGCGCCGTAGGTACCGGCTCTGCGGGTATCGACATTGTAGACAGCAGTTCTCCTCGAGGTAACGACTTTTTGGGCACTGGTTCTCCAGTAACCGCGTCTGCGGAGGTCGGTTCTGCCCCAAATACCAGCTCTGGAGGCACCGGATCTGCAGGTGGAGATTGCCTTATGGTTGTTGAGGCCGACAACTCCTTTGTGGGCGAATTCCGCACTGAGGACGGTGACGATGACGACGGAGTTGACGGTTCCGGTGGCGATCCGCGTCTATCAGCCACCATGAACTCTCTGTCCTTTGCCAACAATTTCCAGATTGCCTCCTCGCGTTGCGACCTGCGCGGAAAGGCTTCTTCTGACTCTTGATCAGTCGCCCTAATCTGAAGGACACGAAGAACTTCTTCCAGAGCTCCAGCATCATCAAAGTCTCCTGTACTTTTGTATGGAATGAAAGAGCCCGGTTCCATTGGGCTTGGCTTGATGATCATACCTGCCAACAGATGCTTGGACATTCTCCTGATGGCACAATGGATGGACTCTACGAGCTTCTGATCAATCTGTGGCCGCTTAGCCAAAATCGCTTCCAGAGCATCTGTTAGTAAGTAGTCGACAGACATGAGATTATCGTCCTGAATTGTCTCGGGGCTTGATATTACAATCTGAGACGTATTGGAAGGTTGAATCGAGAACTTTTCCATCGGACGTTTGCCTAGTTGGAAGATCACACTGCCTTTATCTCCTCCAGACGCCCATATGAGCTGCCCATTAAGGTGAAGCTCAACGGACATCCCAAGAAAATGACTTGCAAAAGCCGGAAGCCACGATCCGCGTATCTCCAAGATCAGGTAATGCTCTTGGCGGTTTTCGGACGTGTAAATTAGCTGTTTGATTGCGCCAGCAAGCGCAGTTGCGGATCCCAGGTGGCGTAGTTCCCAAAAGGGTTGGCGATCCAATTTTCCATCCTCAGTTGTTTTGGGCTGTGAACTCATGATTTCTTTCTCCATGGCGGTCTCTGCGACATCCGTAATGTGCTGCACGACCTTTGAGAACCCAAGATCATATACAAACGGGGTTAAGTACGCAAACAACTCTTTCAGAACGTCGGCGCTTGGCAGCTTCTCCGCATTGATGCCAAATACTGACAGCAGCTCCGAGAGACATTGTGCCGCTTGAAAAGGCGACGCACCAGTCGCAAGGGCCCCAACGAGCAACAAGGCATTAGTTCCAGCCTTCGTGCGAGTCATCTCCACTACGGGAGTCGAATGGCCCCAGCCGATGCTGAGAGCCTTAGAGAGAACCGATTGATAGCCCCGCCTCTGGGAAATGTGTGCGTGAACTGTTTCTGTGACTGAGGAACGTATCGGAATTCTGGCCCCAAGCCAGAAGGCGGCGCCGACAGCATAGATATCGACTTTCCCATCGCTGAGGGCTTTCAGGACGCGCCCTGTCAGCATATGGGTCAGAGAACCTAGGTTGATGACGTCGCCCTGAAAGGCAAAATCAACCTCATTTGACATGTTGTGCAGATAATCTTGGCCAGAAGACAGGTACTGTATAGACAAGATGGGATGATGTCGCGGGAAACTATGAGATGTGTCTCTGGCGAGTGGAGGCCTTGATGCTGTTCCAAGGCAAAGCGGGGTAAGAATATTGCCAAAGGTCGTCATGAGGTTGGACTGCAGGCTGCGCATTTGCTTGACAGAACGACTGGTCACCAGGGCTCCATGCACTTATGCCGATGGAAGAATTGTTGACGAATCAGGTGATCAGGTAAACAACAGAATGCTGACTCATTTTGCTAGGGAAGGAAATCTGGTAATGGAAAACAGTTCCGACTGAGTGTATGAAAATATCCAATTCGGAACTTCTGCGTCTTCCATGCGAGGCTCTCGCCGTCGCCTCTTACAACGGTAACTATTTCGTGCGTCGCAGTTGCAGGGTTCTGGAAAATGAGGCGTGTTCTTTTACTTTTCTGTGGTCTGTGGGTAGCTCTTGATTTTGAAAATATCAGAAACTTGTTTATAGGCCGTCAGCTTGTAAGGGTCTGGGTTTGCGAGGCTAATAGTTACAAAAACCAGACGGCGATATGAAAGAATCCCTGTACCGATGCTTCATAGGTGGATATACGGATATGCATCTAGAAAAAAGCAGTCGTAGCGGGGAAGGTAGGGTATGCAGCTGACCGCCGACCCACCCAGTACAAGGTACAAAATACTTCATTCGCAACAAATTTTCGTCAACTTTCTTTCTCCCACACAAACAGGTCTTCAGCATTCGACAGACCAGGCTGCAACGGCACGACACTACGAGGACCGAATCTTCCCGCACTCCAAACCATGTAGCTGCGTTCTCGCACGCATGACCATGGGCGCAATTCACCTCTACCTCGTCCGCCACGGCGAGTCCGTCGACAACGTCGCGAACCTCTAGTACGCGCGCCTCTTCGCTGCTGCCGCCTGAATTTGGCTGGGTTTCCCTTCCCTCGTCCTCTTTCTAACGTGCGTGGCATTGGTGTTCGTGCAGTGCAGGCTCTCGCGACGCGTCCTTGACCTCCCACGGCGTCCTGCAAGCCAGGCGTCTGGGCACACATCTCGCCGCGCGCACCGCCTCGGCGCCCGTCTCGCACATCTTCGCATCGAATTTGCAGCGCGCGTATCGCACCGCTGAGGCTGTCTGCGACGCCCTCTCCTCGCCCCCGAACGCGACTGAAGGTGAAGCTTCGTCGACGACGACGACGGGCAGGAGGGTGGAGGTCGTGCAGCTAGCCGAGCTTCGCGAGAAGCACTTCGGGTCCGGCGAGGGACAGAAGGTCGGCGCCCGCGCTGTTGGTGAAAGACACGTTGGCGCCGAGACCTCTGAGGCGATGTTTACGAGGGCGAAGAAATTTGTGGACGAGTACCTCGGCCCCATCTTCGCCTGCGTCGACGAAGCCGAGGAGGGCGCGGAGAGCGTTGTGGTCGTCGCGCACGGGATCATTCTTGGCGTGCTCGTACGGGCTCTTCGTTCTGCGAAGAACTTCGGGGCCGTCGTCGCCTCGCCTGAGGACCAGTTGCCTTTGGCCTGGAGCAACACCGGCTACGTCGAACTTCTCGTCGCGCCTGCTGCACCACCGTCCAAGGAGCCAGCGACCACACCCACGTGGCCTGGCCTGTCCATCAAGACAGTCGCTGTCAACTCGACGGAGCACCTCCAAGGTCTGAAGAAGACCCGAGGTGGGATCGGCAGCGCCAAGTTTGACGAGAAGCAGAAGACGCTCAACGCGTTCTTCACGCCGACCGCCAAGAAGCGTAAACACGGAGATGATGCTTGACACCTCTCCGCCCTGGCCGCCGGGTCTGTTCAATGCAGAGCGGCTCGGTGGCCTACTTGCTACAAGGTATGTGCAAAATTTTCACTTCTTCAACCCCTTACCCCCGCTTGTTGTGATGAGGCAAGAAAATTCACAGACCTGTACCGAAAGTATACGTGTGGAAAAACATTCGTCCAACCGCTGTCTGACACAAGCTATCAAATCACATTTGTTTTGATGAACTTCATTTTGGACGGGCCTTGACTAACATGGCTCAGAATATAGATACTTCACAGTACACCCGCTGCTCCTGGAATAACAGAACGGGATTTTATAGACCAGTGGTTTACACCTAATGCAATTATCTCCAAATAAAAAACCTTACGTGCCTACAACGTGGTGTTCGTTCCTTCTTCTAAAATGCTTTCGTGATCGTAACATCATCCAAAAGAACCCTTGGGATTCTACGCAGTTCGTAACGTGCTAATGTCCTCGTAAAATGCTATGCCTACACGTCCGTACTCCATTCGTCTCTCCCGGTAAAGACCTTGTAAACCCTCTTGCTGACAGACTTGCCCACGGCTCTGTCAGAGAATCCACCGTCCTTGTTCGTGCTCTTCCTGATGTTCTCAAGAACCAGCGGCCCGCCCTCCTCCAACCCCTTCACAAGCTTCGGCACCGTCTCAAACTTAGTGGCGATGCCCCATGCGATGGGAGCCGTGACGCGCACGATCTCTTGCAGCATCCGCACGTAGGTGTCCTTGATGTCTTCTCCCGTGCGTACCTGGCCGGTCTCCATGCAGAAGCCCGCTCCAGCGGCGTTGGCTGCCTCGCGCTGCTTGCGGTAGGGTACGGTCGAGATGTGCTGGGTGAAAATAGCAACCCATTGCGCAGTCTCGACAGCCGCGCTCGTGTGGTGGATGAGCACATTATGCATCACCTGCAGCTCCAGTAAGGCGTCTTCGATCGTATCCTCGTCAATGTACTCCTGCTGCTGCTGGTTCTTACGGCGCCGCGATGGGGCACTCGTCGAGGACTCGGCTGGCTCTTCGTTGCGCACCGCAGAGGCAAATTGTCGATTGCGGACGTTGCGGTTCTTGCGCATCCATGGCGTGAGGCCCTCAATCAGGTAGATGAGCTGCTGTGTCGGGAAATGGCGCTTCATCTTCAACACGTGAGCTTCGAGGTTGTTGCCTTCAGGACCGAGTGCATATGTGACGAACTCCGACGCGTTGACAATGACCAGCGCGAACTTGTCGTCTTCGATATGCATCGGCATAGGCTCCCAGTGTCCCAGCTCTTCGTTAAAGCGGCTGGCCACCTTTCTTCTCCACTTGACGACGTTATCCACGGGGCTGTCCCAGGCCTCATGCTGGACGTCGAGATCCTTGAGTAGCGTCTGGATCTGAAGAGTGACAGCAGCAGGCAGGCTTGACGGGAGATCCGCAATCATCTCAGGTGTCGAGACCTTCTTGTCGGTCCTGATCTTGTTGACCTCCGCCAGGGCAGCGGCGCGCTCCTTCTCCTTGGCCTTCTGCTCCTTTGCAGCCTCCTTCTCTTGCTTCTTGCGTTCCTTCTCCCGCTCCCGCTCTGCTGCCTTTGCTTCTTTATCCCTTGCCCGATCGTCGGCTGACTTCTTGGTTGTAGCTCGAGCACCGGTGGACTTGCTCTTCGTTAATGGGGCCTTGTAACTCGTCCTCTTCGTCTCGACTCGGTCCTTCAGCCTCCTAGCATCGAAGTTATCGAGATCTGGGAAGTCATCGTCCGAGTCGGGGTTGACGTTCCTTGGTGCCGGCTCGTCATCGCTCAAGTCGATAATCTCGCTGACAGACTTGGTCATTGTTCTTCGTGGCGGTGGCGAAGAGAATGGGTCGCTAGGCAAATGTCGTTCCGGCGCGGAGCTGGATATTGGATCCCAGTTGGCCCTTCTCTTTGGCGATTCCGCCCTCTGCTTTCCTTTGTCCAATGACTTGCTTGTAGGTTTTGGAGATCGTGGGTTTGCGATCGAGGCTGCTGCCCGTTGCGGCGGCTTTGCAAAAATACCGTCATCGTCGTCATCATCGTCGCCGTCTAACAGGATCATGTCTGGCTCTGCGGGGGGTTTCGGTGGCGGTCGAGGTGAGCTTGCGAAAGGGTCATCGGAGGTAAGATCGTAGTCTATACGGTCTTTCCTCGGTGATGGGGCCTTGTTTGCACCTCCATTGGAGCTATGCTGTCTGGGTGCTGGCTGCGCCGAAGGAGGTGACGAAGCGAATGGGTCATCGGACTCGATTGTCTTAGAGATCTTTCCCGTTGCTACATTGCTCGTCGCAGGGCGCGGAAGTCCGGGTGAGCTGGAGAAATCGATCGGATCATCCAAAGTCTGGGCTCGCCGGAAAGCACCAGATTGTTTTACAGGCGGTCGACTGGGCTGATCGGTAGCAGAATGCGACCTGTCAAACGTGCGACCGGCTCCGCCTCCAGTGGGCGAAAGACGCAATCTCTTGGCATCTCTAGTATCAGAGTCTGGCACCTTCTTAAGGGGCAGGCTACTGTCGAGATCGATCGTCATGTCGAAGTCATCTGACATGTAGTAGACCGGCGCATCGTTGATAGGTTGCTCGTCCCGTGGCCGCTTCGCACCGGACACGCTTCTGGGAGAGTAGGTGGGCTTCAGTTGCTCGGGTCGGACAGCAGGCTTCGCTGCTGATTCTGGGATCAGATCTGGTGAGTCTGCGGTCAGATCGAAGACATCATCGTCGTAGTCGAGGGCAGTTGCTACGGTCGCTACCGCTTGTTGTGCTGGTCGAGGTGCGGGCTGGATTGGCGACGGCCCTAGAGAGGGACTGGACAGTAGGTTGATGACCTCTGCAGGCATGTCGTTGTTGGATGTATATAAGGCCTCAATCAGCCATAAGCGCAAAAGCCAAGAAAGTCCAAAATGCGCCCGACTGACAATGCGCCGCACTGCGTCGATGGCGACCAAAAATCACAATCGCGTCTTGATCTCGCTCCTCGAGGTGGGGCACGCGCGGCACCACTCAGAGCCGGGCAGCCTGAGCGCGAACCAACCACGACCATCACGTGCTCATCCCTGCAACGTGACTAAGCACTGCCAGATGATCCACTATGCACTTAAGCAGTCCCTGTCCGCTTTGCGTTTATCCGAACTTCTTTTTCTTGGTCCAGAGCAACATCGATACTTCACAACGTGCCATCGTGCGTTATCGACATCCAAGGCCTCGCTCCTGCATCCAGGACCTAAGCGATGTCGTATTACCATGTAAGCTTAACATGCTGCAACCAGGGTTCGAGGGTCTCGAAAATCGACAGATTCAATGAGGGCCCGAGCGCCAGATGCAACCGCACACCCGTCCATCGAAGTTGACAATCCAACGTGAACCACCAGCCAGCGTCAAGATACCACTCGGCAAGCACAGACTACCGCTGGGGAAGATGACGACTGAAGGTAGCAGTCCGCGGCGAACATCATGCCATCACGGTCCATCAGACGTCAAAAAGCGCGCAGGCCCCGCTGGTGATTCCTGTCGAGGGGCCCAACCGCCGAATGATTACCACAATGGACAACGGGCCGACTTTTTGACAGCCGGCAGATCGACTGCCCCACGGATATCGGAACTCAAAGATCTTGGCATTTGTTCCTAGCAACACCCACGCCTGGTATGGATGAAGATTGATCAACCTGGCTTGATTCGATAGGCACTTTACCTTTCGGGGTGTGTCCGATAGCTGGTATTCCCTCCATCGCTGGCGCCGGCGTATTCATGGGTTGGCCGGAGTTATTGTCTAACTTCCTTCTGTAATTAGACCAAGGCAACGAGAAGCATTGCGAAACCGAGCTTTTGGGAGGGAACTTGTCCGCGCTAATTACTACCCAGCTAAAGTGGTTTCTTCTAGCTACAAGTCGATACTATGATGAAGCTCGACAAAGCACAAAGTTCAGAATGCTGTTGCGCCCGGAGAAATATCCTCGAGGATGCGAGTCAACTCTCCCCACACCTTCTCCTGCGCTATCGCTCCATCATCGCTCCTCACAAACGGCGACAACGCCTCGTTGTCAATCTCGCCGTCTCTCATGTAGATTCCGTGGCTCTCAATCCCCGCTGACGCTGCTGCAACAAGCGTCCGACTGCCCACCTCAGTAGACCGAGCCAGCACCAACTTCAGCATACTTGTCATCCATCCGTCCTCGCGAGTCAACTCTGAGTGACACATCCCAGGTTGCAGCATATTGACCACAACGCCTGAGCCTTCCAACCTCGAAGCCAGCTCGCGAGTCACCAAAATTTGAAGAAGCTTCGTGGCTGGGTATCGCATGTTCATGTCCGCTTTCGTCTCGTCATCCAGACTTCTGAAAGTGTTTTCCGTTTTCCATTCCGGCAAGTCAGTCCAGGCATGGACTTCGCTGGTTACCACAGACAAGTGAGGCGTGGCATCAGAATAAGTTTTTGCTGTTCTCTTCAGCACGGGCACCAGCAGGAACGCTAGTAGAAAGGTGCTGATGACGTTGACGGTGACGCTGCGTTCGTGTCCCTCTGCTGCAGTGAAGCGCGTCGTCGCAATGCCCGCATTTGCCATCAACACATCCAGACGAGGAAGCTGTGAGGCTCGTGCTGAAAATGCCCGTACTGAGTCGTACGAGGCCAAGTCTACCTCCCATACCTCGCAAACACCCTGTCGGCCCGTTAACTGCTCGATCGTTTCCTTGGCTTTGTGTCCGGCCTCCACGTTCCTCACGGCGAGGATCACGCGGGCGGCATTGAGGCGGACAAAGTGTCGAGCCGCTTCGTATCCGAGGCCAACATTGGAGCCTGTCACGATGATGACCTGGTCTGTGAAGAGGGTCGTTGGAGCTTTTGGTTCGACGAAAAGCTGAGAGTAGAGAAAGCCCATGTTGTCGTGCCTTAAAAGTTTGATAACATCTAGCGGCAGTGTCTAGATATTGGAGGATCAAGTACGCAGGATATTATAACGAAGCTAAAGACCCAGTTTCCAGCTCCAAAAAAGGTCCAGACCAGACATGTCAGCAAATGCCTGGAATTAGCCGCCTTTAAGCCCGCCTTACCTCCATGAAGCCAGTCCCCAAGCCATCATATATCCGACAAGATAGCAATTTGAATAGGTCACCCATCGAACGCATATCAATCGGATCAAAATTGGCTGAACAGCTCAGAACAACAAACGATGAAAGCTCTCATTTTCGCATCTCCATTACTCTAAATAGGTAGAAGAATAATAATTTGATCGACAAAAATGCAACATGGCCTTGGCCGCATGCACTAACTGCAGTAGGCTTCAATTTGTTCAGTTTGCGGCAACAAGTCACCACCTTCGCAACATCCGCAGTGACTCTACAATACGTCGTTGGAACTTCCCGATTTTGTTTGCATGGCTAGGTGAATTCTTTCCATGGTGATAGCCACGAGTTCAGAACCTGACCCTAGACGCTGTTTGATATGCAGACGGCAAGTCAAGCTTACGCAAGAGATTGGTGCCCGTGATATAGCAAGCGTTTCCTATTAAGCAAAGATTCTCATTACGTACTACACAGCAAAGTACACGCGACAATGCAGCCCTACGAATGCTTGTTAGAGCCCGCCTTAGAATTCGGGTTCCGGATTGATCCCGCACGGGATCTAATTGTGCTGGGGACGAGCCGGGCTTCTCCAGAGTCGCAGCACCCTGTCATGACTCCTACATACGCCCGTAGGGCGAGTCATGGATATGCTGATGCAGTTTGAACCTGACCAGAAATATTGCCCTTTAATATAGTCTGTAACTTTATCAGACGAACTCTACAGAGCCAAGCTAGGCCCCGTGCTGGGCGTAATCCCATTTATGCTCTTCTAACACACATGTGGTGATGAACACTAGCTGGACAGCAACCGCGAACCCAAACAACGGCCAGTGTCGTCCTCCTTACCGATGAGACAGGCGACAGGCTAGCCCTTCCGCCTGGAGCCTTAACATCCCCCATACTCTTTGGCAGTAAGCTGTCATTAACCCCAGTTCCGTACTGCCGGGTTTTTCGGAAAACACGGAAAATATTCCCTCATGCACGGACGGCGAATGATGCTTAAAATATTAATCGTGGCTGTGTGCTTAGCTTCAGACGGGGTGACAGATTGATTGACCATGGATTGACTGACTCGTCAGCGATGCTGTGACCATCTTTGGTATCCGTCTCTAAAATTTGGATAGACGGTGGTAATAAGACCTGTCCATTACATATATAAACGAATTCTAATCACTGATCGAGCATGTAACCTGCTGGGACTATTCGCCTTCTTAACCTACCGTTCATTCCGTACATCACTGGCATCTTAGCATCACCTTCATTTTTCAACTTCGCAATGCAGCTCTCACTCATTCTTCTATCTGCGGTCTCCGTCGCCTTCGCGCTGCCTCAGCCTGTGCCTCAATCATGCGATGAGACTTGCCCCAACCCATGCCGACAGGCCAACACAAACACATACTGCACTGGAAAGAAGGTCTCAGAACTCAACAACACACCCCCACCTGCCCAGTTCAAGAACCAATGGAACTGCCCCGCCGGTAGCAGTTCCCCTCCGGCAACCTACATCCAGATGACGCAGAACGGAGCTGCTGAGGGCGGTGTCACTGTCTTCTGTACCATCTAAAAAGAACGCAGCGCCTAACTTCGGCATTGCAAGCCATGACGACGACGCGTCACAGAATTATGGCCTGCGTCGTACATCAACCCAACGACAACGCCTCACTCAAACAAGGTGGAGGTGGGTATAGACAACCAACCGCTCTCTAGATTATTGTTCTAGACTGTACTTATTTTGTAACCATATATTTTTGGTAGACAATCAAACTTTTGATACCTATTTCCCACTAATTAGACTGTATCCTTACTTCCGGCCGTGAGAATAGCTGTACGTGACAAGCACCCTCGATTTCCCCTTCATGTACTGGGCAGGCAGGCCTGTATGTTGAAAGTAAATGCAGTCTAGCTGAAAGACACGCTTCTCAGACTCTAGAGTAGGTCCAGAGCAGGTGTCAGCGAGAATCTGGACTTAACTTGGTTTAAGCCCGGTTACCGCCATCCGTCTCCACCCGACACTTTGCCTGATGGAGAAGCAAAGCCAACACGTCAGACAATGGTCAACAGCTCGGTTTCGGGTCTTGACATTACTTAAACCGATATCTTTCCTTTGGGTTTGTCTCCCATCATCACTCAGCAGGAACGTTTCCAGAAAATAGCAAAAGTGGAAAGATCTACCCCCTCAACCTCCCACGATCAATTCGATTCCAAGTGAACCGTGTATACCTCTACCATGGACTTCGCTCCCCCGGAACCCCCTACTGAACTCGGTCGATACCGCATTCTTTCGTCCAAATGCGGTCTCCGGGTATCACCGCTCCAACTGGGCGGTATGTCGATTGGCGATGCCTGGTCAAGCTTCATGGGCAGCATGAACAAGGAGCAGGCCTTTGAGCTTCTGGACGCTTTCGTCGCTGCGGGCGGTAATTTCATCGATACTGCCAACGATTACCAAAACGAGCAGTCCGAGGCCTGGTTAGGCGAGTGGATGAAGCTGAGGGGTAACAGAGACCAGCTCGTCATCGCAACCAAGTTCACCTCCGAGTACAGATCTCATGCTCTCGGGAAAGGAAAGACGCCCAATCATTGCGGGAACCATCGCCGTAGTCTACACATGAGCGTCCGCGATTCCTTGGCCAAGTTGCAGACCGACTGGATCGATATCTTGTACCTTCACTGGTGGGACCACACGACATCGATAGAAGAGGTCATGGACAGCATGCATGCACTCGTCGACCAGGGCAAAGTCCTCTACTTAGGAATTTCTGATACCCCGGCGTGGATCGTGGGCGCGGCAAACACCTACGCCAGTCTGCAGGGCAAGACGCCCTTCTGCATCTACCAAGGCCGGTGGAACGTCATGAACCGCGACTTTGAGCGCGAGATCATCCCGATGGCCCGCCACTTTGGCATGGCCCTGGCTCCCTGGGACGTTCTCGGCGCGGGCAAGTTCCAGAGCAAAAAGGAGCTCGACGAACGCAAGAAGCGGGGCGAGAGCCTACGCAGCCTCTTCAGCGGCGACATGACGGAGAATCAGACCGCCGAGGAGGTGCGCATGAGCGAGGTTCTGGCCGAGGTGGCCGCAGAACACGGCATCGAGTCCGTCACAGCGATTGCACTCGCGTACGTGTTGAGCAAAACGCCAAACGTCTTCCCGCTTGTGGGTGGGAGGAAGGTGAAATACTTGGAGGATAACATACAGGCGCTGAACATCAGGCTGACGGAGGACCAAGTGCGCCGGTTGGAGGCTGTGAGGCCGTTTGATCCCGGGTTTCCGAGCAACTTCATTGGGGAGGACCCGAAGGTTTCGGGTCAGCCCAGCGCTCTGCTATCTCGAGCTGGGCCTTTGGCGTTTGTGCAAAGCTCAAGAGCTATTGGATACGAGGCATGATTTGACGGAGGTGTCGATGAGCCTCCGAGCTGCTTGCCAGTATGGATGAGGAAACGTCACAAAAACTGTTGAAACACTCGAGGTCAGCTTCCAGAGCAGCGTCTATAGGCATGGCACCAATACTACCCCAAACCACAAATAAGCGCTTACTTAGAACCGAGTCATAACCAAGACCCACGACAAGGTTGCAATGCAGGTTGCTAACTCTGTGCCATGCAGGGGTTCGTCTGGTCTCGGGGTGTTGTCATCACACAACTTAAACTTCTTCGTCGCCGGGCTAGACTCAAAGCAAAACGCACACCGATCTGTATCTAAACTATGATCGATAGAAGCCAATCATTCTCTAACATAAACGGCAAGCATCGTTGCCTACCGTGGCATAAAGCCAGCCCTCCGACCCTGACTTGTGAAATAATGTCTTTTTAACGCAGCAAAACCATCTGATTGGTGGGCTACTGTTTGCTGTCCTCCTTGCCTTCGTCTCTATGATTCCAAGGCAAAGAGTCCCTCCAAGTGTCGATCATGTTCCACTCCCAGTAAAGCTCAGTACCTCCGGCGACCGCTGCTCGCTCTCTCAGTCCGTCAGGGGCGCAGGCGTACAGTTCCCATCTTGCCATTTCCTCGGCAATTCTGTTGTATCCTTTTGTCCAGGCGTATCCATATTGACCACCTCCATCATCGAACCAGAAGTTGCCGTCCAAGTACCCCGGTAAATCCCTTGATCGTTCTTGGCAGCGAGGAATCAACTGAATCTGCGGAAAGCCTGAGCCATTGGTCTCGGGCAATGTCAGATCAACGCCGCAATCCATTGCATGGCGTTGTAGGCTCCTATCCGAGATATGAGGTTTCAACTCCGAGTAAGTCCCGGTGTATTGTCCCGCAATGGCAGCCATGATAACCTGCATTTTGGCGTTCGGCCGTCGGATAAGAAGTTCCCTCAAGGTGTTTTCTTCGGGAATCTTTGGATGCCAAATCAGATCCGCCACGTCTTCCTTGTCCACTGCGTTAGCTCCAACTCGAGAAAGGTCATTGTCCATGATAAATCTCGCCGTAATAGCTCTTTGGATCTTTCTCCCATAACATCCCATCCTGGCCATCTCCTCCTCGTGAACCGCCCACCACTTTGCAAACGTCGTACTATGCTGGATCCCCCTTACCACCGCCAAAGACTCCCTCTTTTCCGCAGGAACAGGCCTCCGCAGCCTCACGTAGCGATCCACATTCCCTTCCCAAGCGGCCATCAGAATCAACACATCCTTCCTTGCTGTCGGCAGATCCACAGGCAACGACTCATACAGCAACCACGCAAACTCTCGCGGCAGCCTCGCCATGCCAGGATTAAGCCCGACACCCTCCCCGGTGATGTCGAACCACATCAGCCCCTGACTCCAATCCGCCGGCGTCAATTTCTCCACATCCGCAAACAAGCCCGATCTCAACGCCGTATCCCCGTTCAACCCGACCCTGATCCTTCGTTCCGGGTTCTCCAGATTGACCGTGCAGGTGTAGTCGTCCATGACAGCATACCTCACAGGCTGCTCGACAATGGCCCTGAAAATCGCATCCGCGCCCGCGACATCAACGTCTTTCGCCCCCGAGTCCCGCGCATCCCGCGCCTCTTCGGCGATGGATATGTCGGGAAGAAGGTCGAGCTCAAAATAGAGCTTGGCATACCCGGCCGCGGCGCAGGCCCGGCCGACGTGGTACCGCATCTCCGGGTAGCGCCGGGCGAGCCGCCGGTAGGTGTCCTCGCTGCCGAGGTAGTACCAGATGCAGTACGGCTTCGGGCCGGAGGTGTGCATTTCTGGGATGGTGTTGTTGGATATTTGCGAGGCGAGTGCTTGCTTGCTGTACACCGGATCTTCTTCAAAATCTGGATCGTCTCTCCAGAGGATGAGGTCTTGGTCAACACTGGAGGAAGTAGAGGAGGATGGAGAGGAAATAGAAGTACCCCAGTTACCCATTTTGTGAGTACGTGTAAAAATGCGAAGATAACTGCGAACACAGCAGCATTGATTATTGGAATTAAAGTTGGTACCGCGAAGACGAATTGCGAAGCCGAAAGAAAGAACATTTAAGCATCAAGTGGGAGCCGAATGATGTGATGTCCCCCATGTTAATGCACGTTTAATTTGGCCTCACCCGCGGAGTTGATATCCCGTCTGGGCCTCAAAGTGCGGGTCATGCGGGTCATGCCGTGCCAACCTCGCCGCAAGAGATAACAATAGCAATCCGGAGCCGAGTCACGGCTGTCGAACATCTTACAGACTTTTGTTCCAGCCCATCATTAAGGTAAACTCCACGTCGTCGTGGTCTTCGGCAGTGTGAAGCAACCAATGATAATTATACTGTCGGCCGGACGGGACCCGCCCCCGGATTCCCCACGCCGACCGCATCTCGACGTCTTGGACCCGAGGCCTTGTTTGCATCTCCGGGGCATACTTCAGTGGCTTACTTATTTACTTGACATTGCAGCGGCGTTTACAAAGGCGCCCGTTACCATTTCCTGACCGACTCGGAAAAACAGCCCCGAACTCGTCCGACCTAACCCGCTCTCCAACACGAATTGGGCCTTTGATGTCGGCTACTAGGTTCAGCCAGCAGCTAATGAGTTGGATCACGTCAAGATTAGGTTAGCTGCCCGACTTCATCACATCACTCGTCCCAATCGCGACCCAACATGCCCTATCTTCTGCCCCCTTCCTGCGTGCGAGAGAGAGCCCTTCAACCAAACCAACATCATCCCAGCGTCCAACCCCTCTATGCTTGAGCCCCATTGGCTCCCGAGCAAAGACCAACGAACTCTGCCCTGCGTGCTGGGAAGATGGACGACAACTCTACCGCCTTGGGGTAAGCTGGCGAGTCATTGACCAGCATCGCACCGAGGCTGTTTCTCTATTCGTAAGAAATTGGACACATCAATTGCTGAAGTAAGAGGTATGTACACGACGCTGCTCTCCAATAGTGTTTCAACAAACTGAGTCTTGCAAAACCTAAATTCCGACTAATGCCTTACCGGGAACTAAGTGTCATGAACCAACCTTGCAGCCCCTGGGGGGCCCTGTCAGGGACAGACGGGCAGGAAATATCATCCTCTGGGGCCTTATAGGATGGAACGGGTCACCCCGTGGGATCCATTCTGCCCTGCGTCCTCCACTCTCTGTCTTACCAGCGCCGGCCGTCTGTGAAAGCTTGCTACCGTATCCCACCCGATGGGCTATTCACGAAACCGAAGCCCAAGATTCTTGGCAGGCTATCTTGGCTTACATATCCATCACGACGGCATTATATACCTGAGCCGCGGGTCTGCCCTCCAAAGGGGGTGAGCGGGAACGAAAACCAAACGACACAAACCAGCCGAAAAGAAACATCACGTCCGAACACCCCGCCACCGAGAGCCCCATCCCGCCGGAGCCATCCGCATCGCAACCTCCACACCCCCAATCACCATCCCACACGCCCGCAACCCCTCCGCGGGCCCTCCGCCGCCGCCGCCGCTCCGCTCGGAGGCAAGGCAGAAAAAATGGCAGAAAACATCAAAGGCTCCATCGACCTCTCCCGCGAGGAGGCCATGGCCATCACCGCCCTCGCGACCGCGGGCATCTACAACGCCGTCGAGATCTACGTCCTCATCTTCACCACCTTCCGCCAGCGCCGCGGCCGCTACTTCTGGGCCATGCTCGTCGCCAACTCCGGCATCTTCGTGCACGCCATCGTCTCCCTGATCCGCTACCTCCGCCGCAGCGGCACCGTCGTCCCCGGCGCCTTCGCCGTCGCCGCCTGGTGCGCCATGGTCACCGGCCAGTCCGTCGTGCTGTGGTCGCGCCTGCACCTCGTCGTGTACAACCGCACCTGGACGCGCCTCGTGCTGGCGCTCATCGTGACGGACGGGTGCGCGATACACGTGCCGATGGCGGTGCTGTGGGTGCTCTGCTGGGCGACGCCGCGGGACGCGCAGGCGGCGTGGATCGAGCGCTACGGGGTGTACGAGAAGGTGTCCATCGTGGTGTTCACGCTGCAGGAGACGTTGCTGACGGGGATCTTTGCGCGGCAGGGGTGGTACAACCTAAGGCCGCTGTTCGCGTTCAAGACGCGCTCGGCGAGGTTGATATCGTGGTACCTGCTGAGCCTGTTCGTGCTGGTGTTCCTGCTGGATGTTGGGCTGGTGGTGCTGGAGTACACGAACAACTTTGTGTTCCAGACGACCAGCAAGCCGTTGGTGTACAGCATCAAGCTCAAGGTCGAGTTTACGGTGCTGAATAAGTTGTTGGCGTTTACAAAGATGAATTCGTGCGATTGTCACCACCTGAGCGACCAGCCTGGGAGTTTCACGAAGGGGCTTGTCACGTCGGATACGAATACTACGGCGAAGGGGAGGGAGGGGCAGAATGGGATTTCGCCCGTACCGGAATCGGAACGACCTGACCGTATATTTGACGGCAATTGAGCATCGAGAAGAGGGATTGTTGTATTTCATGGAACGGATGGCCACTTGCCTTTGAGCAGACACGAGTTGATACCCATAGAAGCATGAGCATGCTGTAATGAAGCGAAATTGTTAGCGACGAGAACATTTCACGAGTAGAATCACTATCACGATTTCAGACCACAACCGCGATATGTTGAAACAAGTTCGTTATCGGTTCATATGACCGAGGTTGACGCATGATGAGAGTCAGAGTAATTGAACGCTTCGGAAGTTCCGAGTTGAAATCACTGCGGACTAGGAAGCAACAGATAATAAGGTTGAGCAATGTCATTGAACTGCAGTTTTGCACCGTGCGGTGATAGCAGAGCAAACACCGATCAGGGCACACCCTTGGGCGTCAGTAGACAAGCTTCCAAAGGACCGGAAGACGAAAATCAGGGTAATTTCTCATATTCCTTGCGGACTTGCGGGGTAAAATGGCCCAAGCCGTCGCAGAGGCCTCAAGTCATAGGCGCAGCGAAGAGTCAGCCTCGTCACTTGAGGCTATGATACTGGGCTAAATCACGTTTCTGTGCAAGAAACAGTTTGGGGCGAGTATGCCAGAATGACTAGGGAGTGACGACCGATAAATTCCAGCAAGACATCCAACGAATGCGAGATCACGCGCTGCTTACAGTTGGCTGACGTTGCCGCCACCCAGGAACGGCTCGCCTGGCTGCCGCGTTGCGGACGCGATGAACGACACGCCAGCTGAAAATCGATTGACAATCAAAATCTCCGATACCTGTTCACTCCTGCGTGATGGAAGTTAGATCAGACGTAAAGCAGGAAACGGTCTACCCGCGTGCAGACTGCGTCCCATTTGCCGACGTCAACTACTGCAAGCTGCAGGAGCTACGTTGTATCTGCAGACGTAATGCCACGGAGAAAACGGCTGGAACCGAGTTCGGAACAGACGGGCCTTTCCTTTGGTTCTGGCGTGGCTTGTCGGTTTGACAAGATCTCAAATGTCTTCAAGTGGTTTCACAAAACCTGCTGTGGCTTCATCCACCACGCAGAGTTCGAACTCGTAATATGACGCAACTAAAATCTTGCTGCTATCTTTGGGTTCGTCCGGCACGCAGCAAGACGGGAACGGGCAGCGGGAAGGGCAGGACCGATTTGGCTTACCGGTGGATCAGTCATCCCGAAAGGCTATCCAATTGCGAGAGGATTTGGCGAGGAATGTAAGTGAGTGAATGGTGATGAGATGGGCGGCGCATGGTGAAACATGAACCGCTGTGTTCAATTGCGGGAGCAGTTGAGAACGGCGGGGCGAGGAGGAGAAGAGACGGCGGCAAGCCACCATGACCCTGCGTGCCGTGCGTGAACCTGCAGCTAAGAAAAGCGTGCGACGGTTCGTGGGTTGCCGCCACCACCACAGCAGCAGGTGAACGAGCAGGCCGCTGGCTTGTGCTCATGCGGACGGGGAGAGCAGTCCGCTGGGCCTAGCTGGGGATGTGCAGGTTTTCGGGGTTGATATTATCAGGGTCTCCTGGCATTCTTAAAGTCAAATCATTCTTCTGAACCCCGTAGGGTGTGTCATGATTTATGCGATAATGTGGCTTTATCGTCGATGGAGGAAGTCACGTTGAGCCGTGGACAATGCAGAGCAGGCAATTGGGTCGCAGGATCAGAGTGCTACACTTCCGCGATGCAAGAGGTTTTGGGGGCCATATCAAACTGTGCGTTATATCCCCCCAAGATAGGGATGAACGTTGGTATTTGCAGTGGACGCACGTGGAGTTGGTATGGTAATCAAACAAGAGCGTCGCAGGGATGGCGGGATGAAGTCTATCGACAGTTGAGGGTCGTCAGCGCGGAGGCCCCGCGAGCCGATGCTGCAGACGGCACGGAAGCGTGTGAGATTCGCGACCTGCAGGCCAGGTGATTCTAGAATCGAATTCGAATGCGGACTGTGGTCAGACAGACTTGAGCGGGTTTGGTGACAGAAGCGATGGATGCTGGAAGACTCGGGGCTCTCTTCCGCGATGCAGTAGCGGCGGTAAGTCAAGACAGCTCAAGATGTCACACGGACCGTCCTCTTCGTCTGTCGGACTCGGATGTCTGTTTTTTCTTGATTTCTTGCGTCGCTCTCGTGGGGGGCCAAACAAATGTCTGGATGGGATGATGGGATTGGCAAGCGAGCCACCAGACCCCTTTTTCCTGCGTATGCCCCCTGGAGAGCGACGTCGAAGACGTGCGCACGGTGGAACGCGGACAGTTTTGAGTTCGCAGTGGCTGGAGATGTGCTGCAAGAATTCGGAGGATTCTTCTTGGAAGGATCCAATGCACGTTTGTCAGCTCTTGGAAAGTGTTGGATACGATGGAGGCGTCAGTTGTGGGCCGATTATGAGATACGGACGATAGGATGGCGATGCAAGCCGCGGGCCAGGTGAGATGGCACGCTGGGGAAAGCGCGTTAGCAACGATGCATAAGGTTTGGGGTGAGATTGACGGGAAGGTCGATCAATGCCTCAAGACGGGAGTTGATGGTCGGATCCGGTATTGTCTAGATTGTCCATCGACAGCGAGTCGGGGATTCTGGGGGACGAATCATGGAGTCTGCCTGGGGCTGCTGCTCGACGTGGAATGATTCATGAGTGTAATGAAGCCGGCCTTGGGATTCCAATCATCCATACCGAGCAGACAGCAGCCGTGTTGCCGGCTTGCCCGGACGTTGGCTAGAGTCTCGGAACAAGAGCAGAGGCGCTGATGGGCGAAAACGACGATTCGATCCGAGATTCGGTTGGAGGCCCCAAGCAGTAGGCCACGTCGTCATTTGCCTCTATTCGTCTTCCCTCTCGGCTCAATCGCAGCTCGAGTTGCAGCTCAAGCTCCCAGACCTTCTTATCCAGTTTCGGCAAGACGAACAGCTTGACCAACTGAGCTCTTGTCTCGGGTCCAGAGGACTGCTCCCGCCAGTCTGGTTCTCCCACGGCAGTGGAGTGGCTCCCTCCAGGATACGTACAAGTAGGGTAGCGTACGAATAGGGATGCAGCGGGACGGACGGTCGGTACATGGCTGTCACGTCTCAGAAACCGGCAGAGCTGGTGAGACGGGACCTCGGCCGGAAGTATATTTGCGACCGGCTCGTCAAGGTGCGCCGTCGGTGCAGTGCCATTGGTTGCTGATAAACTGGCCGCTGAACGATGACTGAGGGCGCTGCGTCCTTCGGAATGCGATTCGTCAAAGCAGCTTTGTGGTAATTGTTGGATAGCCCAGGCGAACTGCTGAACAATCCATTTTTTGTCGGTGCTTTCGGATCCTGGAAACCTCGGCGATGTATTCGTATGGAGAGAAAAAAGAAATGTCGGAAGCATTGTTGGTGCAGAAATCTGACGAGTTTTCGCACGTAGCTGCAAGCGGACGGGGCTCTCTGCGCTCTTCAGGTTGCTGGAACGCGATTAATCACCGCCAGGTCGCGTCGATTTGAGATGTTGGACTTGAGAACGTAGCAATACGACAGGCGCGTATTTTGAAAAATTTGAGCGTCGAGGATCAGTAACAGAAAGTTCGGCTTCCTTTCAACCTCTCAGTCAGCCCAGCGAAGCTTCCTGTCCTTTGGCGGCATCCATCCGTCTGTCTGCCCTGTAGGAAGGACCCGAGAGACGGGATCCTGAGGTGTGAGATGTCCGAGAAAAGAAAAAAGGGTCCTGCCGAGAGAAGATGAGCAAGCGGACCGAAGTACCGGTACAGGGATGGGGAGTGTTGTTTTGTTGTTTCAGTCAAGTTGCTGCTTGTTTTTTGGGGGCAGTTGTCGCTTCAACGGGGCATATCGAAGGTTGCGAGGAGCGAGAAGTCATCCACCAGCAACCCTTTCACAGTGAAGTGGAACAGGTGGACCGGGAATTGTGACTGAGGCGAGGCGTGCAGTCGGCGGTAGGTGGGCAGTTGCCAATGGACAGCCCGCATCTCGCAGGGCAGGGCAGGTGGCCGCACAGGGCAGGCAGGGCAGCACGATGGTCCCTGCTTCCGGTGTGGATGCGAGTTGGATGTGACTTTGGCAAGCGTGACTGCCAGTGCCAGGTGCTGGTGCTGGGCGTGGTCTTTCCTTCTGCATATTTGCGTAGGTACAGAGTACTGCTCTCCGAATTGGAAACGGAAACCACGAACTGATCGTACCTGCCTGTACCTGCCTATCGTTCCTGTGCCTTGCAGATAAAAAGGCAGGAAAGGTGGGCAGTCACCAGTCTCATGGTGCCTGCGCTGCTGCCGCCCCAAAACTCATCTCAGTTGGCAGTCGCCGGTCGTGCAGTTCTTTCTGTTTTCTGCTCGACTGGTGACTGCCAGGACGGGGGTTGTCACTCGCTAATGCCGCATTCGGCTAGCGCGCACCTGAATGCCCCGCCTGGCCTCCCCCAGGCTCCCCTGGTCTGGACATCGGCCCCAAGTGGCTTGGCCTCTTTTCCGTGCAGTTGCGCCCCACCATCATCTTTCACTGTTTTTTTTTCTCTCTCTTCCTGATTGTTGCTCGTTTTTACCGATATTCTCTGGCCCTTTGGCCCCCTCCACGCTTGCTGTTGTTGCGTTGCGTTGAGCTGCGTTGCGTTGCAGTCACGTTTTCGGCTCCCACTTGACACCATCCCCTGACTCACTGACAGCAGATTCCTGGAGGAACACCACCAAAGCTAAACAGCATCTCTCTCTCTCAGAGCCAGGCTCCTGGTTGTCGACCGCCTCGATCGGGCTTGCCCTTGTCGACGGCGGTGGCCCTTAGCCTCGACTGAAAGGGAGACGGCCTCATCAAAACGTGTTTGCCGGGATATCCTACGCCATGAGTGGAATTCCAATGGGCGACCAACTGCCCCTAGACATTCGAGCCAGTGCTTCCTGTCAAATGAGATCAAGCTCCCGGCTCTTGCTTCTCGTCGCTCAGTCTTGCTTGAGAGACACCCTCTGCACTCCGACTGGAGGACTGGAGCCACTGGACTGAGGTGCTGGATAACACGGTCCCCTCAAAAGCATGGCCACCCCTGACTTGGACCCTTGACCCTGTATCGCTAAAGTGAACGCCGGACTCTCGGCCGTTTTCTCACGCCTTTTTGGCGTTCCAACACGGCACACGGGAAACATAGCCAGTATCGCAGACATTTCTACAATTTCTGTACTCGCTGAGTGATGTTGTTGGCCGTGGAATGTAGTGTGGTGAATGCCGTGTTGGCTGAGACTCTGGATAGGCTCTCTGCTCTGCTGATCGCCTGCCTCCCTCCTCATGCCTCGGCCACCGGCGATATTGGAAGCAATAATGACCTGCACTCTGTGACCTTATTGTCCTGATTTAAGCCTCAAGCCTTCGGGATGGCACTGACGATTGATTGCTTGTGGCCAAACAGGCGAGGCCAGTCCGACCACCTCGCCTGCAACTGCGACTGCGACTGCAACTGCAACTGCTATTCAGCTGCGATGTGACTGCCTGTCTTGTTTGTTGGACGTTGCTGCCCCCTTTGATGCTTCTCTCAGGGTTCCCAAAGGGAAGGTAGGTATCGTAGTAAGGTAGCTCCTTCCTTCCCCTCCTGCTCCTCCCTCTTGCCTCCTTTCTTGCTTCGTGCGGCCGTTCCTTCTCTGTCTCGTGGTTTGGATTGGTATTCCGCGGTCTGCCTCTTCTCCTCTTCACATCTCCAGCTCCCGAGGTCCCTCCCTCTTTCTCTCCTCCTCCGCTGCTCCAGCCAGCCTCATTGCTCACTCCCTCCTCCTCCACCAAACTGACTCTTCCCCGGCATCAACTCTCTCCAAAACGGCATCGTGGCATTTGAGACAGTGACGATCGCCCGGGATATTTCGCAAACGAAACGACGTGCGCGACTCCCAGAACAGCAGGAGACCCTCTTCTCACGCTGCCTTCGTCCCCAAATCGGCCCAGCAGACGACTCGACTGCGCAGACTGCGAGAACGGGCGCATCCGTCACATTGCGCGCCTCCCAATCAGAAGCCACCCCCGACGCGCTTCTAATTTGCCAGACATCCACCCACCCCGGTCAAGCATCCTTATCCACGCCCATCCTCTCCTCTTGTGCAGACCGTGACTGCAGACGGTGCCTGGCCTGTCGACCTTTCGAAATAAACACCACCCACGGTTGGCTTTCCCCCTGGTCGCCCCCTGTCCTGACCCGACCGACCCTCTGCTTGCTGGCCCACGCTAACCCACCACCACGCCAGTCCGCTGCAGCCCAGGCCAATCCAATCCATTAATCTCTCCCCCGTCTTCACCTCCAGCACACACAACCGGCTCAATAGGAGCAACAGCACGGCATAGCACAGCACAGCACATCACAGCGACGAGGACAGCAAAGCCAGCAGCAGCAGCACCCGCAGCGAGTGAACGAACGAACCCCGTCCCCCTCGTCCGTCCACGCCCCCCCTTTCCCCTACGCCACCCCATCCAATTCGACTGGTCCAGCACGCCGCGCAACAAAACAGATAATTATCCCGGGCTACCCTATCCTGCGAATATCTCCAACAATCTCGCGCTCCCAAGCAACGCTGGACAACGCACAGCAGCTCCGCACTGCAACGGCAACCACAGCAGCCACTGCGAGCTCTTGCGTTCTCTTGTTTATATTTTTCTCTCCTTCTCGACCGCATGACGATCGTGTTTGCATCTCTTCATCAAGCCGCTGCTGCGCTACCGCTGCTCCGGCGAACGAAGACGCAGCCCCTTCCGCTCCTTCATCACCTCACGAACGACTCCCACCAAAACACCGGGTCCCCTCGACCACGACACGAACGAAGCATAAGAATAGTGCATGGAAGTCGACATTTCCGCGACTAGGACTCTCCACGCACCTGATTCCACCGCCCACATCGATCCGATTACACTTTTGAGACATCGGCACAACAGCACCAGATTCTGAACAGTGCTTCATACTGCCAAAGATACAGGGTCTCGCCCGGGGGATTGCACAATCCCGACACCCCCAGTTCGTTCAACTTTGTGGCCTCGCGCCTAACTTTATACAAGGAGGACCGAATTCCTCCCGCGCCGACCGTACGAAGCCTTTCTTCTTCTCTTTCCCATCATGGCCAGCTCGCCGCCGGCCTCTCCCGGGAATCAAATACCCCAAAGACCGATGAGCGCCATGGTGCGACCGTCACCGAGAAGTAATAGCCGCCTGAGCATGACCAGCAAGCATGGCGGTGGTAGCAGAGCATCTGACGAAGATGCCCGGACCGCCGTCAAAGTTGGTAAGTTTGCTCTCCCGCCGGAATCGTCGTCCGTTGTGCTTGTGACGACGTCGCGTCGCCTACCCCCCCTTTTCCTGCAAACAGAACATCACACCACTGACCACCGACTTTCTACCACGCAGCCGTGCGCGTTCGGCCAGCACTCAAGCCCACAGACCCGGGTTACGAATTGATTCCCCAACGATTTCAGCGATCCATGGTCCAGGTCACGACAGACACCAACATAGCAATCGACTCCCCGCAAGGAAGGAAACTTTTCGTGTTTGACCGTGTCTTCGGCTCCGATGTGGACCAAGAGGGAATCTGGGAGTATCTGAGCGATTGCGTCAACGCCTTTATTCAAGGTTACAATGTCTCGCTTTTGGCGTACGGTCAATCAGGAGCTGGAAAGTCGTACACGATGGGCACATCCGGGCCCAATGAACAGGGCGACCTCGAAATCATGGGTAAGTTGCACCGCATCTCGATAACTCGTACACCACGAGGCGATTCTCTTTTCGATAGATCTTTAGCTGACGGCAGGCTTTCTAGGTGTCATTCCCAGGGCGGCGACGGCACTCTTCGAGAAGCTCGACGGGCCGGTCATCTCAAAAAAGCAGGCCAACCGCGGGTCAATGTCCCAGCTGCGGACGCCACACCGATATTCTGCCCAAGGAGCATCGAGCTTACCGTCAGAGAGGAATTGGTCGTTGAAGGCCACGTACGTCGAAATCTACAATGAGCAGCTGCGAGATCTGCTAGTACCAGACAACGTTCCACAACATGAGCGCACCAACGTTACCATTCGCGAAGACGTCAAGGGCAACATCATTCTCACCGGTCTGCGGCAAGTCGAGATTAACTCAGTAGACGACCTCATGAATGCGTTGAATTTCGGCTCGACCCTTCGACAGACAGATGCGACGGCTATTAATGCTAGGTCTTCCCGGTCTCACGCCGTATTCAGTCTCAATTTGGTGCAACGAAAGAGCGGCTTGCAGGGTTCAAATGGTGCCGACAAGCGATTTTCCGTTCCGATCGAGGCTATGACGGGATCTGAGACCTGGGTCACAACGGACAGCAAACTCCATTTCGTTGATTTGGCTGGTAGTGAACGACTCAAGAACACCGGTGCCCAAGGGGAGCGTGCCAAGGAAGGTATTTCCATCAACGCTGGTCTGGCCGCGCTCGGCAAGGTCATCTCTCAACTGTCTTCACGACAAGCCGGATCGCACGTTTCTTACCGTGACTCCAAGCTCACCCGTCTTCTCCAAGACTCACTGGGCGGGAATGCCATCACTTATATGATTGCTTGCGTGACGCCGGCCGAGTTCCATCTGAGCGAAACACTAAACACCGTCCAATATGCGCAGAGGGCCCGAGCTATCCAGAGTAAGCCCCGGATCCAGCAGGTCGAGGAAGGTGACAAGCAGGCTATCATTGATCGTCTGAAGGCGGAGGTAGCCTTCCTGCGGGAGCAAATCCGTAGCGCTGAGCGGGGAGGGGGCGAGCGACGCACAGCCTCTGCAGGTGAGAGGTCCGAGCGACAGAATGAGCGGGAAGTCGAGCTGCAAAACCAGCTGCTGGACGCCCAAGAAAACTACACGACCCTTAGCCAACGTCACGCGAAGTTAATTGCAGAAATGGCCAAGGCCCGCGACAACGAGCAAGCCGAGAACGATCAACTTGAGGAGTCACTGGGCGACACTGCGACAGAGCGACTGAATCGATCAAACTCGTTTGCTGCCGCTGTCGAGCAGGTTGTACTAGAATACGAGAAGACCATTCAAACCTTGGAGCAGTCTCTGTCGAGTACCCGCGGCACATTGTCGAATACCGAAGCCAATCTGTTGGAGAAGGAGACGAAGTGCACTTACATCGAGACGATCAACACACAACTGCAAGCACGCCTGCAAAAGCTCATGGATCGCGAAGCCAGCACCGAGAACTATCTCCACGACTTGGAGAACAAGCTTGATGGTCACACTTCTGGCGAAGAGAAGAATGCGACAATCATTGTGGAACTGCGCAAGGAAATTTCTCGCCTTAGAGAGAACGAGGCTTCCTGCGAGGACTACATCTCGACACTGGAAGAGCGACTTGCAGAGGCTGACCAGGATGCCGAGCTGATGCAGCGTGAGATTGACCGACTTGAGCAGGTGATTGAGCGTCAACGATCGCTCGGAAAGTTGGATTCTCTCTTGACCGAATTAGACCACATCCAAGGCGATAGCAAGGTCCCGGAACCCGAGACCGAGGGCCCGAATGGTCTTGCACGACGACAGATTGCCGATCACTCTCGCAGCCACTCTCATGTCAGCCGCATGAGCCGCGACGTCATCCCCGAAAATGTCGAGGAGGAGGCAGCAGCCAGCAAGGCCGTCGACTCAGGCGAGAAGGGCGGACCACACGGGGAGAAGACCAACGGAGTCAAGACACCTGAGGCTGATGAGCAGGCTTTGAACGCCGACAAGCATGAGTACCCGCCACAAAGCCCCGCCCAATCCAAGTTTGTCCAAGACAAGCTGGAAAACGTCACCCAGGAGCTCCTCGACCTACGCGTTGAGCATGAGACGACCATCAACGAGTTTGACTTGTTGAACGCCAAGTACGAGGAAGCGTTGCGCACCCTCGCAGATCTTCAGGACACCATCGATGAGTCACGACACCCTGAACGCAAGGTCAGAGACTCGATGATGTCTGTCACTTCTCCCAACCTCACCAGACCGCCTTCCTTCTTCTCCGACGCAAGGTCGAGCGATTTGAAAGAGAATGGCCAGTTTTCGTCTCGGTCCTTGTCTTCCGAGTTGTCCTCCGCCATGGAGTCGCCTGCCAATGCCGATCCCTCTGATGCGGAGACTGCCACAGCTAAGCCCGAGGGAGAGTCTGATCCCGAGCATCTTTCGACCGAGGATCTTATGCACCAGGACCTCCTCGCAACGGAGGTTGAGAGGTTCAAGATGTTGGCAGCCGAGAAGGAGGAGGCCGAAAAGGAGCTGGCTGACAAGTACACTCAACTTGAACAGAAGCACCACGAGGCTCTGGACATGCTCGAGGAGCTCAAGACGGAGGTTGCCCAAGCCAAGGCCTTGGAAGTTACCTCGCCGCGAAGCGGACAACCTGTCATCCGCCGCAAATCCAGCCAGAATGTCATGATTATCGATCGCGCTCACCGATCGTTCGCCTCGCTCCGTAACATCGCCGCGGAGAACTTCGAAGAGCAGCCCGATGTCATGCAGAACTTTGAGCTGAACCTCAACGCCGCCATGCACGAACTCCACGCCCGTTCTGAGAGAATCCAGGAACTCGAGGCAGACATTGCATCCACCAAGAAGGAGATCGAGACGAAGATGACTATCATCTCTGGCCTCACCCGTGAGCGCTCGAGTTTGAAGGCTTCTCCCATGGACATGTCTGTCGTTTCCAACCTCAAGAACCAGTTGGAGGCAAATGAGAAGCAGATGAGGGATATGAGGGAGACTCACGAGGCCAGCGAAAAGAAGCTGATGGCCGAGCTCGAGAGCCTGCGAACTGCCGTGAAGGAGATTCCTGCAGATGACACCGAGTCGTCACCTCAAGCTAACGAGGCTGCGCTTGCCGCTGCCACGGCCGCTGCCGTTGCTGCTGTTCCTGAGGCATCCACAGATATCTCCGACGTTCAAACCAGAGCAGTGCCAACGACCGAGGAGAACGACAAGAAGATTACTGAACTCCAGACCGAACTGGCCAGCTGGCAGACGAAGCACCAGACCGCTCTCGACACCATGCAAGAAACGGAGGCCAAGATGAAGAAGACAATCGAGGAGCTCGAGGCTGAGATCACTTCTCTCAACACCAGAACTGCCGAGCAGTCTGCTACACGAAGTGACGAAGAGGTCAAGGAGATTGAGGAGAAGCACGAGACGCTGGTTAAGAACCTCCGCGATGAGATCAACGAGTACAAGGCGGCTATTGATGCCAACGCCAGCAAGGTCTCCGAGCTCGAAGCCGTCCAC
Source organism: Colletotrichum sp. SAR 10_66 (assembly GCA_028639655.1). Taxonomy (NCBI): domain Eukaryota; kingdom Fungi; phylum Ascomycota; class Sordariomycetes; order Glomerellales; family Glomerellaceae; genus Colletotrichum; species Colletotrichum sp. SAR 10_66. Next base: position 101,512 of record JAQIUS010000153.1, read on the forward strand.
GAAGCTACCAAGGCGGAGTTGGAGGAGGCTATTAAGGCCCGTGACCTGCACGAGACGCAAGCCAAGACTCAGCAGAGCTTGATTTCAAACCTGGAGAACCAGATTGCTGCCCACGAGCAGGCTCTCAAGACCCACCAAGACGGTATGAAGCTGCTGCAAGAGAACCACGCCAAGGAGCTGGAGGAGATGAAGCAGTCAGAGCAGAAGGGTTACGAAGAACAGGTCGCTGTTCTCCTGAATGAGCACGCCGAGAACGTCAGACTCCTCGAGTGTGAGCTCAACGACGCCCGGGAAGATCTTATGAAGGTTGCTACCCAGGTCGCATTCGCTCTTGGTCTCGACGTCAGCATCGAGAAGATCACTGAGCGCATTGATGATCTCATCGCCGACCAGAAGGCCTTGACCGAGGAGCAGAAGAAGTCGGGCGAGATTCAGAAGCACGTCACTGAGCTGTCGACCATCAATGACAACATCCTCAAGGAGTTGGAGCAGGCCAAGTCGACCCTCACTGACTTGCTCACCGCAGAGGGCGAGCCCATCAGAAGCCCCGCTCCTCTTCCTGACCAGCTGTCTGCTATCCGTAAGAAGATCGGAGACCTGGAACACAGGAACAAGAAGAACTCCCGTCTCGTGGAGGAACTTGAGGATCAGCTTCAGAGCAACTTCGATCAGGTTCAGATGACCAACAACCGTCTGTCCACGCTGCAGACCGAGCGCAACGCTCAGATCGAGGACGCGCAGGCTGCTAAGTTCAAGGCCGAGTCTGAGTTGGAGTCTCTTAGGGCCGAGTACGCCGCTCTTCAGGTACGTGATTGTTACTCTCCCCCACCGATCAGCACATCTAACTTGACACAGGCCAAGCTTGACGAGGTATCCAACTCTGGCAACGTACAGCGATCCAACTCAATGAGCTCGCCTCTGCGCAAGAGCTCATCCGCTGCTTCTCTGCCTTCTCCTCCACCGGCTATTCCTCTGCCGCCCCTCCCTGGTGCCAACGCCGGTCCCAACGGAACAGTGCCGAGCACTCCTACACAAGGAACCCGCCCCGCCAGCAAAGACCACCATGGTGCTGTCAACCAAATCCAAGAGGACCAGGAGGCCCGCATCCGCACCATCGAGAAGCATCTCCAAGCCGAGAAGCAGCTTACTCAGACCCTCGAGGAGGCTCTCACGGACCTCGAACGCCAGTCCAACAAGGTCAAGGCAGACAGCGATGCCTGGCGCAAGCGCTGCACGGATCTGGAGGCCGAGATCAAGGAGCTCAAGGACCGTCCCGCGCCGACACCACAGCCGGACAACCGCTGGAGTCTTCACGCCGTGGAGGAGGAGCGCAAGAAGAGACAGGCTGCCGAGGCCCAGCAACGTCTATTGGAGGAGCGCATGAACGCTCTGTCCAAGAAGAAGAAGAAGGGTTCTCTCAACTGCTTCTAGGCGAAGCCCTGTTGTCTGGGATTTCCCACTCGAAGAGACCGGGCTCGACTGGACTCTTTTTCTTCATAAAAAAAAGTGGTTTCTTTTGTCGGGAAGGGGAGTTGTTTGATTCTTTTTCTCTGGCTCTTACTACTACCCCCTTTGCGACATTGTATTCTTGCATCTGCGAAATGTTTATGCTGGCCGAAGATGATTCCCCCTACGCATGGCGAAACCCAGAGACTGGGCAGGAGTTTCTCACACTGGCGGCTCGCGCTTGCGTCGTTCTACCAAGGGTTTTTGACGTTTTTCTCTTTCTCAATACCACTACGCGTCTTTTGCTCATGCGTCATGGACAAGGTGTTTTGAACCTTCACTTCTTCTGTTTTATCTTAATTATTTCATTTTACATAAGTCGTCTACGAATAGCAAAGACCAACGACGTGCTCTGATGATGGCACGAGGGACAAAAAGGAACGGGAGACGGAGGTCGTGGGTTGTCAGTCGGAAGGACAACCTGGGTGGCATTCGTTAGACTTTTCTTGAGACGGAGTGATCTGGGGGGCTAGCATACATCTTATACCTTTGGTTAATCCTAGTGCGCGCCGAACCGGATGGACTCGGTTGAATATGAAGAATTTTGAAGTTCGTATCGTCTTTCGTTAGTTTTATGATGTTTTGATGTCGTGGCTTCGGCCTCTAGGTTCACATGACCACTCCGGTGAGAGTCACCCGATAGATACAAGAGACTCATCTCTCGCCCTCCTCTGACGGCAGGACGTCGGGGAACCAGCCGTACGAGTCGAAATCCACCTCGAACTCGCCCATGGCCGTCTGCGTGACCTCGACGTCTTCGGCGCGGAGGGCGTCGGCCTGGCTTCTTGCACCGGTAGGCTGGGAGCTGTGATTGGAATGTTTAGTTAGAGTGAGAAAGTGGGAGGTTTTGGGAGGAAGCCAGGGACAAATGAGTGATGAGATCCTACCGAGGTGAGATTGCGCCTTTGGCGTTGATGACGCGCTGCCAGGGGACGTTCTCGTTGTTGAAGCGGGCGGAGGGGTCTGTTGGGAGGTGTTTGAGGCAGATGCCGACTTGGCGGGGACGTTCGGCTGTGTAGAGAGAGGTTAGGTCAATTTGGTTGGCACTGTGATTTGTGATTCGAGGTTGTTGCATTTGAAGTCAAAGGGGATTTTCATCATGTGGCGAGGGGAGGGGAGGTTGGAGGTAGAGGCAGGACTCACGAGTTCCGATGAGCCGGGCAATGTGCCCGTAGGTCGTCACCTTGCCGTGAGGGATCTCCTGGACGGCGGAGTAGACGGCGAAGAAGAATGTTTCTGCTTCTTCGGAGCGCGGCATCTTGTTGGGCGGTCAGAGGATCGGGGGAGTCGCGGAGAAGCGGGATGAGGGTGAGGGTGTGGAGGGAGATCGTGAATGTGGTTTGGCGGGGTATTTGGTTGGTGTTTTTGGTGACGTGAAGGGCGTGGAGGTAGTGCTTAGCAATTTTGGGGATGGCGCTAAATATTTGAGGCCTGTGATTGGTCACATCGACATCAGTGGTATGCATGTACATTGCAACCGCTGCTTATCGTGTGGTAGTGGTTTCGTCTCCTGATATTAGCCACACGCTGCTTTGGTGTCTCATGGGTGATTGAAGCTTTCTGGTTCGCGTGAGAGTTGGCAATTTCGCGAGCGGTCGCTCTCGTTCGATCTTAGGGCGTTTGAGACCTTCGTGCACTCGTTGAAATTCACTCGGTCCCTGATCAGAAGCTTCAAAGGTTCGGCGTAGCGAAATTGACAATACGTAAGACCGAGATATCCAGTTTGTAACCTCCAGTTTAGATATTCTTAATCTAAATACATCCCGTCATCTATGTACTGCAACTACTCAATGTCCATCATTTCCGCTACCCTTACGTCGAAGCTAGTCTCTGCAGGAATCTGGTCTGTCGGTTTCACGGTTGTTCGACCGGTATGAAATTGCAACTCCAAATCTTAGACATCGCCTCATCCTGCGATTCCAGACTCAAGCAGCTACCATCAGGTGCTATTTTGGCATCCAGTCTGAAAGAACTCCCCGTAGCAACCCACACCCTCGGTGGAAACATATTCAAGTGCCGAATCTACAGGTCGCGTCAGTATGCTGACCATCTACAAAAAACAAGGCCAAGTGAATCGGGAGTAGCAAAGTAAGGGGTGTGGCTGCTTACTGATGTTCACCTCAGAGTACCTCCAAGTTCCAAATGTTCCAATGTCGCACTGACATCGCATTATCTCGGTGGACGAGTTGAATGTGCAATCCCTGCAGCTTCTACTGAACGCGCCGCTGTAGCACGAAAGGTTACAATGGTGAGCGATCATGAAAAAGAAATGAAAGCAGATAGAAAAAGGGACTTACTCCTTCTGGGCGCGGATTTGGCCCATGTCGTTGATGAAGCATTTTCCAAGATCGACGTACCAGCAAGCCCTGTACGGCCACGCGACGGGGTTCGGAGACGGGCAGTTGTACTCGATTGTCGGGTGTTCGCTGTTACCAGTGTGGATGTGGCGGATGAACTGGCAATGGTCTTTGAGGGCGGCGAGGGCTCCGGCTGGGAGGAGGACGGGAGAAAGGATGGAGAGCTTCATGGCGGCTGGGCTGGATGCTGGCAGTGCGTGATGACGAGGCCTGGAGAGGGAGAGAGCTGAGTTGGATTTGGAGGCAGCTTTTGTACTTCAAAGTATGCAGGCCAAGGACGCCATTGATGATTGAAATACGGGTTTGTGTTCTAGAAGGATGCCGAGTTCGACGACAGGGTTGGCTTGGGGTTTGTTGAACAAACTAATTGGCCAACAAAGATATGGCATGGGAGATATGGCCGAAGGACAGGGATCAAAGCATGCCAGTGACAAACACCATGGAGTACGAGACGACAACATTGTGATTGCCCAAACAACATCGCAAGCTCATGTATCGCCTGAGAATATGGTAGCACGAAGGATGAGCTGTTTCCATTCATTCAGCATGGTGATCCTGCGTCAATAATGACCGTCGATCAGACGCCTGCTGGCATTCTGGTCAGGGCTCACATCGACGAACGCAAGCACTTCGTGCCTCTGCTGTTGAACCGGGCAGAATCAGATTCGGCGCTTTCCAAGCTGCCATCGTGGGCGACCTGAGAGAAACGACATCAGTGCTTCTCGAGTCTGGCCCTGGACCTGTCGCTAGGCTCCAGGCTGTTCTAATGGTAAGTACATGGATATGCCACCATATTTTAGGCATCGATCCATTCTTTTGAGAATTCGTCTGCTATCACTTACAAGTGCACAGCAAGTCAATTGTTACAAGATGCAAGAATTCATAGCATAGAGATAAACTACTTTTCAGGAAAACCTATCAATATATCGAGGCCACCAAAACGTCTGTATGAAATTGTGAACGGCTGTCTAGCACCCTGATTTTGGCCAATATTGCACCTATTGGGATCTGTCAGTTTTAATTGTGATTCAAAGTGTTGCTTTTCTTTTGGACATTGGGGTATGAAGAAATCGGATGGGAAAGCCAGCTTTTCCATGTTGGCCTTGAAAGTTTAAGGCGACGCACATATGACGCAGTCATCTGGACTTCGCATTTGATAGATGCATTTCCATGCCTCGTCATTGGTGGCTCAAGTCTGCGTGGTACCTTTGCGCCATCAATGTTCCATCTTCTGTTGGTTGTCTGAATGATGAGTTGGTATGCATGATTCGACGGCGTTCATCCACTAGGATCCAGGACAAACGTTTCTGGAGCACGCCCAGTAGTCTGCCTTGGTGCCTGAATACTACCATCGGTATGCAAAGCTGCCTTGCAAATTTGACACATAAAACTTTCGAGTTCAGTAACGTGTATCTAGGCGATGCGCTTTTCCGGCAATCCCTCATGAGCAACTCCATTTTGGTGCGAACTTTACAATGTCTGGAATGGAAGTGTTGGCTATCATTGCTTTCATTCCCGCGTTGATTGATCTTGGCAAGTACAGCGTACACTTTACCAAACAACTGCATGCATACCACAAAGATGCAGGTGTTCTGGATAGAGAGATTGAGTACTATGGCTGTCAAATCGATGAATTCGCTAGCGTTACCGAAATAGCCACACAGCATCTGAAGCATCACCATGAAAGATATCCTAAGTCATTGATTCTCAGGCAGGCATCTGAAAAGAAGATTCTCAGCATTCTGCAACGACGTCGAGATAGCGTGGCAGACAAATTGCAGTCGATTGAGAGCGGAATCAAGACCTTACAGCACAGCCGATTCAAAACTGTGAGGTACTTCCGATGGCAACGCCACTGCCAGGATATTCTTGATTTGATTCCACAAATGGATAGCATCAAAAAGACTATCAACCTTCTGGTAGAAATTTCTCGCTATGAAAGCTTGGAGTTCGAGTACAAGAGAGTGGATTGTACATGGGGCATTAGTAGAATTCTCGAACTAAGAGAAGATTTGTGAGTTACTGACTGTGGAATACAATAACTTGGATTCACGTCAAAATAACTGTCTGATTCTGACTTTGCCAGGGAATTTCAACAAAACGTAATCAAGGTGCAGTTGGATATTATCCAGCAACTATGGGATCAACTCAAACATAGCAAACTTGATGTGCAGTCCCGCAAGCATGACAAGATGGCTGTGTTGAACTTGGGAAAACAAGTAGTAACGAGGGACATTACGGGGTCATTTTCGAGCGATGATTCGACGTCCGACGAAGACTCCGATGGCGGGGGACCGAGTGCTCCACGACTTCCAAAAGGCCCGCGTCCACCAAGAAAGCCACGAGGCCCATGGCGTCCAAGGCGTCCAAATGATTCAGATGGCCCTAAGACAGGACCCCTCGTGCCATCAGCAGGTGTAAGTTGAAAGCTCAAATCTTTGCCGCTGGGCATACAATCTAACCAACCTCCTAGGCATCAGTGAGCGTTCCCGATGCCACAAAACCAAAAGATCCACCACCAGTAGTATCGTCAGACGGTGGAAGCCTACAGTGGGATGATTCAGATTTGATTACATGTACTGACACCGAATCTGATGCTTCAACACCGGCTGCTGCAGCTGCAGCGACGTCGCCTATCTCAATCCATCGTACTATGACCAATGCGGCACAGAGGATGAATGAAACCATGGAGCGGGCAAAACGTCTTCAGAAGTTGCCTCAGTCCGTTCCCAATTCCCAGGCGGCTTACAACGCTAAAGTATCAACGGCGGTTGTGGAGGGAAGCTCCAGGTTACAGACACAGACAACACTGGCAGATAAAGAGGTTTTGGATATTGCTAAGAAGGTCCCTTGTCATCGAGAGAAAGTTCTCGTATATGCGTGAACGCCAGAAGCTTCAAATTGTAAGACGCTTTTTAACAGGGGACATTTGTAGGCGTAGATCCTGGAGGAAACAATAGAAACACCTGAACAATAACTTTTTTGAGCGCGATCTCGCTTGGAATAAGAACACCTACAACTGGCTGTGAAGAGTGCGGGCCTCAAGACTAACAATTCGCTAAAACTCTTTTTCCATCGCCATAGACTGACGATGCCAAGGCCCCATCAATTTTGCGCGACAGAGTTTGCGAAGACCTATAGCCTCTCCAGCCTGAGCAGCCTGGCCGCTGGGCATTTGTCGCTGTGGCGACTAAGTAATCCATTATCTCCCGAAGACAGGATCACCTACAGACTTTCGAATCGCAACTTCATGAACTCAAAGTCGTTACATTTAACCTCAAAACCATAGACATTGTGGCACCAGATTAGGCCGTTATCATTCCGGATATAATCATCTGAGGATTTACACGTCAGCGTGTTTTGTCTCATACAGCTCGGATATATGTAAAGTATCACGTACTCAGTAGTAACCGTGGAAAAGGGTACTGCCCCTCGGGCTTTTCTGGACATAGACAGAAGAAGTCGGTTGTCTTCTTATCATACTGACAGTCATGGCATGTCTTTGCAAAGTTTCCACTGTGTTCAAGAAATTGTCAGCGCGTATTGCAACATCAACTCCAGAAAAGTACTTCGACAGTGCGTTGGTGCGAAAGGAAAAGGTAACGGAGCCACTCACTTCTTTCTGTAGCCAAACACACCATCATCGTTGGAAAAGCAGACGGTTAAGGGCAACCAGCTACAGCGTTCTTTCTTGCCGGAATCCATGCATCTAGCAACAATGTATGGTGACGCCTGGTTCTTTCGGCCGTAGATGCTGTCTGGATCCCAGTAACGGACCTCGGAACAGCTGTCGTTGAAGCCTCCGGCTGCAAGCGTTTGTCGAATAGCGATGAGGATGATAATCAAGTTTGCAATAAGTTCCATGCTGCGGTGTTTGTAGTCTGACGAGAATTAGGGAGCTCGGGGCGTCTTGGAGGATCTCCGAGAGAAACAGGCAGCTTCAGGAGACCCTTATGTATCATCTAGACACAGGAGGAGAGGAGCGGCGCTAATTATGATCCAAGTTGTGAACGACAAGGAGAGATAGTGTCAATATGAACATTCGGGCTCGTTGAATTTCATCATGGTGCAAGATTTGATTACTTTAGGCAACTGTCATTTACATATCGTCTCCCTTTACGTTTGCGGGGTTGCGGTTTTTGAGAGAGTCGGTGCGAGAACCTCGTTTCTGTAAATGGGACAATGCACTTTCCATTGTTATACTGAACAATGTATGTTCGGAGTACATTGAGACATAGACAATTCCGGCTCACGCCCGTACACGAACCCGAAGTCGTGTATCATTGAATTTTCTCGGGCTACAGCTCTTCTCTCGTCTGTCAGCATCCATACCTTAGAAGACAAGTTGAGAATCTCGAAGTGCACGTCGGGTGGCGCGTAATCGTAATGGATCGGCGAGAGCCATTCGTCGACTTCGGCAGTGTTTGGATGCCCTCGGTGAAATATCCTGGTGTCCCTGTGCTTGTCTGACAGCTCCCTCATGTTGCTAGCTCCCTTGCATTGCAAAGCTGCCTTGATGTTTGCGAGCAGGCTGCAGTCAAGTCCCAGGGTTACTAATGTTTGCTTGATATGATTGGATTATAATTTTTATGAACAGGGCACTCCGTTTCCGTTAAGGAATCGCATCAAAGGAGGGATGAAACAAAGAACCATATGTAATGTAGCTATTTCATTGAAACGTTGAAGTGCCTCGATCGACGCTGCATGGTCTCTTGGCAGGCGGATTCTGTGCGTTTTGCCCTTCCAAAAGCAGTCAACTTCAGATGGAATTGACAAAATGCCGGCCCTGAAAGTAGACCACAGGATAAGGATAATCAACCAGCGCCGCAGTAATCAGCATACTGCTTTGATGAACTGTCAGGGTTACCCCACCACTATTGCCTTGTCAGAATCATTCGAAGTTGAAGTAAGTGATGAGAGCGTACCGTCGGAAAAGGGACTTCTTTTCCAGAACCTCCAGCTACTGCGAAGGTAAGGATGAACATCATGACCTTTGCACCTGCATCAAGGCCACCGCCGACAATGTAATTGTACTTGCCGAACCACGCAGGGTGTCGGAGACGCATGTACCACTGTGACCACAGCCCGGTGGCGACTTGGGACCAGATGACTGAGGTCGTGCCGGATGTTGTCTCTGAGGCGTTGTGGAATACGACAGGGGTGACGAGTTTCCGGACCTCCCAGCCATAAATCGTCTTGTACTTGCGCGAGACAAGCCACAGAGCGACAGGAATCGCAGCACCGATCACAATGGAAAGAGGGATCCTGCAAATGTTAAGGCTCGTTCAAGTCTTAACGGTCATCGTGGAAAATACTGACCAACCATATCCATCCTTGTTGAAGCCGTAAACGTACTTTGCGAGAGACCAAGTTACTGCGGTTGTGTTAAGGGACTGGATCTTACGTCCACTCCACTGCATGGGAGTCAACAAGCCAATCTGGATCGTAGGAGAAATAAACTCACAACTTGGTTGCCGATCGGGTCTAAGAGAATCTCACGTCGGTTGGCGACAATCGTATCCATGATGACGTAGTTCAAAGCCGTTCCGAACAGGCTTCCCCAGGTCTGGAGAAGGAACATGGTTCTCCAAGGAATCTTCAGATACTGTGCCATCTTGAGATCGGTAGACAGGAACACCGAGAGAACAGTCACTTCATGACTAAACATCGAGAAGTAAAGATTTGCAACTGGTTTACCCGGTTGCAAGACGCCGCATAGCATCTTGGATAAGTTGTTTGTCGCCACGCTAGTACCCAAAAGGCCATACAAGCAAAGCGAGAAGGGTGCAACGATGCATCCAAGAAGCTTAGAAGTCAGTAAAACCATTCGTAATCATCGTTGGGGAAGCTTACGATTGCGCAGACATAAGCCCAGGCATCCATAGTTGTGTGCCCTTTGATGACGGCCCCAAGTCCAGTGAAGAAGCCAACGAGAAGGATCGCAAGATACCACCACATGGGCACATCCTTGTAGTTTTCCTGCATGACCTTGTAGTGAGGATCCGTTTCGGTCTTCTTCCAAGCTTGTATCAAAGATCTCTTGATTCTTCAGACGTTAGTTAACGGAGATAAGACTCGGGGCCAACAAACTCACAGAGGGCCGTAGAAAAGGGAGATGTGAGTGATCAAGGCCCCAATGGCAGCCATCGCCGCCATGTTTGCCCAGACGTTCGACGCAGTCAGCCGTGGAAGTCCGTGTATTTCAAGCGCCTCGGTATCCAGGATGGCATTCTGGCCAAAGACGGCAGTCTGGTTGTATACCTTGCCAGTCTTCGCGTCAAACATGGCTGTCGACATGAACGGAAACTTCTTGGCGCCCCATGCGCCGCCGTAATAGAGCGAAAAGCACATGATGTATGACAAGACGATCCCCACCCAGGAGTTGGCTTGCTGCAGAAGTGGAAGAGACATGTACCGGGAAGTGATGTACTGCCAGTCGAGAGAGAAATTGAGAATGCCCTGTCCCTCGTTGGAAGAAATGCCGCCGAAGATGGTCATTAGGACTTTGCGCGTTGGAGGGGCCGCATTCATCGATGCAAGACAGGGAATGGAGATGCCGTTCAACCAAGGCCAGATGTACGATGCGATCGGTTCCCAGATGAACATGCCGATGGAAGTGAATCCGAACATGCGGAGACGTTCTCGATTGTTACCCTTGGGATCGCGGTGAAGAGTCTGGTAGATTGAAATCATCGGGAGGCATTGCCACCAGACCATCTCACTGGCTAGTCTGTGTTAGTATTGCATGGTTGGCCAGTTATCGGGGGTGATCAAAAACTCACGATGAACAAGAATCGAGCGCAAGAGTCCGACGAGACCGTATCCGAAGATTGAAGCTGAGAATACAGTCAGAATAGCTGTGGCCGCATCGGTGCTTCGATCGTAGAATCTAACATCTGTCAGTCCTGGAAGAATTCGTGTCTATCGCACTTGACCCACAGCCGCTCTGCACCGAATACCTGCACGATGGCAGCACCGTTTCCGCTCGACGTGGAAAGAATTGAAGCCACCGCGTGCTCCTTCAATCCGAAATGGCCAGGGTTGATGAAGTGAACAAGTGGCCCGAGCCATCTCGCCTGAGACGGAAGGAATTTCTCAACGTGGTGTCGGCGAGGCAGAGCAACGGACCATGCCACGCCGATCACATAGGCCATCAGACACAAGAAGCTGTTAACCCAAATAGTTAGATCAAGATCCCAACACTTTTGAGTATACAGTTTTGCATAGAACACTCACACCGAAGCGAAAGAAACATCGACGGGCTTGTAGAAGTAGCTGCAAAGAGCCAGTCAGTATCTGTCGGAATGGGCCGATTGACGTGTCTGATCTTGGACGCACATCTGGTTGATACAGGCCGCGAGAGCAGTGAGACCTTCTTGGCGTTAGTTCACACAATCTTGCATCGTCATGCGTAGACCCATGTCGTGAGAGAGCCTTACCGGATCCAATGATGAAAGATCGGAAGGTGCAGGCCTGATCGCCGTCATCTTGCGTTGACACAACATATCTTGCAACATCATTGCCGTCACGGATAACAACGCCGCCGTTCACCAGCTGTCTCTCGTCGTCGACCTCGTTTCGCTCAGGGTCTTTCAGATTCAAGCCATCGTCAGACTTGCGGTCTTCCTCAAGTGCTGTCGTATTCGGCGCTGTCGAGATTTGTGCCTTGCTGGAGGGGGAGGTTGCTAGCACATCATCGCTCGCTACAGCGGCATTAGAAACGACAGTAGCCGCTTTTGAATCCGTCATGCTTCACCCGCGATGTTCTCTGGTAAAACGCTGATCGAGAGAAAACGTCGTTGAGATCCGTGGTCTCCCACCGGCAACCTCATCCCCCACCCACGTTTATCAACCATTGCAGTGTCGTATCGGTCCGCGAACTGCTTATCACGTCAACGACCAAATCCCTGTTCGAACCGGTCGCTTTTGTCCCGGACCCACGACCTTATATGCAGCCAAGCCTCTTACGGCAGAAGATTGACCAATTGGTGGCATGTTTGCGTGAGTTTCTGCGGAGTCTGGACCGGGAGTGGAGGTTTCAATCATTGACGTCGGGTTGACTCCGATCCTGAAGCCGAATTGTCGGGATTCATTTTTGAGAAGACGAAAATTTGGGCGCAGTGTTCAAATGGCGCCAGATTTGCCAAGTCAGTCGCCATTTTTTGTTGACCCACAGTCCCGACAGCCCGGAACGGGTAGTATTCATCAATAGCGGAAGATACTATCAGTACCTGAGAAGCAAACGTCCATGTTACTTGGGTCGTGAAATCTAGCTGATCATGCTGGGGAAATGATGGTAATCCCAGATTGTGTTATCTTTTAATACAAAATTGCTGGTACTAAGTTGTTGCAAGACAGATGCAAAGCCTCGAGCTACGGACTCACATCCGACTAGTGGTCTACCCGTCATCCTTCCGCCTCCCTGCTACCGTCGGCTTGATCTTAGCAGTGCGATTCCATGATTTCTAGGTCCATATGCCGAAGCAAGCCCCATTCTTTTAGCAATCCCTCCTCTCCATTGGGTGGTTATTGGCGTCGAAATTGGGTTCGCCGACCCCAAAGAAATAACGGATGTAAGACTCCCTGAAATGAAGGTAGCGACAACCTAAGCAGTTGCCAGGATCGGCGTTGACGGCATGGTTCCGAGCATCGCTGACTTCTGTTTTCTATGGGAATCATTCAGCCGGCATGCTCACCTTCAAGACGCCGAACAGTCACAATCCTGGGGTTAAAGATTCGAACGTACCGTCACGCCGCTTTCGTTGCACACAGCAAAATAGTGCCCGTCACAAGCGGAGACGTAGCACGTTAGCTTTTCCATCTCAAGACGCGGGTTTCCCCAGCGATCATTGAAAACCGCCGCCGCCTTGCGGAGCGCAGAGTGTCCGCCTCCGCTGCCAGGATCGTAGCAGGTCCACTCGTCCCAGGGTGATAGGTTGCCGACACCCTGTCTAGTCAGCAACTCGACTTCTTTCTGATCCCTCGTGGCTCTATCATCTCCGATGGCGACAGCCGCGGTGTCTGTGACAAGGAGCGCTAGTGTTGTAATGGTAGGCAAAAGTTTCTGGGACCAGGTGATGCAGGGTTAGAAATGGTTGAAAATTGGAGACGAAAGAGGCAATAATAATGCTTACCATTTTGAAATTGCTTCAACTAGACTGATCAAAGTTACCTTGGTCCAGGGTGTTTTTGAAGTTATCTGCAAGCTGAAGTTGTAGAGGCGATGGAGTTGTCTTTGAACAGAATGTGTCCAGGGACCACACTGGCTCATATTTATAGAAACCCACCGCAGCAAAAGCCTAAGGTAGTACTGACCGAGGTGGGCTAGAAAATCCCTCGACAGAGTCCTGCACAGAGACTGTACAGGATACAGCTTCCTGCCTTTCTCGGAATGCCAAGGGTCTAGCTTACGCAAGGCGGCGACGATGATGCCTTCGAGGATCGCACAAAGCCTAGTCTGGAGGTGGCGTTTCACACAGCGCGGTACGTAGTCATGATATTACTGCTTAAAAGAATTAAAACATGGATAAAATAAGACCGCAACGTGAAACATAGACTCAGTCCTACGTCAGTCAGACTCGTGAGGCTAGAGAATAGGCACTGTCGTTCAAGTGGATAAAGGCACCAAATGTTCTGACGTCTTAGTTCTGTCTCATATTTGTTTACGTACTACTCAGATGACGTTTCTTGGATTGGACTTCGATCTTACTCGGAAAATGGTTCTGTCATCCTTGAGCTTTCACCCCTACTCTGTTCCCCAATTGCCTTTATAGGTACTCAATCTCCATCTCCTACCAGAGGGGCAAGAAAATTGGAACTGAGCAAGCTTGCTTTACGCGATACTGAGAATAAGAAATTCATGCGTGGTCTCGTGAGACTATCAACAGCGGGGATCTCGGTGTCTCAACAGTGGCATGTCCCTTTTTGAAGAGGCTAAATGCCTTCCCTGGCCTCATTTTCTTTCAGCCCCGAAAGCTTGGTAGTATGTCTGCTATGCTCTCGGCTCCCACCGTAAGGCATTTTTAGGTGGTCTATAAGAATGGATGGGACATTCCTTTGCGTTGCTGTTCCCGAGTCCACTTGGAACAAAATACCGTAGCACATCTCGAGCATGCATAATCTATGGGCCGAGAAAGCCCTCTGTGTTCAAGGCCTGGCTTATTTGCGTTGGCTGTTATATTGATTATTGACGACGCATGCGGAGGTTTAAAATCTGATACTCAAATCAGACAAGAAGACAGCTGTAAGAACGCAAGGCTAAATCATTTTCAATTCAGGGACTTAACGGAGGAAACTACCAAAGAGATAAACTTCAATAGGGAAATCAGTGTTTAGCACTAAAGCAGGCCAAGGTGTGCTATCATTCAATCAAAATTGTGGGATGCCTATTTACATCCAGGTGGTGCTTTCTTTCCCTTGGGGCAAATGCCACGCTGAATTCTCTTGTTGCGGGATTTAGGGACACCCGGAAATTCCCCAGAGTTCCTGCTTCGAAGATAAGCAGGGTCTATCTGGACATTTCCTTTGACTAGTTTGCTGACACTAGCACCGCCAAATCCCGAGGCAACGGTTGAGGGCGTCGCAAGTTCACCAGCGGCATTACGGATATTGTGACCCTGTCTGATGTTAATCACTAAAGGCGCCCTATACGAGAGCTCAGCCATACCTCGACCGAACTGGGCTGGGAAGCATTCACAAAGACGGCAGATAAGGCGGCGCAAACGATCGCCGCCGCATGAATGGAGATGATCATGTTGATGAAAGTTGCTCGGGGCTGGAGTTGTTCTAGAATGTGCCCAAGGTTGACAGGATAAAGCGAAGTGATTTGCAGCCAGGCTTCTGGCCTGAGAATGATACGCGGGAAAGGCTCGATTTAAGTACTTCTTATGCGTATCACCCAGGCGTAAAGCATTAAGTAGGGAATGCCTTATTAAAACTCCATGAGTAAATACCCACGCGGGGTGAATGACATTTAGCATCTTTGCTCACATACTGAGAGGCTGGGATGAGAATCCTTACCCTCTACTACAGATTGCCTAACCGCTGGCGGTTTCAAAAGAAGCTTAAGCAAGGGGCCTAGTAAGTTGATATATTAAAAGTTAAACAATTTGCTTGACAGATAGTCATGTTACGTTCTGTCCTAACTATACTAATATGAAACACTGCCCATTGTTCTAGCATTATTCTCAGAACCATAGTTCTACAGCATCCCAAGATAGAGTTCTGCTATCCTTCCGTTTCCTTCATACCTTCTTCAAAGTTTCATATAGCAGGTTGTTGCCTGCAACCACACCTTGTCGACTGTTGTATGGGTCTGGCAGGGACATTTATAAGGGCGAGGATGGAAGACAAACTTCCACTGCCAACCTATAGGGTTCCATATGAAGAGGTGCGAGTCGCCAGAGACCTCTACACACACAAGCACGACCAAGTATTTCGTTCCCTTAACAAGAAGCCGAAGTCAGCTTCACTATAACACATTAAAAACCTCGGAAACAATCTCATTTGCGACTCCAAGCTTATTGTCGAAAGGAGGAAGAAACAAGTCAGACGTTTCTTGATAGGTACCTGTGCCCTCAGCCAGGAGGCTCAAAAGAGGCAGTGCTCCTTCGTTAGGATTTTACGATCATCTGATTGATAATGCTCCATTCTCGCAGCTAGCATCTGCAACCAGTGAGTCGAACTTGCCTAACTCGGCCTAATCTCGTGGTCGTAGTGAATAAACCCCCCATTTCACCTGGATTTGGATTTCATGTTTTCAAACGCCAACTGTAAATATTTGGCCTTCAGTTTCACAAGGACCGCGGGGGGGGGGGGGGGGGTGGAGTTTTAGAGGTGAGACCGGGGTGTGAGGTGTTTGGGGTGGGGAAAGGGGGGGGTAGGGGATATGGGTGGGGGTT
>JAQIUS010000154.1:0-115901 GCA_028639655.1 Colletotrichum sp. SAR 10_66
CCCCGCGGCCCCCCCCGCGCCCCGGGGCCCGGGCGCCCCGCGGGAGAGGGAGAGAGAGAGAGAGAGAGAGAATAAGGGCCTTTCATTGCTGGGAGTTGAGAAGATGGATGAGACCTCTGCATATGTGTGTTGGAATGGAAGAGCCCTTATGTACCCGCAGATGATGTATGTAAGACTGGGCTGCCAGATACCACGAACCAACATAAGGATTCTTGCATTTGATCCATTTGTGAAGGTGGTTATCAGGACGCCTTATTGTACGACGAGATTTCGTTTTCGTGCACTTTCTCTTCAAGTCTGCAGCCAAGGAAGAAGGCTTCACGCCACAACCAAATGCGCCAATAGCATGACAAAGACTGTTGTTACGGTCAGCTATCCGACAGTAGGGTCTGCTAACAGAAGCTGGGGATTAATACGTTCTAATAGTACACGGGGTTATAGTCTAGGTCGTAGGTTATACGCTAATAGTAGATCAAGTCTTTAGAAACTAAAGTGATTAGTCTTAAGCTTAATAAGTAATTTATAGTAAAAGTAAGCTAAAAGTATCCTAAGGATAAATACTAAGTTAATTACTAAAAAGCTATAGAAGTCTAACTATAAGCTAGGCTTAAAGCTATACTATATATAAGTCTAATTCTAAGTATATTTCTTTATACTTTAGGTTAATCTAGATTATTTTAATTTAGAATAATTATTTAGCCCCTAAGTTATATTAGATTACTTTAATCTAATATAATTGTTATTTTATTATTATATAACTTATACTATAGTTCTTTTATTACTAAGTGAGTCCTTATTATTCCTATAATCTTATAGTATAAATATCTTATCTTAGCTACTTAGTGCTTAAGTAGGTTAGTTATCTATTACTCCTATATAATAGGTTGTAATATTAGGTCCCCTCTCTAAAGGTTTTATCCTTAAGACCTAATATAAATAGGTTATTAGTCTTAGGTAGGAGATCTATTAATTATGCTTCTTAATTTACCTATAATGCTAATATTATATTAGGTTATATTTAAAAACTAGATTCTTATAAGACTTATTATTTTTAGATTTAGCGTAATTATAAAGCTTTTAGCGTTCTAGTTAATTACTATAGTTATAACGTAATACTTTATTCCCCTTATTTCTAGTATAATTAAGTATATAAAATAGATCTCACTAATTTAAAGCGTTATAGTAAGTATATAAAGTAGGGTTTCTTAAACTATAATAGTAGTAATATAGCAAATATTTATAAGTACTTTAGTGTTTTTTTTTTTTTTTTTTTTTTTTTTTAAAATTTTTTTTTTTTTTTTTTTTTTTTTTTTTTTTTTTTTTTTTTTTTTTTTTTTTTTTTTTTTTTTTTTATTTTATATTTTTTTTTTTTTTTAAATTTAATTTTTTTTTTTTTTTAATTTTTTTTTTTTTTTTTTTTTTTTTTTTTTTTTTTTTTTTTTAATATTACTAATTTTAGTAGTAAACTGTTGTTTTAATAAGCAAAAGAAAGTAGAGTGAGAAGAGGAAGAGGCTAAGGAGGTGTTAGAGGTATTATAGACTTAGCTTGCTACTACTCTAGGTTATTTATCCTATCTTTAAAGGCAAAAGAAATTCTTAAAAGAGTATAGGTTAGATTTGATCTATTAGGGAATATAATCTATTAAGAAATAAAAGGCTAAAGAGTAAGCTTTAGAGGTTTAGGAGTTCTATATAATAGAGGATCTATTACTATAGGGGGCTTAGAATAAGTTAGACTAACCTTCCCTAGGTATAAGGTTTATAGACTTAAGGATTCCTCTAAACGTAAGGTCTTCTGAAGTTTCTTAGTTATTTTCTAGTGTTTTTAGTTAAATAAAAGGTTTTCCTTATTATAGTTAATCTGCCTCTATTAGTAGTCTAATATATCTATATAGATATCTAATCTATTAGTACCTATTAGTAACTTTTTAACTAACTACTACAGCTAATATTAGTATGATTTCTTATTCTTAGTGTTATTACTAGTAGAGTAAGAGTTTATCTGCTATATTAGTAATATTTTTTATAAGTTCCTATATATTATCTTTATAACTATATCCTTTCTATTTAATAAGGTATTAATATCTTTTAGGTTCCTTAAAGTAGTTAATAATATATTTAACTTTATACTTTAGTTTATTATCTTCTATAATAATAAGGTTATTTATCTATAATCCTTAAGGTGCTAGTTTAAGTAGTAAAACGTAGAATACTAAGTGATATTTTATAATATCTAGGAGTTTAAGCTTATAGTTAACTAGTGAAATAACTTATAAGATTTTAAAAGGTCTAAGTTTTCTATAGTTTAGTTTATTACTTAGTTATTTTATTTTGATGTTTTGCTATATAAAATAGGTGCTATCTCCCTCTTTTAAGGTTAGTTCTTTAATCCTTTATTTATTACTAAATCTTATTATTTTTTGCTATATAAATTTAAGTTCTCTATATATATTTTCCTAAATATCCTTAATTTATTATACTGATATAATAGCTTTAACTATATTTAAGCTTAGTTGAGGTTCTCTATATACTATTAGCTTAAATTTATAGTTAAGATAGAAAGGGGATTTTTTAATGCTTTCTCTTATTATACTATTATAAGTAAACTAAGCTATTAGTAGTAATACTACTTAGTTATCTTAGTTATAATTAATATAAGTATAAAAATAAGTTTTAAGGATTTAGTTAATTTATTCTATTTATCTATTAGTCTATAGGTAGAATATAGTAAATATTAATTATTTAATACTAAGTTATAATATAATTAATTTCTAAAAGTTAGAGGTAAAGATCTTATTTCTATCTGATATAATTTCTTTAAGTGTTCTATAATTAGTAATAATATACTTAAGGAATATATAGGTATATTTTTTAGTATTACTTATTTCTTTATATAGGATAAAATAAATATACTTTATAAGTTAGTCTATAATAATAAGAATATTATTATAATATACTCCTATAAAGGGTTCTTAGGATTTTAATAGCTTAATAATAAAGTTAAGTGATATAAATTACTAAGTAGTTTATAATATAAATAAAAGTTATAGTATATTATAAGGTTAATATTAAGTAGGTTTACTTTTAAAGTAAACCTTATAATCTTTAATTACTTTTACTATATATTCTTTAGTAACCCTTTCTCTATATTATTATTATAGTTATTTTTAGGTTTTTATAATTCCTTAATAACTATATATAGGATAGATATAAAATTCTATAATAGTTTTATTATCTAGTTTATTAGGTAGGCTAGTATTAGATTATCTAGCTATTATTAGGAGTTTAGTAGTTAATATTAAGTCTCTATAGCTATCCTTCTTAAGAATTACTTAAGTTTTTTTAAGTATTAAGGTATTATAGTCTAATCTTTAGCTAAGAGTATTAGCTTTATTATTATCTAATCCTTTTCTATAGATAATTTAAAAATTAAATCCTAATAGAAATTCTAATTATTATACTTATTATTTCTCTAGTACTTTTAAGGTTATAAAATATATAAAGTTCTTATAGTCTAAATATATAAATACTTTATAGATAGTTCCTAAAAGTTTAGATCTCTATTCTTTAAAAGCTTTAATAATTACTATTAGTTCTTTATTATAGATTTTATAATTAAGCTTAAGTTTTTTAAGTTTTTTAGAAAAGAAAGTATAAAGATATAGGTATCCTTCTAAATCTTATTATAATAGTTATACTCTAATTATATAATCTGATATATTAGGTTCTACTTTAAATAGTTTTATAAGGTTTAGAATAAAGAGAACTAGCTTACTAATAATAAGGTTTTTAATTTTCTAAAAAGCTATTTATTATAGTTCTTCCTATTAGAATAGTTTATTTTTATAACTAAAGTTTATAAAAGCTATATTAATCTTTCTATAGTTCTTAATAAATTTTTAGTAGAAGTTAATAAAACCTAAGAATCTTTAGACTTCCTTAAGGTTTTTTAGTATTAGCTATTCTTAAATAGCCTTAATCTTATTTTTAGATATACTAACTTCTCTTAGAGTAATAGTAAATCTAAAATATTCTACTTACTATATATAGAACTTATTTTTCTTAAGTTTAACTAGGAGTTTAGCTTCTTAAAGGGTTTATAAGATATTATATATATTTTCCTTATATTTTTTAAGGGTAGGGGAGAAAATAAGGATATTATCTAAGTAGATAACTATATAGATATTAATATACTATTATAGTATAGTATTAATTATATTTTGAAATATTATAGGTGTATTAGTAAGACTAAAAGGTATAATAAGGTATTTAAAATATCCTTTTTAGGTCCTAAAAGTAGTTTTTTATTTTTCTCTTTATTTTATTCTAATTAAGTTATAAGCTCCTTTAAGATTAAAAGCTATAAACTAGTTAGCTTTATAGAGGAGTTATTTTATTTTATCTATAAAGGGTAATAAATAATAATTCTTAACTATTATTTTATTAAGTATATAGTAGTTAATATATAGTTATAATTTTTTATTCTTCTTTAGTATAAATAGGATTAAGCTTTCTATAGGTAATATTAAAAGTTTAATATAACTTTTCTAGAGGTTTTCTTTAAAGTACTTATCTAAAGCTTCTATCTCTATTTAGTTAAGTCTATAGATTTTATTAAATTATAGTTCCTTTCCTTCTTTAAGGGGGATTTTATAATTAAAGCTAATATATTTAAGTAGTTTAGTTTCTAATTTAGCTATAAAGAGTTTCTTATAAACTTTATACTCTTCTAGGATAGATAGAAGTAGATTATTCTTTAATTCTAGATTTATTATTATTAATAGTTATAATATAGCTTCTTTTATCTTAAAGTAGTAGATATATTATTTTACTATATCTTATTATATTAGCTTATTTAAAGCTTAGTTCTAATAAAGCTACTTAGAGACTAAGTTATTATAGTTTTAATAAAGTTAGCTTTTACTCTAATCTATCTATAGGTTATTTATTTATAGCTAAAGTAGTCTTAATACTATATTATATATTCTTATATTAGTAATATTAAATTAGATTTTTTCTTTTTAATTTAAGTAGCTTATCTTAAGAAGTATAGTTTTATTATAAATAGTATCTCCTTTATACTTAAATTCTTCTCTTTTTACTATATATAGAGAATATAGTTATTCTTTTCTTCCTTATTATACCTTTAGCTTATTAATAACTTAAGAGGTAATAAAATTTACTTTAGTTCTACTATTAATTAGTATGAGTATTATTTATTTATTAATAGTAACTTTAAGTTTTATATTCTTCTTATATCTTTATAATATCTAATAGATAGATCTTTCCTTTATTACTTATTATAATTTATTATTAGTAGGTAAGTTTAGTTTTTTAATTTTTTAGTTTATCCTAAGTAGGTAATTTATTTTCCTTCTTATACTGCTTTAGTAAAGCTATTCTTATAGATTCTAACTTAAAGAGGTTTTAGTTTATTTTTTATAATTCTCTATATATAAGCTTTATTTTAGTAATAGACTTAGTATTTATTATATTAGTATTTATCTTATTTTATATTATTATTATATTAGTATTTTATAAGGAACTAAAGGCTTAGTTAAAAAATAGTAATCCTTTTATTAAAAGTTATTATTATCTATCTAATTATAATATATATAGTATAGATATCTTTAATAAGTTTATTATTAAGTCTTTTAAAGTAGAATTAGTAGTTATACTTATCTTTTATATATTCTTTATACTTATTATAGAAATATTAAAGCTAGAAGAGGGTTTAATAAAGTTAGTAGTTACTTCTTAGTACTAAGTAGTCTTCTATATATAGCTAAAAGGTATAATCTTAGTCTTATTAGTTTATTGAGGTATTATAAAAATAGCGCTATTATTTATCTTAAAATAGGTTAATTTCTTAGTATTTTAGGAGTTACTTAATTTTATCTCTCTAGTTATTAGTTTCCTCTTTAGAACTAGAGTTATCTATACTAAAAGTAAATCTATAGGTGATCTCTACCTAAGTGCGTTATTAAGTAATATTATAAGGTTTATCTAAGTTATAAGGTGAACTTTTGCTTTCTCTAAAGGTTTAGTTACTAGTTATACTGAGGATTTATTATTCTATTAAGGGATTATATTAATATTTTAATTCTTCTTTAGATTCTTTTTTAACTTATTCCTCTATTTCTTAGTTAATCTGTTTAATTCTAGTGGGGTTTCTATATATATACTTTTGCTATTCTATATATAAGTATATAGCTTTAAGTTATTATTCCTATAAGGGGTTATAAGGTTCTTCCTAAATTTATTCTAAGTATAAGTTCTCAGCTGTCTAGAAGTATTTAAGCCTTTATTTATTATCTCTTTTAAGTTTTTATTTATATATAGCAGATAAAGTGTTAATAGGTTTGAAATATTAAATATATAGTATCTTATTAAGTTATTCAGCTAGCTTTCTAGTAATCTTATTATTACTATAGTGTATTATAGCTAAAGTCTTAGGGTAAATATCTATTATATTATATTTAGATTATCTAAGGTTACTATCCCTTAGGTAGTATCCTAATATTTCCTTATCCTTAAGGTAGATATAATAGTTATTATTATAGTATTTAATCTAGGATTATAATATATATAAGGCTTTTATAATTATATTAACTTATTAAGGTTGTTTAGTTATTAGTTTCTAAGGGAGCTTCTTAGGCTATTTGCAGTCCTTAGCGATATATCCTTATCTATTATAGTTATAACACTTAAGGTTCTAAGTTTTCTTATTATTAAGTTTAATTATTATACTGAGGTCTATAAGTTTACTATGCTATCTATAAGTAGTATTTTAATAGGTATTACTTTAGTTATTATAAGGTTTATTATTATTCTACTAATTACTAAACTTATACTATAGTTACTATTAGTACTTATATTTAAAGTTAGCTCCCTATTATTTTTTACCTTTTTCTTTTCTTTATTTAAATAGTTAGTTATTAATCTTAATAGCTATACTAATATATTAAAGGAAATCTTTAGGTTTATTTAGCTTAACTATCTTATCTTTAATATTATCTTTAAGTCCTTAGTAGAATATAAAGATCTTAGTTTCTTTAGTAAGGTCTAATTAAATATTAAGCTATCTAAAAGTAGTAATATATTTTTTAGCTAACTTAATTTATTATAATTATATAAGATTATATTTAGTTTAGTATCTCTTATCTAGGTCTTAGAAGAGGGATTATAGGGTGTCTTTAAATCCTTAAAAGCTACTATAGATATTATAGGTTTCTATAAAGTATTTATCTAAAGTTTTATACTTAAGAAATTCTTCTTAAATAGGTTTAAACTATTTAAAGGCTTATTTATAAAAGTAGGTTACTATATAAATAACCTTCTCTATCTAATTAGTAAAGTTATTATAGTAGAAGTTATAATAGGTTTTAATTTAGATTAAGTATAATTTAAGTTACTTAGAGGTATTATTATAAGTAATAGGGGCGCTAAGCTTAAGTTTCTAGCGTCCTCTAATAGGAGTAGTAATAATATTAGTAGTAGCTTAAAGGGTATTAAGTTTTTCCTAAAGTTCTTAAACCTTCTTAAGATTAATATCTCCCTTAATATTTTTTTCTAGTTTTTTAAAAGCTATAGTAGTATTCTAAAGTTATACGTTAAGGTTTTCTATAACTTATTTACTTTTATTAATAAAAGTTTATATTTCTTTAGTTTTAGCTTTTTATTTCTAAATAATATATTAGAGTTTTTTATACCCTTCTTTAGTAAAAAAACCTTTTCTATTAGAGTTATACTTAAGGTTTAATATATTATAATCTTTAACGTTAGTAAGTTCTTATACTAGGCTTTAAGGCTAGTTATATGAGGAGAATAAAGATCTTAAGGTAGGAGATTTAATAGAAGTATAAGAAGATATCTTATCTATACTATTTAGTAGGTATTAATAATTAACTTACTAAATAAGAGTAATTAAAGTGTTATAGTTAGCTATCTAATAGTAAGGTCTACTAATAGAAGCTAGGGATTAATATGTTTTAATAGTATATAAGGTTATAATCTAGGTTATAAGTTATATGCTAATAGTAGATTAGGTCTTTAGAGACTAAAGTGATTAATCTTAGGCTTAATAAGTAATTTATAGTAAAAATAAACTAAGAATATCCTAAAGATAAATACTAAGTTAATTACTAAAGAGCTATAGAAGTCTAACTATAAGCTAAGTTTAGGGCTATACTATATATAAGTCTAATTCTAAGTATATTCTTTTATACTTTAAGTTAATCTAAATTATTTTAATCTAAAATAATTATTTAACCTCTAAGTTATATTAGATCACTTTAATCTAATATAATCGTTATCTTATTATTATATAACTTATACTATAGTTCTTCTATTACTAAGTGAGTCCCTATTGTTCCCATAATCCTACAGTATAAATATCTTATCCTAGCCGCCTAGTGCCTAAGTGGGTCGGTTATCTGTTACTCCTACATAACAGGTTGTAACAACTGTGTCTTGATATGCCCAATTAATTGATTGTTGCTGCATGTCTGAAAATAAGATAATACATCGCGTCATATTTTCCGGGGAAGTCCGCTAGTCTGGCTTAACACTGGGTTACGGGTGACAGGCAAAGCTGAGAGCTACAACGATTGAGACCGGACGTATTTCTTATATTATAAATGTCACAAGCAATGTTATTGAGACAAATGAACGCTCATCGCTCTTATAATAGAGGCAATAAAATTAGTACTCGGTCGGCGGATCTTGCTGTTGCTCGCTATGTCTCTTAAGATCAGGCTATGTTCTGTCAGATGACCAGGTTGAGTTGACATTCATGGATATGTGCCTAGACACGCCACCTGACACTTGGTACCAATTAGTGACGTTGAATCGGTCTGGGTCTCTCAGCTCGCTTAACAATGCATACGATGATTTCCGATTGGCAGCCTCATTTTGGTCGACTACCTAGCAAGTTGAAAGTGGGACGTTGTGGTTGCTACAAGTCAGTGTCGTATAGATCTAGGCTGCCACCCGTGAACTGACGTTGACATTTGACTTCCTAGTTTATTGAGCCGCTTGAGAGTACAGTCACTGGACAAAGACTAAAAAATGGAATACACAAATTTGGACTTCAAGTAAAGCTGTACCATCCCACGGAATATCGAAGATCTCGCATTCGGAACGTCGTGATGAAATTAAGGGTCATTTGAATATTGTCGTCACATGGCTGCCGCATGGTCAGGTTGTACTCAAGTTTTTAAGGTGCTTCATTGAGTAGGCGACTATTGCATTGGAAGTCAATACAATTTCCTCTATGGTATGGCCAGAGAACCCAAGATATCCGCTCGTTGATTGAGTAAACAGGCGTTACGACCGGGCGGGGATCTTGAGAGCGTTGAGAAGGTGCCAGGTCAGGTGGTTACGCCTATGACCTAGAGAGGGCAGAG
The DNA here is from genome assembly GCA_028639655.1 of Colletotrichum sp. SAR 10_66. Lineage (NCBI taxonomy): Eukaryota > Fungi > Ascomycota > Sordariomycetes > Glomerellales > Glomerellaceae > Colletotrichum > Colletotrichum sp. SAR 10_66. Next base: position 9,408 of record JAQIUS010000154.1, read on the forward strand.
AACAGGACCCGCAAGTGATACGGTGCATTCGGTTCCAACCTTTCCTACACAGCTACCAGAAGTGCAGCTGTGAACTTCTCCGTTCTGAGAGCACACACCGAAAGCGGCGCAAACACCGGCCTAGTTGTTGTCAGATTTTATTATCCATATACCGATTCCGTCGTTGACGTGTATGCCGAAGGAAACTACTCACGGAGATAGGCATAGCAAAAGCCAGCGCAGAAGTAACAAGAGCAATGACACGCATTTTGAAGAAGATCGTGTTGAAAACTGAATGTGTTCAAACTTGAGTAAAGACTCCGGATGGTGTTGGAGTGAAAGGCTGGGCAAGGAAGGTATTGGTAATGAGTGAGTTGATGACCTGTACTCTGGAGCAGACCTGTCAGCTTAAGATGTCTTGAAGCTGAGCTTTATACACTTTCTGACACCCGGGGAGTTATTTGGGAATGCTTTACATTGTCCTCGGAGATATAAGATTTCGGCAGAAACTTGCTACTTTGGCTGTACCGGTCCCGAGAAAAACGGGTATGACTCGCCCCGACTCGCCCGTATCCACCAACTAGCAACGGCGGTCAACGTCTTTAGCTTATGGCCAAGACAATGCGGCATTGTCAAGTGCTCATTTGACAATCAATTTGAGATGAGCGACTGACAAGACAGTAGATCACCACTTTCCTGAAAGCTTCTAAGCCGTACGTGCGCTTATTAGTCTTCAAGAACATGGACAATAGATGAAGAGTGCTTCGAATCGCTTGATGCTGCATGGAAAACCTTTCATTTTCACATATTTTATACCACGCAGCTTCAAGCAGTTCAATTACACGTTCCTGAAAGTTTAGGCTTGAATGGATACAATTGATAGACAGACATAGGATGGCTAAATCAAAAGCTAATGTTGTGGGCTGGCAGGAGATGACCGCTACCTTGCTACGGACCCTTTGCGATGCATGTCCCACATCTCCCTGTATCTGATGGGATAAGGTTCATTCGGCGCGCTCCATCTCAGCTGCGTAGACCTGCAGAATGCGATTGTTCATGATTGAGCCTTCCTGAATGCAGCGCCGCTCGGGAAGACTTGTGGCTGTTGGAAGAAGAAGCTTGTAGTTGGGTGTATTTCGTACCAGGATTTGAGCTGTAACTAATCTGTAGGCATGGCCCTTTGCGTGTATAGGTCATTAATCTTGGTTTACTTTCTTCGTTGTCCCAGACGTAAACCGGGACGAAAGAGTCAAACCCCTGATGCGTGTTGAGTTACATTTCACGCCCCTTTCAACCCGACCAGGGTTCCTGGACGAGGCTCACAGCAGAGCTGTAGGAAGGCCTTGTGCGCCGTGGAAATACTCCCGAAGTTGCCATGCGCAAGGTGTAGCATTCATGGGGCCGTCGCTCTCGGCCTCTGTCTCGGAATCGAGTTCGAGGTGGGTGTAGACATTCACGACGTTGTAGTTCGGCTACTGTGCTACCCGTTGGGTCCTGCTTGGAATGGGTAGAACGGAAGGAGTAGTATCGAGGCAGTCTTCGGCTTCGTCCGCTTCGTCTTCAATTATGCTGCTGCTGCCAGTGCTTCCGTCGCCGAGGCAAACGAGCGAGCTTGCAGAGAGCGCTTTTGTACATCCACGCTCGGAGCCGAGCTACTCGTTCTGGCTGGTAGAGATAGTGATGCTTGCCGGCCCTGGCTACTTTCGGGTCGAGGAGCCTTGTGAAGAGTATCAGACACTTTCTGGCCGGCCTTCCGGATGCGCGTCCGCTCCTTTCGGCCAAGAAGGGAGACGATGGCGTTTACAACTGGGGGCTTCGCTGGGCACTAGATGTGGCTGGCTTGAAAAGGGCCGCAAACGTTGGCTTACTGGGGCCTGGCCATGGAAATGGTCCGTCTTGTGTGAGTAGAAAGGTTTTCCGCATTTGCTGTCATTTGATCGGGGTCCGCAGAACCGATTGGACTGGTAGATCTAGCAGCTGGGGTTGTGTCGGATGAGCGCTCTCTCGTTTCTTGACGGGCAGAAATATGTTGTTTTGTCTGAAGAGCCTGGAGGGCGCGACCTCTGATGTGAACAATGTGAGCCAAGATATTCGTTCGTAACTGAGTTGGGCCCAAGGCAGGAGGGTCGGGCAAGAACAGTCTTCTGACCTGTCCGGGCGAAGGTTTCATCTTCAACGAGCGTGGCTGGATCTAGGACTTTCCCGCCAGCTCTGTGTAGTTTTGTTGGGCATCGCGATACAACGTAAGTGTACTACTGGCTCCCTCGACTCGGTGGGCGCCGAGGCATTCTGTTTGCTTTCCCTTACTTGTAAGTCGTCCTTCCTGTATTTGCTGGCTTAACGGCTTCAAAGAATATCCCGTGCTAATATGATGGACGTAGGGAAGGTGCGCTAGTCCCAAGTCAAGGGCCTTGTAGATGATTTGGCGTACAGCGAAAGGTGCGTTGTTCCGAGTGGAAGCCAAGCAGGTATGCGTACGTCCTCCTTTGGCTGCAGACGCAGACGATCCTGGGCCGATCCTGGGGCCTTCGGGCAGTCAGAGCTCTGGCCGCCCCGGGTCGCCGCAGTGGTGTAGCCCGCCATCGGTACAGCGACAGTCGCCCAACTCCGAGCCGCTGTTGCAGCCGACTCGTGATTGATCATTTTCTTGAGGGCTTGGGTGACACAGGCAGTGGCTTCTTTCGCGATCTGCTTTCTAGGACCGTCAGAGCTGGCGACGATGGTGTCGACGGATTGTGCAATGGTCACAAAGACGTCTCTTCGTGCCTCGTATTATCTAGCTTCTTCTGCCAGGGCTGTCAAGACGGACCTTGCGGCAGATCCAGTCGGGGTAGATGTTGAGAGGTTGCAGGCTCCTTTGCCCGAGAGAGCGGCGTCGTTGGTGGCTTTAGGCTGGCTTGCCGTTAGGCTGGGCCGAGACGGCGTCGCTTGGCTCTTGGAGTGGATTTCGGCTCTGGAGGTGTCCCGGGGCCTAGTTCGGGGTCGGCTTGGTCAGCCAGCATCAGTCAGGTGCCTGGCAACGGCTGTGAAGCCATCGCGGATGAGTGCTCCAGCAAGGAGATTTGAATAACTTTGGATTATTATTAACTTCATGGCAGGCTCACCCATGAACTAATAGCAAATGCAAGGAAATGTGGGCGAAAGGGCGATTGGGATGATTGGGATGATCGAGTAAGTACGCGGAACTAGCACGCAAGCGATCGTAGGAACCTGTAACATAATGGATACCGCGATTGATAGAGCGATGGTAGGTATACAATCGGCCAGGGCCAAAAGAGATACCACAGAAAATCAACCACCCTCTGGGTACGGATGCGAAGCCTTCCCAATACTCATCACGATCATTCACAATCATGACTGTGACCTCAAACGACGGGCGGATTCTTCGTCTCAGATAAGCCCTCAACTCCGACGGTTAAAAAGTTCGTGTTATCCTCAAGTGCTTTCTTAAATTCTTCGCCTCGGAGCTCGTCAACATCCCAGTTTGCCCAAACGAAACGACCATGTAGAAATTCCGCCTGATGGCTAGCGGCCCAAAGGACGAAATGTGCAGGCAAATCGACTGCGAGCCATAGGTCAACCACTCTGAGATAGAGTATGTATGGCCTCATCGGGACTTACTATCATCGTATCGGTATGTAGTAGCATTTGCGCCAGATCTGGCCATTCCGTCCGTCCAGACAGCCCCAGGGTGGACAATGGATATCTGCATTTGATCCGGCTTAATTTCCCGGGCAAACTGTTGAAGAATTAAAGTGCCAGCGCTCTTCGACGGTCCGTAGGCAGGACGGCTTGCAACACCGTTCCACAAAAAGATGGCGAGGGTTGAGAGCAAGACAAGAACCTAGTCAGACAGCGGGTAAGTTTATGATCTCTAAATGCGCGCAAAACTAAAATCAACAGGATGTTAGAATATATGGAACTACGTACTTTTCGCTTGCTCGTCTTGGGAGGTATGCCTTGCTTGTAGAATCGCTCAGTGAAGTCCAAGGGCGAGCGGAAGTTGAAGTTAAACTCGTTTAGGATCCCGTCCCTGCCCATCTCAAGGAGCGGCTTAATGGCACCAACCCCAGCGGCATTTAATACCAGTACATCCACATGTATACCGTCTCTCTGAAGGCCAGTCCACAGTGCGTCGGTTGAAGTCAAGCTTGACACGTCGCAAGTTCGGCCAGTGACCACAGTGGGAAAGCTTGGGTTCACCGTTGATGCGTGTCGTGTAAGTTGCACCACCGCGTGGTTGATTTTCTCCTCACTACGACTCACAATGATTAGCTCCTTGGCAGACGCTTCAATGAAGGCCTTCGCAATAGCGAAGCCGATGCCTTCGCTTCCACCCGTAATGAGTATGGTGTTTCCTTGTTGACTCAGCTCTGGCAACCGTGGAGAAATAGCTGCGTAAGACTCCTTGTGGTACGTTTTAAGCCCAGGGACATTCATTCTGTGTGTTTGTTGCTGAGGGTAGTAGGATTGGTGAAGACAATAAACGAAACTAAACTCATCGGAGAATGATTACCTTCTAATAGTGACGGATTATATCGTTAGTGGGAAGTTGCTATTTTGATTTGCGGACTTGTGAACATGCGGAGAAGATGCGGACATGCGGAGATGTGAACACGGAGATATGCGGACGACATGCGGACGACATACGGACGATATGCGGACATGTCTGAGGTGATCAGCTCGGCTGCGACGTAGTATTTTGCAGGCACTCAATCGCATTTAGATGCCCTAGCTACTGCAGCCGTGAGAAGCCAGAATCCCCGTTCTGGCTACTGGGCTTTCAGATGACATGCCGCCGGGATTCTGTAATTAGACGAATTTGGGCGCATTACGTGCAATAACCATCATCTGTCCAGCTACTTCATTGAGATACTCAACGAGATCATGACATAGGTCGCCATCGCGCCATCTAGAGTCTTAATCAGGTGTTCAGCCTAAGCCCTCCCTAAGTGTGACATTCCCTCTTTTCACGCTCTGCATGCCCTTTTCGCTGATCTGATTCCTGCCTGCCTACCCTGCAAGGCTGTTTAGTCTACACGCTGGCAAAATAGGTTTCCCTTGCCTACCCGGATTTCATCCCTGCCTGCCTGATCCACTTGCATGGGAGGCTGGCTACGTCTAGCTGGTTGAGATGTCGTCATATTTCTTGTCTAGTCATTTCATTTTCTTGGTCACTCCTGTTCTCTTAGTACAAATTGTGTGTTCAAGGGTTCGTCCCATCAAATGAAGGTAGGATTACAGTCAATGAGAGGGAGGGGGGTCGCCTTTAAGTGCTGACAAATACGGCTAGGGGGAGTTGCAAAACTACTTGCGATGGAATCTCCAGTTGTGGGTTTTGGATTAGATACACTATGGGTCTAGATTGCTTTCTCGGGCTGTTAGCCACTCCGACGGATTTGTCTATTGTGGTCGTGATAGAGAAACTTGATAGAACATGGAGTCTCCTCGTGAGCCAAGTGGAACAGTACTGAAAGCCTGAGCCTTGTCTTTCGAGAAAATTATTAATCCGATGGCCCAGAATCCGAAAATTCGGCCTAAACTCAGGAGACATGAATAATCATGTTACAATAGTGGCGTGCTACAAGCAAGATCAATCTATTGCGCGCTCTGTGTTTTAAATCCCACCACCTGACCGTCTGTATGCAATCCATATCAAAAACGTATTGTTCGCTCTTGAAGTCTTTCATTTCCTATACGCCAGGACGTCATGATTCCCCCGACACAGAAGCAGTGGGTGCTTCACGGCACCAATGGTTTCAATTCTCTCACATTCCAACCGGACGCGCCTGTTCCTTCTATTGGTGATCGGGAGGTTCTGATTCAGAGTACGACTAGCATAACTTTCAATATGTCACTGCAGCATCTGACAATCTACCACTAGTACACGCGGCATCACTCAATTTCCGCGATTTGATGATTGCCCGAGTAAGCTCTAGTCTTGCAGAGGCATAAAAAGAATTCTGACATGTTCTGCACTGACAATTCGCCTAGGGCCAGTATCCTTTTCCGATCAAGGACGGCATAGTACCAGTTGCGGACGGAGCCGGCGTCGTTGTTGCTATCGGATCTCGTGTCAGTCGCTTCCAACCTGGGGATCGAGTTGCTGGAGCATTCAATCAGGGCCACTTAGCGGGACCTTTCGATACCACGTATCTAAGCAGCTCGCTAGGCGGGTCTGTTGATGGAGTTCTTCGGGAATACGGCAAATTCTCAGAGGAAGGTCTGGTGCGAATCCCGCCGAACTTGAGCCTAGCTGAGGCAGCAACTCTACCGTGTGCTGCAGTGACGGCCTGGGCGGCCCTGTTTCCAGGCGAAGGTCGAGCTCTGAGGCCTGGAGACACAGTTCTTACCGAGGGAGCAGGAGGTGTCAGCACTTTCACCATCATGGTAATTATTGATCATCCCTAGGGGATTCTCGAAGCTAATGCTTTCACAGTTTGCCAAAGCTGCAGGGGCCACGGTCATTGCAACGACATCGTCAAATGAGAAGGCTGAACGTCTTAGAAAGCTCGGTGCGGATCACGTCATTAACTATAAAGAAAATCCGGAATGGGGTGAGCTCGCCAAGACTTTGACACCGAACAAGGAGGGATTAGACCTTGTAGTTGAAGTTGGCGGACCAGCATCGGCTAGGCAGGTAAGCCTTATTTTCCTTCCGTTTGGCATCGTCCCATAATGCGACAGATGATTTACCCGCATTACACGTAGGCTCTCACTTCCTTGAAACCCTTCGGCGTCATCTCAATAGTGGGTTCGGTCGGGTCATTTGCCTCTGAAGAAGACATGGCGCAGGCGCCTACCTTTCTCGAAACTGTTACTGGCCTCTGCACTGTTCGTGGGGTAACCCTTGGCTCTAGACGTCAATTTGAGGAAATGAATCGTGCCATTGAGAAACATGACATTCACCCTGCCTTAGATAAGCGGTTTTTCAAGTTGGAAGAAGCTCCAGAAGCCTATGAGTACCTTTGGAGCCAGAAACACTTTGGCAAGGTCATCCTGAAGATTGTTAATGAGTAGGCTAGCTTTGAGAAAAGTTTTCGTTGTTTGTTGACGAGAATCGCCGTTCTAGACGTCTACTGGCAGCTTATCAATCCATTATTACAGGGCATGAGGAACAATTATTATTCAATAGATGTGATGTTACTATTAAGGTTATTGCCTCCAATTCTATGCTCAGTCTAGATGATAATCTACTTATCCTCACTGAAAGTACTACCGGATGAACGCAAATGCGATCAAAGAGGACGTCTAGTGGAACTTGCTTGGGATAGGCCGGTCGTTTTGTGAACGATTTAGCGGCCTCCGTTGTGTGCATTCAATAATACAGCCAGTCTCGAATTTGCCTTCGGTTTCGGTCTCGGATAGCTTAAGGAGACCGACAAGGACGAGTTTCGGCCGAATGTTCGGAGACAATTGAGAGCTAGGCGGCGGACTTAGGGCCAGACTAAAGTCCGTTGTAGAATACCCTCGATGACATTGGGATGGGAAATTGGATCTTTTTTTTTCTTTTTTGTCACTACACCATCGTTTCCCCCTTGTATCTCTTTTACTAATGCTGGTCATTCATCTTTGGGAACAGATTTCGGTATTTAGTTGTTGGCTTGCCCTCCAAATGCTGCTTCTTCTCTCGACAGAATTAAAGTCCCACCTCTTTCACGATGACACCATCTTTCAACCCCGCTGCAGATATTCCGTCCCTATGTGGAAAGACGATCTTCGTCACCGGCGGCAATACCGGCCTTGGAAAGCAATCGATCATTGACTTGGCCCGACACGATCCAGCGCAGATCTGGCTGGCAGCCCGCGACCTCGTCAAAGCGCAAGCAGCAGCCACTGAGATACGTAGCACAGTGCCTGCGGTGCCGATCATTCTTCTCAAACTGGACCTATCCTCCGTCAAATCTATCAAGGAAGCAGTCGCAACATTCTCATCCACTGCTAAGCGTCTGGATATTCTCATGCTTAATGCCGGCATTATGGCTGTCCCTCCCGGCCTCACAGAAGAAGGCTATGAGATCCAATTCGGCACAAACCATGTCGGGCACGCACTTCTGACAAAACTTCTTTTGCCTCTTCTTGTGGATACAGCGGCGAAGCCCGAGGCAGACGTGCGCGTAGTTGTGCTCTCTTCTCACGCCCATAACATGGTACCAGAAGGCGGTATCAATTTTGACGCAGTGAAGTCGGTGGCCAATGAGTATAGCACGTGGACACGCTATGGACAGAGCAAGTTAGCAAATGCTCTTTTCGCACGAAGCTTGGCGCGGCATTATCCTCAGCTCACGGTCGCATCTGTTACACCAGGTAACGTGGACACCAACCTGGCAAGCACCTGGCTCGATTCATCCCCACTGCTCCGCATTGCAGGAACCTTTTTCCTTCCTGTGGTGAGAATGTTTGCATCGACCGTTGAGCAAGGTGCTCACAATCAGCTATGGGCCTCTGTATCAGCCTCAGTAGTATCGGGGGACTATTATGCGCCTGTGGGGGTGGGTGGTAAAGCAAGCCCACTTGCTACAGATAATGATTTGGCAGATGAACTTTGGAATTGGACAGAACGAGAACTTGCGCCTTACTGACTAAAATGATTTTCGATGCCAGACTCGCCGGCTGGAATTTCATCGTGGCTGAGGTTGCTGGCCTATTTGTTGAAGTATTCGGCCGCCGTCCTATCTTCTTTGTATCGATAATAGGCATGATGATTAGCTACTCATTTGTGATGGAATCTTCTGTCGGCTTTGCTGAAACGGGCATGAGTGGTGACAATTCCTCCCCTGTTCCTCTTCTTCGGCTCGTACAGCATCGCCTGGATAACGCTCAGCTCCAACTATGTCGCCGAGCTTATGCCTTTCAGCTTGAGAACCAAAGTCCTTGCCATATACCTTTGTGTTCAACAGCTTGGCAACACATTCAACCAATTTGTCAACCCGATTGCTCTACAGGCACTGGCGTGTCGTTACTACGCCGTGTACATCGCGGTGGACTGCCTCTACGTCGTCATCATCTACTTCTGCTTCCCGGAGACAAAGAAGATGTCCATCGAGGAGGCTTTAATGATCTTTGATCATGGGTGGGAAGGTCGAAAAGCGGTCATAGCCTTGCAAAATGCCTCCGAAAACCATATGGTCATAGCCAGGGGCTTACAGGATCTTCTGGACATGTCGAAGCTACGATGGTTAAGGTGTGAGTTGGGAGGACACCCAACTATGTACATGCACTTCACTCTTTGTGTACGCTTTCAGTGAAGCTAGAATATTCTGACAGCCTGCGTCGATGGATGGTTACGAATTCGGCCCAAGAGTCGTTTTTGGCTTAGTCTGCAGGCCAGAATGCAATTTCTTCTTCATTACAAACAGGGAGGCCTGGGAGTGGGACGTTGTAGTCTGAGTGTGTTTTGAAGGGGAGAACGTCTACATGACCGACGGGTGGCTGAGCTGGGACCGAGGGTGGATGGGGCATGCGAAAATGCAGGCGCTGATTCTGCTTGGAACATCACAGGTCGAGGAAGGATGTGGGAAACTTCAAACAAAATGCATTTTCTTGCCAGGCGCAGGCAAGAACACATGGCATGCCTGATGTTCGAAGCCAAAGCGAGAGGAGCATCGCCTCACAGCTCTTAGCACATGAATACTAATAAAGCAAATAGGGGATATTTAAATTGTAGCCGAAGCCTGCGATGAGGCCTCGATGATGAAGAAGCCAAAGCTCTACCAAGCTTCCCAAAAGTTTTAATGGCTCATTATAGCCAGTGATCAACCGCGGAAATCGGGCATAGAAATACCCACAAAGTACAGTTTGATGTGACAAATTATCGATGATGCATGTGGGGGGAGCCCATGGGTGTAGTGTTGTTTTCAGGAACGGGAGAGTCGCGTCCTTGCTGATGGAAATGCTGCTGGTCGTATGGTGTCGGAGATCCCATCTCGCTTCGCGCTGTCGCGACTGATGCATCCAGTTCCGAGTATCTATGAAGGTTGCCAGAATGGAAGTCTGACTCTCGTGGCGATGTGCTATAAGGCGGCTTGTACAAACCCGGAGAAGAGGTAATGTAGGAGCTTCGGGGATCTGTGCCGGTGTGCTGCGGCTCGACAAGGGTCTGGGCCGGAGTGTTGGGTCCCGCTGTGGAGGGTGCGTCCGGCTTTTCAGACAGCTGACGCTTGAGGGACTTGTTCTGCTTCCACAACCAAAATGTAGAGATAAGACCAGCCAATAGACAGACTCCAGCTACAACGGCGAGACCGATAGTTGCTCCCTTGAAAGCGTCATCGTTCCCAGCGCCATTGCCATCTGTGGTGTTCGCAGTGCAGACTGATTCCTGGGTCTGGATTGAGATCGCTTCGTCGGTACCACAGCAGGTTGTGTTTGATGCTCCGCAGCAATACTTGGCTGTGCCGTCATTACAAGCGGTAAGAATAGTTGAGTTGGAGGCTGAACCGCCAGACTATCTAGTGTTAGTAAGTCTGTCAATTCCCCCAAGCCCTGTGACCGTACCTCTTCATCCATACAGATATTGACACAAGCCTTGCTCTTCCATGTCTTATCCGTACAGAACCCTCTCTGTGGTTGCTGTTGCTTGTTGATACATAGGCCGGATGATGAGCAAATGTCTCTTTCGTCCGCCGGGCCGTCGAGAGCGCAGCAGCTAGAGAAGACGCCGGACTGAGTGATTCCGAGCTTATTACATGGAACGTAGGTTTCGTTGTTGGCAACTGAACCGTCTGGCGCGTAGCAGGACACTTCCTGTGCTGAAACTTGAGAAGCAAGGCCTAGGGCCATTGCTAGTAATGAGACCAACATCGCGGCGACTAATTTGGCTGGCTCGGATCCGTCAAGAGACCGGACGATGGCGCACAGCGATCGAGTGTGGGACAAAAAAGAGAACGGAAGAAGAAAAACCGAACCAGACCAACTTCAATCAATCAAAACGGGGGCCTGTCTGTCTTTATGAAAAATACAGTAGCACAGAGTTGATCACCTGTACGCCGCCGGCCTGCATATCCGGCGCATCCTTCCCACTCTTCTCCTCGCTCTTTTCCTCAAGCCTCGCTGCATCTCACCTCAGATGACCAGGGTGGGCTCCATCTTACACGCATAGAAAAATGCTGGTAGCTCAACATACGATATCAGCACCTGCAGCCAACAAGCCCGTCAGCTGTCTGAAATAGGCAAGCGAGATGCAATGGCTGTGAACCCCTGCTCAACCGAGCCACTCAGAGGCATGGATGGCAACAGGCTGCAGCATTCGGCCAAATGAAAAGACCTTTCCAACACACAATTGAAGACAACCAACACAGCGGATTATTCACCAAAACTGGGCGGCTGTGTCCGAGAGGGAGGGGCACAATGAGGGGGCTCGGGGCAAACCGACATTGTGAGGGTGGCCACCGGACGCAATGATACGCTGGGATGGGCCGATTGGCACCGTCGGATTGAGGGGTTCGTCAATGAATTTGTAAACTATTATTTACGGATCTGAGTGTTTTATTTAGTCTGCGCCAGGATCGTTCTGATTTCATCAGATAATTCCTTCAATCTTGCATGCAGTGTCTGAGTAGGTACAAGGAGTTGGCCTCATCACAACGTTTCTAAGGTACAAGCTGCACTCTGAAAATTTAGCACCGCCCCCAATCACATTCTAATGTAAGAAACAGGTGAGTTGAATTATCCCCCAATCATGATCCCATGGGCGATGTTCCATTGCAGCTACACCATGTTGATCATTGAAAAGCCACCTGGCTTGGCAGACCACACAAGCGATTCGCCCAGAATTCTGTGATCAGGCTATCGTACCGGTCAGCTTACTTGGCACTGAGGAGCTGTCAATTGAGTACAGCGTCGCACCGACTCAGCGATGTTCTGGAATTTGACTCAATGCGCGTCAGAGCAAAGTTGGTGACGCCTCTGAAATAGTGCAGGCTCTTTCTATGCTATGAGAGTTGCATTTCACAAGCACACTGAGTATCTACGTCGACAGATTCTTCACACCAAGGGGAATAGGATCGCTGTTCCCCGATTTTTGAGAAGTCTCCGGCTTCTTTTAACAGTTGCAATACTTCTTAATCGCTCACGGCAATAGTTGATGTTTATTGGTTTGCTCTGAAAATGTAATTGTCCGCTGAATCCGTCGTCCATGGCCTGTCATCCCTCCATGAAGAAGAACTTGGTCTGAGGTGCCAAGCAACACGTGCGAAGCTGGTGTAGATGCTGGAGAACTCGTGATACAATCGTATGAAAGGTAACCTAGCAATACCCAGAAGGCGGTCTAGCTGTTTGGTCACTTGAGCACTACGACGTTTGCTGTACCTTGGCACGCTACCTCATTTGAAGAAGGCAAGAGACTATCCGAAAATGAGGATATGAGTGGAACATACATATCCTCAGAAGAATGCATGATACCTAAATGTACATCAATGGGCGCAGTAGACATGTACGACAAGTTCTCGACTTCGTAGCCTTGTTAACCGACGGAACGACATTACATATATTTGACAGGGTAGTGGTAACCATTATACACTCAATCATAAAGCCGGGTGTTGCACAAATACGCTACAAATAAAGAAGCTAGTTGGATCATGCCGCCCACCTAGTGAAAGTCTTCTCAGCTTTAAGCTGTCCCAGTGGCGACTCCCTGCTCGGGATTTTGTAAGCTCATCCGCCTGACTGTCTCTTTCTTTGTCGTCAAAACCTCATGCAACTCTCTGATCATGTCTGGAACAGGCCGTTTACTGATGAAGATGGAATCAAACTGCCCCAGCACCTCGAGGTAGTTCCGAAGACAACTCCTTGCTTCCCATAATAGTCTCTCCGCAAAAGCAGGATCAGCGGTGTTCTTGAGCATCTCGGCCATTAAGGTGTTGTATCTTCGCTGATTTGCATCATCAACATGTTGCTACGACCGTTGTTAGATACTATGATTCAGAAAAGTAGAGAATCACACTGCTGATGCTCGCATGAATGGTCCTAGAATTCGTCCAGCGTACCTGGATGTCAAACGTCAAATTGACAGTGGGTTCTATAACCGCCCCTTTGAAATCTACTGATGGAAACTGCTTCTGAATGTCTTCGCCATTTTTCATCGACTCGGCAATCATCCCCTCCCGACTTCTGCCGAGAACTTCCGGCTGCTGCGACGCAGCGTCGGATTCGGTGGAGCTCGCGGAGCTGCTCATAATGCGGGACTAACAACAAAATCGTAATTTGAATCCCGAGGCGTCCGGCGATGACTTTTGGTTGCGGAATCAGTAGGTTTGGGCAAGCTTGAGCTGCCGTCTGAAGTTGCCCCTGTTGGCGCACGTGAAACTGTCAACTCAAAAGTCGCGGGATGGAGTCGGGGCGAACCCCAATCCTTTTATGCATTTGCCGTGCCAGTGACACATGGAAGATCGGCTACCAATTTGGCGGGAGCGACACCGCGCCGGCAAAACGGTGGCGTTTGCCGATGAAGTCACACCCGCCCTGTCATTGGTGATTGTGTTCAACCTGCATGCACTGTCAGCCCTTTTAGCATCAATCGTTCCCTAGCGGCTTGGCGGATCAACCCGGAGCTGATCCCGAGGTTAGTTGTGAAGAATGATTGCTTCCCGCGCCTCGGCTCGTCTATCCGCTCGTCAACTTCAGGCGGGCTAGTTGGGCTGTGACACGCGGTCAGATTGTTTGGCAAGACGAATGAGTTGAATTTGACCAATGAATAAGCATTTTGTTCATGGCAAATGATTTACAATAGATTTACAATGGCGATCCGTCACTGGCCTTTGACGAACCAGACCCTTTCCTTTCTCGATTGTTTTGATATGTTGAAAGCGAAAAGAAGGATTATTCGGTCATCTGAAGAAAACGTCGCTGATACTCAAACATGCCGACTAAATGGTGCCCCTCGCTCTTTTGGCACCCCTTAACAATTCGACGGTCGAGAAGGCCTAGCGGGGCGCTTCGCACCCTTCTTGCGCTCTGCTTCGCTAGGTTCGGCGGGTTCGGCGGGCTCTTCGCATTCTCTTGGCTTCACAACCGGGTTCAGAATGTCTTCCGGGGCGATGGCTGGTGCTGCTTCTTGAACGGATCGATCTTCGATGCTTAGGCGGCGATGGAGGCTCTGAAGAATATGGGTGTCGATGGTGAAAGCCAGTCCAGTGGAGGCGAGGGTGGAAAGGAGTACAATTGATGAGACCTTCATGGATGTGGATCGAAGGTGCTTTCGAGGTTTTGTGTTGTTGCAGATAAGATGACACGGCCAACGGCTGATATGAGGGTTGTAAGTAATCAGATGGCCAAGCGCAGGAAGTGATAAAGCGGACCAGGCGACTTAAGTATGCTATGTTGGGGACGTGATGTATGTATATTGTTTTGAAATACTTATGGTAGGCCTGGTGACTTCAGGGGTTTCGGCGTCGGCCGAGATCGTCGGCCTGACTCGCATGGGCTATGCACAGCCTTACAGAAATTAATGCGCTGGATGTTGTGGGTTACCAGCGTACTTTTTATAGTTCGGCTGAAGTTTCATCGTCATAAGTATTGGGATCTGCCTTATTGTTGTCATTCACCATATTTTGATGAGGTTGAGCAAGCGCAACATCGGAGGCCGCGGGAATGGCCTCATTCTGCGTGTTTTGTCACAAACCCGAGGCCTCTACATCCGAGCCTAATGGTTTGCGCTCGCGATTAAGCGACCTTCCTTGAACTTGATGGGGAAAAACCCACCAGAATATCGTAGTCAATGGGTAGTATCACATCAAAGTAGTTGCGCTGTGTCGGCGAATTAAGATAGGTTACCAATAGGTTCTACATTAGTCGAGAAAAAACAACGTGAAACGAAATCGACGATGGCGGAAACGATGGCTGGAACTATGAAAATCATGGGACGAAAGATATTTCAACCAATGGAAGGCTGATTAGAGGTATTATTTTCAATGGAGATAGTCTCCAGCTTCTATGAATTATGTGCGTTGTCTAGAAAAGGAGTGAGTTAAATTACGCGGCGCGTCCCGATGAATCATTATCGATCGATTACTCAGTGAAAACCTTCAATTCCACCAAACGGACCTTCTTGCCCTCCTTGGGCGTCACGAGAATTCTGACGGATTCGGTCGAGACACCAGTCCACTTTACGTTGGTGATGCCATTCGCCAGAGGCGCGTCGTACGTTGCGTCGGCGATATCGGTCCATTCGCCGCTCAAAACCTGCAGCTTGTAGCTCGCAGGAACATCGAGGCCCTTCTCCTCGTTCGCGAAGAAAGCGATCTCGGCGCGAGAAACAGTGACAGCTGCGCCAAACTCTGTGCTGACCCATTCCTCAGTTGTGCTGCCCTCAGGGGTATCGAGACCATTAGCAATGGTGTCCTGGGTCCAGAACCAGATGTGGCCGTCAAAGACGTCATGGAGGCGGTTGATGTCGTAGTTGGCAACGGAAGTGTTGACAATAGGAGGAGTGATGTCAGCCTGAAGCTGGATCGCTTGGTCGAAGGGGCGGGAGACGGACACGGTTGAGCGAGCAATGTCGACTGTCAGGCGCTCGAGCTTGTCGGATGAAGCGACCACCTGGCCGCCGACCTCAACGCGCAGGCCAGGCTCGCCGTAGCGGTCACCAGTCGCATCCCACTGAACAGCAATCTCTTGACCGTGGTAGAGAATACGCTCGGCGCGGAAGTAGGAGATGGAAGATGGGTCAGCCAGGGGGTTGACCTCCAGAACGTCGTCCGCGCGAGGACGAATACCGACGAAGCCGGACAGGATCAAGTCAACGTAGCCGGAGTGGAAGTAGTGGTGCGAGCGTCCCAATCCGACAATCGGCTCACCGGTGTCAGGGTCGTAGTTCTCCTCAATGTCCAAGATGTTGTCGAAGTGCTTGTTGTAGTGCTGGTTGGCATACTGCTTGAGCAGCCTGGTGTAGTCGCCAACATTGACAAGCGAGGATGAGTTGGGGTAGTGGTCGAGAACATTGGCGAGCGAGGTCAGGACCTGGGTCGTCTGGTAGGGCCAAGAAGGACCATTCCAATGGCACTCGGTTTGGGTGCCCTCGTAGCGCCACACGCGCATATAATATTCGTACGAAGGTTCGACAGTGCGCAGTCCGAAGGGGCCGCCGAGTTGATCGGAGCTAAGAACGTGCTTCCATGCCTCACCGAACTTGGCATCATCATCGGGAAGATCATGCGCCCAGGGAACAATACCAGCGAGCTCACGTCCCCGGATGAAGTCCCAGTAAGTCACGTTCTCGTTGTTGACGAAGAAGCGATCGATGAAGTGCTCAAATGTGGAGTTCCATAAGTCTCTCTGGAGAGTCTCCTTGATGGCGTCGGCGCGGTTGTTGTATTCCGCAACAACGTCGTCAAGACCACCCTTCAAAGCGGCGATCTTAGCGATAGCCCGCGCATTGGCGTATTGGTAGGTGTTGATGGTAGGGCGGAAAGCCTGGCCTCCACCAAAGCCATCATACCCGCCAGACGCGTCAATACTCGCGATGGTATACTCGGTCGCGTCGGCGAGGGGTTCGATCCAGAAAAGACCCTTCGTCTCGTCGTAGTGATCTCCAACCCATTCGTTGTAGACCCTTTGCATGTCGTCGAGGAGCGAGATGGCCAGCTCGGGGTTTCCGTCGACGAGATAGTTCCTCCAGACACCATCTGCTAAGCTTTCGGAGTACTGACGCGGATTGCTGTCGGCGCTGTACATGAAAGTTGCGTGGTCTTGCTTGAAGCGAGGGTCGCGGCACCATCGGCCTTCTGAAAGATGGAAGATTGCGGCGCAATTGTTGGAAGCCCACGGCTGCGTCTGCCAGCCAACGTTGTCGATGAATTCTGTAGTGATGTAACCGTACTTGGTTCCGACATCGCGTTGGTGAGTGCGGAAAACATTCCAACGGTAGTAGTAGACTTCGGTGATTTCCGAGTCGCTCGATTCGAACAGCGGAATACGGTCATGGTACCAGGGCGCATCGTTGCCGAAGTACTTCTCGGTAACAGCGTCCACGTCCAATGCGGCCTGGGCCAAGCGCGCAGTCAACGGGACCGCCGCAAGAGTTGACGAAAGCTTCATTTTGTCGTACTGCTGGGCCTTTGGTGGGCAGCTAAGGATGGCTGAGAGCTTGAGAATCCTCGGTCTGTTGACATGGTGATTTGCGGCGACCAGCTAGACGACTTTATATTGCCAAAACTCCTCGCTGGCGTGATTCGATGGGAAGCTTTGTCCCCGGATATTACCATACTCGGTCGCCCCGACGGGTTCATGATCACAAACAATCGTCCCGGCGTCTTGGCTTCGTACAGCAATTTCCGTCGCGAGCGGATCGCGGATCCGCGCTTCTTAGAACCTGCATAACGCCCTGAGCTAAGCACACCCGTGCCAATCGTACCGAGCCGCTTCCGCTGGGATGTCATGGAACTACCGCGTCCTAACGGGTGACGATGACGACTGCGCGGGGAAGACTTGGGGCGACAATAGGGGCTGGGGTCCCCGCATGTTCGGTCGATTAGCGCGCGAATGGAACCCCGCGACTCGAGTCGTGATTTACAGGGGGAAGAAGATAAAAAAATGCCGACGGAAAGATCGACGGGAAATCGAGACTGCGAATATTTAGCTTTGCAGCTATTCGGGAACCTCCCATCTGCATTGCGCAGCGTGATTTAAATACTGAATGACAGGCCTGATGTGACCTTCACCGAAGCGACAGTTAAGTCGTGACGATATGGCGTTATGCGGCTTCCTTGAACCTTAAGTGCGAGCTTTTGACTAAGATGAACTGTATTCCACTGGTAATTAGCCGTCCAGGGCCTACGAGGTTGCCTGGGAGGTTGCATTGAAGACGATACTATGTGTTATAATGTTTCCTAAGGTTAAAGCATCGGAATTTTGCCTTGCAAGCTGTTTGAAGGGGATCTCCTCCTCTTTCATGGCGATCAGTGTGGGTAAAGTCGCTAAATTTTCAAGTCGCGCAATTTCTGAATGACGGCACTGAAGAACCATTCCTGCAGCCTCGCACTATTCTCCGATGAATTGGCCCCAAACATCGGCACTCGAGATGGGTTTGGACCCATCAAACACGACATGACTACTTCACTCACAGTGTCTCCAATGTATCCCCTGACATCGTCTGCGAAATGACCGTTGAGCAAGATTCCTTTCACCCTTGCAGTCTCGCTTGGGAGCTCTACTTGCTTTTTGCTGAAGCCCAGCACACCATCGATCGGCTTCCAGTATATGATCTCCAGCATGATAATACCAAGTGAATATATATCATGATGCTTCTTGAAACCAAACCCATGTGCGTCATCTCTCGGGCTTCCTTGGACGGCAGGGTGTCGATACAGGTCCTCTAAACCAATGTGCGGGGGAACTTCAGACATGAAGTCGGCGTGTTCAGGGCGCGAGTAATCGAAACCGGAAAGAAATGGTTGACCATAATCTACTCGCGATTCCGTATGGTTGAAAAAAAGAATGTTTTGACTCCGAAGCCCTTTGTGAAGCCAGTCCACGGCGTGTAGTCTCTCAATACAGTCTGAGAGAATTTTAATCAACCGCAGACGATCGCTGAGACTAGGCTTTGGATGGTTCTTCAATAGTTCAAGGAGAGGCACTGGAAGAGCAGATGAGTCCACTCCCTGAGGGTTCTCGAAGACAAGTCCCGGCCGAGTTTCTGTCGTGCCCACATCTTCGACATAGTAGCCAAGACACTTCAATGCCCTGAATTGCGCTGTGTATGCATCCTCCCTGAGTAGCTGTACTAAGGATTCAAACCTGCTCAGTATCATGGAATCTGATCGGCGTATACCCATGTGATGTTGACGTGGTTCGACAGTTTTCCATTCAATCCAGACTCTTCTCCAGGATTCGAAGGATGGTTTGTACCAAACTGAGCATCGCTGGGATTTGAACTGAGCTCCGGCTTCGATGGGCTGTATTTCGGTAGTTTTGATCTTTAGGGGGCGAAAGCTGGACTCAAGATTGTTCAAGTTTAAATCTTGTCGCAGAGTATTGCTCAGTGCCCCTTGGTTGATTGCTGCCATGAGACCTTTGACTTGGGCAAGACTAGCCAGGGGTGTGACAGATACCCTTGCACCGGATGCTTCGGATGACACCATGATCCTGGAGGAGCTATCTGGTGTCCCATGGAGTAGCTCTCGTGCGGTTTGATGAGTGGAGGCAGATATCAGTAGCCCGGCTTTGACGATCTCACATAGGTCGTCAATCTTGTCATTGAGATGCATGATCCGATAATTGGTTTGTGTTTGTAGAGCGCTGAGTGCCTGAACCTGCTGCCTGTTGAGGAATTCTACCAAGTAGTCGTTCAAACGTGTGAGCTTCTCCAGGATCTCTTCAATCTTTGCCTTGTCCGAGATCGCCCACCTCAATCTTGCAGGGTACTTGGAAGTCCTTTCAAAGAATTTGATCGACCTCTCAAGTAGGAGGCTTTTGTCGGGAAAACGGCTCTGCAACGTCTCTGTCTTCTCCATGTCGACCGCGACTGACGCTTTGTCCTCAATGTGATGTGTACCCATATCTTCATACAAGAAGGGCTGCGACAGAGGCCGTAGACGATCGTCAAGTCTGCCGAATCTGAACATTAATCGATACTGTTCGTCAAGAATCTGCAGTATGACGGTTCTAGACCCTTGATTGACATTTATTGTCGAATCATCTTCAGAAAGTTCAACAACATTAGCCCAATCGAGTAAGCGGCATTGCTCAGTTTTGAACTTGATGCGGAGGTATTGGTAACTTTTCTCCAAGCCTTGGGCCTCGGAGAATAATTCATAACCTGATTTAGATCGTTAGTATCAATTCACTAGCGTGAAAGGTTCCCACGAACCCTTGACACACCCAGAAAAGATCTGGAAGAGAAGTGAGACCGAGCCCAAGCCAAGTCCAATAGGTTCCATTGCGGTGTCTGGCAAACGGTAAAGAAATCGATGATTGTTGAGGAAGAAGTCGTTGACAAATCAATTGAACCAGATTTCCCTTCTCATATCAAAGAGACGAGGCATGGGAATTATTAATGTGAGCATCAGACTGCCGATCGGAAATTCTGTCGTTCAGCGAATTCAGCTCATCTTTTCCTAAATAACCAGCCGGTGTGCAGCAACACCCATAATGCACAACTACCCAGTAGGCTGACACGAGGCGTTCTTACTGGTCGTAACCAAGGCCATTTGTCATCGAGGAATGATCTCCGTCGGAGGCTATGCATGCATGATCGCATTAATTGCAACCTATGACATCGCCAAGTAGGACTAGCTAGCCTTGCTTTTCTGCCGTTGATTGCTTTTACGACAGCGTGCAAAGATACATCAGGCATATGCACGACCAGCTAGCCTGATTATAGCACGCTCAACCACTTGGAAAGCCCTACAGAACTTCATCGGCTTTCTTTGGACGGTATAATTAGATGTACTGGGTACCTGTGGACACCTCCATGCGTCGGATGATCACAATGCGTATAAGGCTTGTTGTGGACGGGGACGAGGAAACGAACTTCAACGTCGCATCACACTGATTAGTAACGTTGCCGTGGCTTCGAGGCAGCCATAAGGCGGCCATCTGAGTGTCCCGCGGAGGGACTTAAAATGCAGATCTGTCAGCACAGCCCAGGGATCTTCGATCTTACCGCCCCATCAAAGACGTGAGGCTCTCCAAAGCTGACCCAATTCAAAAATTGTGCTAGACAGATGACCGCGATTGAGGTCTCATCTTGCAGCCATGATGGTGGCTGAAGTCCGTCGGAGAGTGCACGACACAGATGAACCCTGTGGTTCTAAAAGGGGATGGCAAGTACTCCTCTACATGCGGACTTGGCTAACTCAACTAGTGGTCATCTGCCGATTATAAATACATCGCGTTCTTTTGTTTCTACTGGCCGTTAGCTTGTACTGAAATTGAAATTGATCTCCTTAATTGACCAAATCACACACTCAAGCAACTCCTGATATCAGACACATTTGCAGGACCTCGAGACTATTGCCATCAACCATCCAATTCAGCCCATCAACTCTCTGTTTCAAGAATTCTACCATGGGCAACTACCAAAACCCATATTACGAGAGTTTGAGAGGGGATGAGAATGAGATGGAGTCCAAGCCATCGCAGGAGCCGACAAACATGGTGTCCGACACAGACGCAGCGGAAGTCTCGAGAACCACATCGTCACGAAAGGTGATACCTGAAAGCCTTTTCCGGAAGTTCTTGGAGAAATGCGGACTTCCCAGTCCAAATGATCCGCTTGCGGAGAGAAGAGTCTTGAGAGACGCCATTTTCCCTTCGATCTCGCAGGCTCTGAAC
Source organism: Colletotrichum sp. SAR 10_66 (assembly GCA_028639655.1). Classification (NCBI taxonomy): domain Eukaryota; kingdom Fungi; phylum Ascomycota; class Sordariomycetes; order Glomerellales; family Glomerellaceae; genus Colletotrichum; species Colletotrichum sp. SAR 10_66. The sequence goes on from JAQIUS010000154.1 coordinate 30,654, forward strand.
GATCGTGGCCACGAAAACTGGAGTCTTAGCCCTAGAACTTTCTCGATTCTTTGGATCCTAAACATCCCAAACGTGATGGATTCTTTCGTCGCTGAAGGGCGGACCGACAGATATCTTCCTTACCATGAGGCGAACCTTCCTAATTGCATCCCTGGGGGCTTGAGATCTCGGTTCATGAAATTGCAGAGTCTGGTCCGATATAACCTCGCAGATGTTCGTGAACTCGAAGAAAGCGGCAAGCATGTACATCTGCCTCGAAACGCTGACGCATACTTCTTTTCGATGGAAGATCTTGGGAGTGGAAGATTCGCGAAGGTAGACAAAGTCCGCAGTTATCGAACTACCCATTACTATGCAAGGAAGCAAATCCGTCGGGGAGAATCTGTGCTTGAAGACCACACGCAGCTGAAAGCCTTTGAGAATGAGTTGAAGTCTCTCAAAGAGGTGTCACACCGACATGCCGTCAAGTTAGTTGGATCATATACGGACCCACACCACCTGGCACTTATCATGAGTCCCATTGCCGATGTCGATCTGAAACACCATCTACTACGATGCGAGAAAAGTCTCGACAATCGAAAGTTCATACTCCGGCACTTTTTCGGCTGCTTGACAACTGCACTGGCCTACATACACAGCAAGAATATTAGACACAAGGACATCAAACCAGAAAACATTCTTGTTAAAGGTGACACGATTTACTTGGCCGATTTTGGGACGTCCAAGGTCTGTCTGGACGGACATCTCACAACGAATGGCGAACCCAAGGAAGGTACCCCGCGATACTGGGCTCCTGAAGCTGGCTACCATGCTGTAAGCCGAGAATCTCAATTCCGCTAGGTCTTTTAAACCCAAGCTGACACGGTCTACAGAATCGGAACTGCTCAAGTGACATTTGGTCTCTTGGCTGTGTCTTTTTGGAAATGGCGACGACATTATTAGGTCGCACACAGTTTGAGATGCTTGAATTCTTCCACACTCACGGGAACGGCAATCACCATTGTATCGGCCTCAATCTTGAGGCCGCTCGGGAATGGATAAAGGAACTTCGTCGTTCCTCTTTCAATGATTCGAATGTGCTCGATTGGACAGACTGGATGCTCCAACCAAAGCCAGATGATCGCCCCACGGCGGCACAGTTGCGAGGGAAGATCAAAGACCTTGATGCTGAATTCGAGTACATTTGTTACGAATGTGCTTCGCAAAATGGTATGAAGGACTGTGAAACACCGCCACCAACCTCTCCAGATGTGGGAAGAGCCATTGATGGTCCCGGTGCAGCTCTGTTGCAAGATGTCTCTGAGCAATTATCCTTGGACAAGACAACAACAAAAGACGCTGATTCGGGGCAGGGATTGCCGCAGCAAACTGGCAGCAAGATACTCGCGGAAGGAAAGGACGGTCGGGATGTCAAAGCTCAGGAGCCAAAGGTACAACATACCGCAGGCCCTGATACGGCTGACGTAAAACCCTGGCCCAAGCCAAAAGTCAGGTTCGCCAAGACAGACCAGGCGTTCGAAGCTGGAGACAGTCGATATTCGGCACAGGATAGCGCAGGAGAATCCATTCGATTCGCTGGTCTTCCGGAAGACCGAAGGCCTGAGCCAACAAAGCACCAAGAAGAAGAAGAAGAGGAATCTTTTGATCAGGTCCCAAACGATGCCGGGTTCATCATTCCGGATTCTATAAACGCTCCTCCGTTTTCTCGTCGAGAGTGCCTACCTTTGCCCCGCGCATCATTGGTTCCTTCATACATATTGGCTGGAACAAATCATTTCTCACGTAATGAACTTCAGCATTACAGCTCTGGATCTTCCACTTCAAACGTATTTCTTTACGGGCGCTTGATGTTTCCGTCCGTCCTGCACGCCATTGCTGCCAGGTCTACTAAAGGCGCCTACTCGCCAGATTTACAACGCCGTATCATGCCCTCCTCGGACGACTGGAACTCGGCAAATTTATCAATCCAGAGAGCGAGCGAAATCATGATGCCAGCCAAGCTACGAGGATACGACCGCTGGCGTCCTACGGATTTGCAATGTGCTGTGATTCAGAGATCCGAGTACAATCAGGCTATAATCAAGAAGCCGCGATTAAGGGGTGCCGCTCCATTGAACCCTCCTGAAGAAGTCATCGGTTTCATCATGGTGGGAGTTAAGAAGGAGGCCATTCGATACCTTGATCTTCTTTTCGCTCAGGATGAACGAGATTTAGATGAGGTGAAGCCTCGATCCAACGACGAAGCAGCTGAAGAGGATGGTCCCACGAGGTCTCCGCTGAGAAGAGAATCTGTGAATGTTGATGTTGAGCTAGACACCGGGGAGATTGCGCAAGTCCATGCGCATACGTATGTTTGGAAACATCACACGGCAGACCTTGGTCAGCTATGGGAAGAGGATCATTTTCTACGAGGGTCCAGGTTTCAGAGCCTCGTTGAACACGAGAACAGATGGAAAGCCGAGGAACAGGCGCTTGCAACAAGCATGCAGATCTCTTTCGCTCTCGTGGGAGACTACGTATGCAGTGCGGTTCTCACTGGAAATGTCGTCGAGCTCAAGACTTTGTTGGATCGGGAATGGAGCCCCGACGCACCTTGCCGCTACTACGGCAACCCCTTGCAGGCCGCTGTAGTGATCGGAAACGAAGACATGGTGCAACTACTTCTTGATTACGGCGCCAACGTCAATCAAAGAGACGGCAGATACGGGTCCGCCCTTATTGCGGCGGCCTTTGCGTCTCGCAAATCAATAACCAGACTCCTTCTTCGGCGCGGAGCAGACGTATTTGCGGACCACCCAACTCATGGCAACGCTCTCTATCAAGCCGTCGGACAATCGGACTATGCCATAGTTGAGATGCTTCTCGAACATGCCTCGTGGCTCATTGAAGACTGGGGCGAGATACGCGACTTGGCCAACGAGATCGGTGACAGCGAAATCAAGAGTCTTATAAGGCAATATGACGTTCGACAGATGTACAAACTCTCCTTACCAATGCCTCAGAGGTCTCAAAATTCTAAAGAGCTCGAAGGCCAGCAATCTTACACCAAGGTCCTTGGCACTGTTGTTCAGAAGTGTATTGCTGTCCAGACAATGTCGGGAAATTGGAAAGGACGAAAGGGAGTCTTGGTTACGGTCGCCGCCCTCAATGCTGGTGCATCTATGAGTATCCTCCCCATCATGCGTTCTGCAATTGGCCCGGTTAAGGCACTTATTGATGAGTTGCGCCGTGCCGATGAGATTCAAGAGCAAAATCGCCGAGCAGCTTTGGAGAACGCGGGGTCGGATCAGCAGTTTGATAACGAAGTCAAGCCTATTCGGGGTGGGGATGTTCACGAGAGCCGGAAGTTGAATAGAGGTCGACGACATGAGTAATTTGTATTAGCTGAGGAGGGACATTAGTTATTGATAGTAACGGATCAGATTGCTGCTCTCTATTTCGTTTCTTATTAGTTTTCAGGCAAAGAACATATATAGTATGAAATCTTTCATACCAAGTCAGCCGTTAAACGTTTTAGTCATTAGCGACCGGATCAAAACAAGAGCAACACAGCCAGGGATTCCGGTTCATGAGCATCAGCGCAGGTCGCTGGAGCTTCGAAGATAAACGCCAAATGGGGGATCTAAACCATGGGGTTTTTCAGGCCGTTTAAGGATTGATCGACCGGGGACAGTGCCGTGCGTCTCAGCGGGAGCTCCCGCTAATCGCTTACCAACTTGCTGCGTCGGCGCTCCCGGAAGAGGTCCACCTCAGGTGGATACTCGGACGCTGCGGTTACAATTGGGGGAAGAGGAGCAAAAGTGAATGATGCCATGCGGTTGAGGGACGGATGTTTCTGTGGTGGGAAGGTTCCATTTTCAGGTTCTTGGCTTGAAATGAACCTTCCAACTCTGGCACCAATGTCCGGGCGACCCACTGAATTGCCTTGTTGTGGAATACGAGCATCCCGCGTCGTTTTCTTGCACCTTGTTGACTGTCGTATGACTCCCGCGTCGTTTTCATCGAGTCCCATGGGCAATTCTTAAAGAGCGCGACGTCGCAAATTCAGGAAAGATCCTGCAGATGGTCTAATGACGACAATCCGAATCTCTCATCCTCAAGATGGTGTTGTTCGGCGCCTTGATGCTCTTGGGGCTGGCAAGCCAAGCTGCGGGACATCCTGCTCACGGACCAAGGCAACTCAGCAAGAGAACGCAGCTACTCAACAGCTATCGATTCAATACAGTGTCTTCTTACACCGCAGGGAATGATGCGACCTTCCCCGAGCCGAAAACTGTCACGGAAAGAAGAAACAAACGCGCTGATTACGTTGGAATTGCAACGCTCAAACTCCGAGAAACTGTAACCCAAGCCGAATTTCGGCTGGTGGACGACTCTTACGTTGGAAGCAATGGCGTGGCGCATGTGTATTTTCAACAAACCGTTGATGGCATTGACGTGGACAATGCACAATTTAATGTGAATGTTCGTTCTCCTCATCTATCATAGTATCTTTATTGTGCGGCTAAGTTGTCATCTTACGACAGATCTTGGGAGATGGAACCGTTCTATCCTTCGGCAGCTCTTTCTCTGACCACACTCCAGAGATACCGAGCATTTCTAAGAGAACCGGCCCCTCCACCACTCCCCTTGGAGCTTTTCAGACAGCAGTTCAGCTTCTTGATCTTCCGATCACGGGTGTCGCCGCATCTACAGCGGAATCTATTGATGACGATGGCACATATGTCATTAGAGGCGTTAGGGGCGCTGTGACCGATCCATTAGTAAAGTTGGCATATGTTCAAGTCAACGGTTCCGTTGCGCTGGCATGGAGAGTTGAGACCGACATTGGGACTAACTGGCTCCACACGTACATTGATGCCACAACCGGTAAAGACATCAGCGGTGTGGTTGACTACACAAATACGGCTACGTATGAGGTCTAGTGAGTGACTATTTTGACTCAGTCGTCTTTCCTGGACTAATCGGCTCTCAGTCCATGGGGGTCCATGAACCCAGATGAATCAGCGAGACAATCCGTTGCCAATCCAGAAGACACGGCTAATTCGCCCTTTGGCTGGCATTCCGACGGTACTCAAGAATACACAACACTCCACGGCAACAATGCTTTTGTTACCATTTCATCAGGCAACAATCCCAGCTCTCCTGACCTGCTATTTTCGTATCCCTACTCACCAGCCACGACGGATCCAGCATCATACGTGGAGGCGTCGGCTACTCAGGGATTCTACATCGTGAACAAATTCCATGACATCCTCTACAAGCTGGGCTTTGACGAAGATGCTGGAAATTTTCAAACTAACAACAATGGCAAAGGTGGTGCTAGCGGCGACCCGCTTGAGCTTATTGTGCAAGCATCGGGAGGCTCAGCGCAGATTTACGTGCCGGCGGATGGAAGAAGCCCTCGCTTGTCAATGGGTGTATGGTCTGGTACTCCTCGGCGCGACAGCATGTTCGATGCGACAGTTCTTTTGCACGAGTACATGCACGGGGTTACAGGGCGTCTTGTGGGTGGTCCCGCTACCTCGGGCTGTCTTTCCGACATGAACGGACTTTCAATCAATGAGGGATACTCTGACTTCGTACCTACCCTCTTGCGCGTCAAGGAGGGTGACACTAGGAGCACGGATTACACAATCGCAGATTGGGCAACTGGTCAGCCGATTGGGCTGAGATCTCACTATGTCTCGGCCAGTCTGGAGACGACTCCGCTGACATATTCGTCCTTGAATGATCTGGTCAGCACGGGAGGCTTTGATTTGGCTACTGTTTGGGCTTCAGTGCTGTACGATGTTTTCTGGAACATGGTGGAGACTTACGGAATTGTAGACGTGAGCGCTGTCAGCTTTGACGCGAATGGTGTGCCGCAGGGAGCTCGGTATCTGCTGCTGAAGCTCATTTTGGACAGTGAAGCTTTGATGCCATGCAGCGCGCATCATCTTCAAGCACGAGACGCGCTCTTAGAAGCTGACCAGGTTTTGACCGGGGGCGCGAACAGGTGTTCTATTTGGAAAGGATTCGCTAGGAGAGGCTTTGGGCAGGATGCTGTCTACGGTTCTGGAACGAGGGGCCGAGTTGATGGGTTTGCTGTGCCGTCAGATTGCTAGGTTCCTCTTGATTCCGACCTGGGGTGTACGCACATGGTCTTGGACACGATCTTCGGTCGCTAGTATAACAAAATTACTATCACTTATTATCATGGAGTTTCTCATGGTTATTATGATACCCCAGCAAGGTCTTCAAATCATATCGGCCGGGTGGGATGAGTCACGCCGCTGCTAAACTCCACATCCACGGCCCCATTTGATCACCGGAACGGAAAGGTCGCTGCAGCTACGCACCGCCCGACCCTCCGAATCGCATCCTCCGGCTTTAAACATATTCCCGCCCCTCGGCCGACCAAACTACAAAACTCGAGTCTTACCGCACCCAGGCCCAGTACTTTATGTTTTCGACTTGCTCACTCTCAAGCTTACGGAAACTTGGCCTATCATGGCTTCAGAAATTCAAATTCGTCCCGCTCAGTCATCGGACGCTGACGCAATTGGCAAGGTTCATAATGAGGCCCTCAATCAGTTCCATGAGTTTTACCAAGCCTTTTATGAACATCCGATCGAACAGATCATACAAGCAAACACAAGGAGCGTGGTGCAAACCCCCAAAAACCAATTCTATGTTGCAGTAGATGATTCGGACACCGTGGTCGGTTTCATCAGGTACCACGTCGTGGATGCGACGGAGCCGAGCGATGCAACCACAACGGTGGAAGCGCACGAAACTCCCGCAGTCACAACTCCAGCTTCAAATCTGTTCGCCATCAAGGACCACATGAAGGAGCTATGGGAACGCTTTGGTCATCCACGAGAGGACGAGATGGATACGTGCTATGAGAAGGCTGTGGACGGGCGAAAGCACAACTGTAAGACCCCTTGAGAGCCTGGATCGAGGGCTGCCCTAGCTTCGGGAGCATGACCTTTGGTGAAAGTTGCTGATGTTTGAATTTGTCCAGATATTAAGCATATCATGGTTGATCCAAAATATCAGCGGAAGGGTATTGGGGCCAAGCTTCTGCGGACGGTGATTGATATCAGTGATGCTAAGAGAGTTCCAACTTTCCTTGTGGCATCAGCAGAAGGTTATGTTCTCTATAAGAGGCTTGGGTTTGAGGACCTAGGGACTTGGACAATTGACAATGGCCGCTGGGCGAAGGCGATAGTCCAGCATGAACGTGATCTTGGTCTCACTGGGAATGAGAGACTGTCTGAACGGTTCGCCGGCACGCAAGAGGTAGAAAAGTACATGATGAGGTGGGAGACAAGGGAATGATCACAAGAAACTTGGGACAGAGCAAACGTGAAGTGGGCCAGGAGGGGGACACCATCCTGCAGAAGGCCTTAGTTGATCAAGGCTCTGGCTCTGGCACTCGGGGAGCGAAAGGCCTTCGCCGCCCGGGTCATCCAATGAGCGCGGAGTTTGCTGTTATCGACTGAGAACCCCCCGCCTTCTAAATATCCTTTGAATAAACTCATAAAAGCCTAATTCTTGTGAAGAGACTAGATTCAACCGCGCGTCGGTCTTTGCTGAGTCAATGCTGCGAATGGAAAATCGTGCATTTAATCGGCAAGGTTAATATCAAGTTGCGAATATTGGGCGGCAATATTTTAGCAGTTTAACGACATTGAAAAACGGACTCTGTCAATCGGCGACCTCTTGGAAAGCCGACGGGTGAACGCCTAAGGTAGAGATGAGATGTCGGGGACGTCATCGACGGCAGTGAACCAGGAACGCAAAGCGCATTCATCTAGGTTATATGGCTGGCTACCTCCACTTTCTCTTATACCGAAAGTTAGGTCAGCCTCAAAAGCTTACCTGGACATGCACCTGTCAGTGCCAGATCTATCCGATATACGAGCAGCGGGTAGCGCGACGCACAGCACGGAAACAACTGCAACCGCTTTTCTAGAATTTTCGAATAGGACGAATTAAGATATGTGCCCGCGTGATTATCACTTGAACGTAAAATGAGGCTCTTTTTCTCTGGTAAACATCGTGGCTGCATGAGACAGATTATTGACAACCTTATGGGAACCACGTTGTGAATGATTCAAACGCCTGGTCTCGGGCCGAACCGTGCATGTTGACAACACCGATTACTAGGGGCGTTCGGGGACGAAAGCCAGAGGAGACATAGCGTCATGCAGGAATGACTCGACTTGACACGAACAGCAAATATCTCAGAGAAAGGGTTGCGTTCTTATTGATCGACGTCGAGTTCATCTGATCCCATCTTAGGGGACATAAGCCGCTATTCGGCTTCCTGCCGACGATGCTGGGCTATCCGGCGGAGCAGAGCGCGGACGATATGGGTGGTTCTTTTGGGTGATGCTATGAAACGGCCCGTGGCCTCCGTGGCACGAGCAGAACTCAATGAGTCCAAAACGACAACATGCAGACGGGCGGTTTACTGTCAAAATTGCTTTGGCCTCCCACCACCATGGAAATCTCGTGGGTGCTGCCGGTGAACCTGCCAAGGTTTTCGTGACAGACGAGCTAGCAAGTGTGCAGAAGGCAGGCATAAGGCTGCATCCGTCACGTATACTATGATTGATCTCCAGTTTGACGATTTCCGATGTCGGAGTTATGGTGCGAAGCATTACATGAGCGAGTCTAGAGTGTCTCAGGGGTATTTGGAAAATGGCAAAGCTAGAGCTACCCTGGAGACTTCAGCAAAGATAAGCACCTATTCTTCATTTTCAGACTGTGTTTTCGCCAGGAACTCAACCTTTGCCCATTCATCGGCGTACTTTTCATGATCGCGAGTTGGCCGATAGGCCGTGATAGAGGAAACTCACGCTCTGGGTTCGCGGCCTGGGCTTCATCACGATGCTCATTTCTGGCCAACGGTTAAAGTGACACGGACATCGCGGGGCTGCCGATCGGTATTCATATTTCCCATAACGCTTTTCTGCCGACCTGGTGTCTAATACCTAGATATACCGTAAGATTGACCATGGCCAGAGCTGCCCGCAGGAACGCCCTACAAACGGCTGTGCGGGTCTCAAGAAACATGCAAGAGAAGACATCGAACACTGCATAGAAGCAGCAGAGCTACCCTCTGCACGACGTCACCCTCACATTGATCAAGATGATCGCTGATCCAGACCATAAAGTTCTCTGTGCGCGGTGTTCGTACTCGTCATACGTGACCGTCGAAATTTCGGACTAAGTGAAAAGCCTCTTGCTGCACATGAGACTGGCCGCCCACCGGCTTAAGCAACTTTGAAAGAAAACCGGCTTGTCATTATCAACGTGAATTATCAGACTGGACGAACAGCTTTTCACACAAGGAACGTCCGTGTAGGTAGCCATCCCGAGAATCGACCATGGGTCCCAGCGCCAATCACCATCGCCGCCGGTGGAATGCCACGCTTTGGTCCAAACATCTGAGCCGGGTCCACCTCGAAAAGACTTGCCCAAGTCAGAAGGAGCCTCACGGAAGAGCCGTGGCCAGATGTTCGTGATCATTGCGGAAGGTTCGGGTTCGCTGGTAGACACGAACACCCACACGGAGCATCCGGGTCTCGGTTTGCACTCCCTGATTGAGTTATGGTGCAATTGCGGAGCCCCGAAAGTCTTTCATGAATTGATTTGAGATGATTGAGGCTCACGTCACCGAGGAACCGGCGACATGCTTTGACAGCAAACGGTCGGTATAGGTGTGGTTTTGTTACGATAATCTCCATGTTACTTCCTACGAGCAAAGTGATATAAAATCATGGCGAATATCCTGTCTATATCACTTCTCTTTTCTCTCATCATCACACACTTCACTCTTCACTTCTACCATCTACTACTTCACACTTCACTTCAATCATCTACTCTTCTTTCTATTCCACACTCGGTCTTTCGACACTAACTTCTCATCTCTTCAAAATGAAGTTCTTCAACTCTATCATCGCCTTGTCGGCCCTGGCGGTCAGCATCAACGCTCTTCCTGTCTCTGTCTCCAACGATGAAGACAACACTTTCACGTAAGCAATCATACCTTCATCCTTAATTCGTCGACATGAATCTTACCTATCTACACAGTGATATGGCGATCTCCGATCTTGCCGGCCGCCAAGTCCCGCCTCCTTCGGCTCTGACTCCGGCCCCTCAACCCGAAGATGAGAATGAGATGGATGAGTGGGAAGAGGAGGCCTTCGAGGAAGATGATGTCGAGGACGATGGCGAAGTCGACGCTCAGGGCAAGAAGAAGAAGAAGAAGGGCAAGAAGGGAAAGAAGGGCAAGAAGGGCAAGAAGGGTAAGAAGGGCAAGAAGCCCGCTGAGGCCGAGCAGCCCGACGCCGTGGCCCCACCTCCGGCTGCCGGAGCCGCCCCGGTCCCAGCTGCGGGTGTTGCTCCAGCTCCTGCCGCTGGCGCCGCTGCCGGCGCTCCTAAGCCTGCCACTCCTGTTCCCAACGCTACTGCTCCCGGAGCTGCCCCGGCAGCCACAACTCCCGCCGCACCCAAGGCTCCCACACCGAAGCCCGCCGGACCTGCAGCCCCCGCTGCTCCCGCAGCACCTGGTGCCCCGGCGCCTGCGCCTGCCGCTCCCAAGCCCGCCGCCCCCAAGCGAGCTATGGCTTTCGCCGCCTAATTCGAAGACTTTCTCTTACACTAAGAGCGCTGGCGTTTGGAGAGCAGGAGCTGGGAGCTAGGAGCTAAATTGTACTGGAGGAAGAGGGTTAATGGTTGCTGGTTTCAACACTGGGGTTCTAGGGGTCTTTCTTTATCTGGATTTTGTATTTCCATAGTCAATATCATGCGGTGTTTGACACGGCGCTGATACGCATTTAATGTAAAAACTTTCCTTGTTTCCTATAAATCGCGACCCTTTTGCGTGATGATCCAGATGATTGAAGTGTTTGGCACGAATAGGAGTTGGGCTTTTAACCCTCGAATTTTCAACCAGAACATTATTATTGATGAGAGGGCCACATTGGTCTTTACTACAATATGGTGTTGTTGAAACAAAGTCATAACCACCCCAGATGCCTGGCTTTTCGTATTATCACAGGTTTTGTTAACACCAATAGTAATCTCTGGTATCAGACTGACTCAGTTTCAATGCCTAATCCGGTGTCTGTAGAGTCTAGACTTTCTAGTCTTTATTTGCATTGGGAAAATCCGATTGTCCAAACTCAGCAACACGGGTGTCATGGCTCCCTCGAATGCTACTCACAACCACAGCAACCTAGCTCGGGAAAGACGGGATGGCGTAACCAAGAACAGCAGTCGGCACCCCATTGAAGCCCCTCGCCATGCCGACTTGAACTGCTACCACGGCAGCATCAACCAATAACACCCCTGACGTGCCATGCGATCCAACTCCAACATGGCCAACATTGCCAACAAAAGCCATGACCAACCACCCAATCTCCAACGCGGCTGCCGTCCGCGGCACGAAAGCTAATTTGACGAAAGTTTTCATGTAACAGTCGTGGTTTTGCAGCAGTCGTATCTGCCGACCCCTCCTCTCCAAGAACGACGTCGCCGCGCTAGTCGATGGCAGCTTAATCCCCGCCATGTTGCATCCAGAAAAGTCGATCAACCCTGGCAGGCGCTCGTCTCGTGGTGTCCCCAATCACACGGCACGTACTGCAAAGTGCCATTGCTCATCATTAAGCTTTTGAGTGTTCCCCGCAGGAGCAGAGCTCGGATCATTGCCTATCGTCTAGATCACTTCAGTGGTTATAATAAAGGCTCGAGCCATGTCCGTGAACTTGCAGCTACGTGTGAGGAATGTGACACGTTTACGCTGTTTCTTGATCGCAATTCATCAATTCTCGTGATCTCATCATCGTCAAAATGTCTTACAACGAGTCTTCGAGGATGGGGCGCGATAGGGAGATGAAGATTCGCATGGCCCAAGAGGCCCAGGCGGTTATCGAGTACGAGGAGGATCCCCATCGCGCCGCTTTGGAGGACAATCCGGCAGAAGCGCGCGTGAGCATCAAGACTTGGATCGCAATCTTCGTACGAAACCTCAAACATCATCTGTGAATCTCCAACTGACAGTTTATCTTTTGCAGTCTATGGCCTTCTCGTTCGGCCCAGCTGTCGGACTCGCTTTCCTCGCAGTTGCGTCGATCGTTGTCCCAGTCACCAACGAGCTCGGTGGACAGGAATCTCTGGCCTGGGTTGTGGGATCATGGTCTCTTTCGACGGCGTGTTCTTTTTCTCTCGCTGGGCCGCTCAGCGACGTTTTCGGCCGCAGACTGCTGGTCCTCGGCGGCCAGGCGACTGTCGCCGTCGGATGCATCGTCGCAGCCACAGCCAACAACATTTCCAGTCTCATCGCAGCCGAGACTCTCATCGGCATCGGCACTGGCTTCGTCTTCGTCTCGTACGCCGGCGTCCCCGAAATGCTCCCAAACAAGTGGCGATCCCTTGGCCTGGGCATATTAGAGTCTGGCATCGCGGTTCCCTGGTGAGTCCGAACATATGACCCTTTTCCTGTTGTCGTTCCCGTCTTCCGCGTCGCATAGTTCGAACGTTTTCCCTGAGTCAGAAACTCTGTTTCGATTCCTGGAAATCTTCGGCACCCAGTTCTGGTGGCCGACCTGAAAAAAAAGGCGACGTGCCGACCGAACACCACACCCTCTTTGCCGTGAACTTGGAGAATCCCCGCACGGCACTACTGCCAGTCTTACTGCCGATGAAAGCCAAGATGGAAGCACGCTGACCGTTCTGGAAACCATCCAGGGGCATCCTCTCCGTCCTCCTCGGCAATGCTCTGCTGAAGTATGCATCATGGCGTTGGATCTTCTACCTGGGCATCATCATCGAGGTCCTCGGTTTGATCGGCACCGCATTTTCGTACCATCCCACCGCCAGGCCGCGGGGCGACTACGACAAGACTCGCCTGCAGCAGCTTCGCGATGTCGATTGGATTGGCCTCTTCCTGTTCACAACCGGTCTGGCCGTGGCCCTCATCGGCCTGACATGGGGCGGCACACCTGCATACCCGTGGAATAGTGCCGGCGCAATTGCTCCCATCGTCGTCGGCTTCGGAGTCTTGGCCTTTGGCTTTTGGTACGACTTCAAGATTGCCGCACACCCGATGTTCCCCTTGAAGCTGTTCGTCATGTTCCGCCAATACTCCGTGTTGCTGGTTGTTCTCTTTGTCTCTGGGATGAACTTCCACGCTATGTCTGCGCTACTGCCCCAAGGAACTCTCTACATGTTTACCCCAGATGGCATTCAGATCGGGGTGTTGTCGCTCCCCAATACCCTGATGATTGGCTTCACTGGTGTGCTAGCACCCCTCATCGCTCACAAGGTCGGTTACATCAAGTGGCAGCTCGTCATTGGCATGGCGCTGCAGGCCCTTTTCATCGGCGCAAGCGCCGCAACTGTCTATCCCAACGAGAAGCTCGCGTATGCCTTCGTCCCGGCATTCGGGGTACCTATGTTCGTCTGGGTTACTATCCTCTCTTACGCCATCGCAAGTCTCCACGTCCCTCACTCGAACTTAGGTGTCGCCATGGGCTTGCTCGGCACTTTCAGATCTGGCGGAGGTGCCGTTGGTAATGCCATCTTCAACACCATCTTCCAGGAGAAGTTCCGCGAGTTCGCAGGCGAAGAAATTGCTGCAGCCGCCATCAGCAACGGACTCAACCCGGCAGACCTTGGGATCATCATTCCAGCATCAATCGAGTACAACTTGGGCAACCCGCGAGCGCTGCTCAACGTTCCAAGCATTACGCCAGAGATCCAGGAAGCACTGAAGGTGGCCGTTCGCACCGCGGCGGGACATGCCTTCAAGATCGTCTTTTACATTACCATCCCTTTCAGTGTAGTTGCGTTACTTTGTTCCCTGTTCGTCGAGGACCCCACCGTCTATATGACTAACCACATCCAATCTGCGATGGATCAAGATCAGATGGGCCCGAAACGCGGGAAGGTGATGCCAAGCCCCGAAGGCCAGGGTATTGAGTTCGACAATGTCAGGACAATCCATGTGGAGGAACACATTGGAAAGAGTTGAGCTACAAAGACATGGAAGTGGCGATCAACTGCTTTGATGTTCTTCAAGAAGAAGCCTGACCTGTCTCTCAGGGCATGGATCGATTGGCTGCATGTAGATCATGAGTGTCTTTGCAACGCATATAATAATAGTGAATGGAGCCATTGCGTTGTATCAATGACGATAAATAGTGCGAACTCCAATGCTGGCAGTCTGCGGTGAGAAGTCTCTTGGGACGGTCGCGTGGGCGACGGATGTTGAAGTCGATGCACGTAGACAAGACGGGCCGTCATCAGGCTAATTCGTGTTGTCAACTTTTTGATAGAACGAGAGTAATGTACAAAAGACCAGGCCTTGGTTCGCCACTCATTATCTTCATTCCCGGTAAATTTTACAAACTCCTGGCACCAAGTTCTCAAGGTCGACCACTTGGCTTCTGTCTCCAAGCAGCATTGAAGGGTATAAAGACCGACTCGAATGCCTTGAACCTACTTGTTGCTCCATTCCCAACCCATTCTTTTGTCATTACCCCCACTACTACGCCTCCCATCTTTATCGTCTCGCCGTGTCGTCTAACTGTGCTGGCCCATTGCCCCCTTGGGTATGGCCGGAGTCTAGTTCGTAGCGAGTCTCGGATGTGGGGGCTTCGTAGATGGGGTTGTGACCGGCCTCGGCGGCGTGAGCATGGGGCTGAAGATGTCCAAGAGTCTTGGCTTCCTGGCCGTAGTAGCCGTTGTGAGGTGTGTTGGGAGAAGAGGAGGCGACGGTCGAGTTGACGGTGCCGGGGCTAAGCTTGGCCATGCCGGGCTGGTCTCCTCCCAGCTCGGGGTGATCGCTTTGAGGGACAGCGGCGCCCTTGGAAGCTTTCCTACGACGCCACCAGAAGAAAACTGCAGCGCCGATGAGGGCGACTGCGGCGAGGGAGACACCCACTCCGATGCCAGCGGCAGCACCGGATGATAGACCTCCGGCGGATGAGTCTGCTTCGGAGGTGGAGGTAGCGGCCGCAGCCGAGCCGGATCCAGTTGCGGTGGCTGACGCGGTCGCAGCAGTATTCGTACCAGTTGCCGTTGCGGATGCTACGGGAGTTGTCTACGAAAGTCAGAATCGCGACAAAAGGCATGTTCATCTAATGTGATACTTACTCCCGCGCTATAGATGGTCGAGTAGGCGCCATCGTCAACAGGACGTTCACTCGTCATGACCCAATGCTGGGCAACCTGCTTGCCAGAAACACCGTCGCTTCCTTCGATTTCGCTGGACATGAACAGGTTGGATCCTGGGTGGACATCCAGCACGTAATTTGAGCCGTTGCCCACATTGGTGAACTTGTATGAGCCATCACCTGCGCGTATTCCGTCAGCTGGTCACTCTCTCAATTCAATTTTCACAAAGGCCAAGCTTACCCCATTCGCTGATATCCCATTGTTGAGACTCGTCTGATTCCGTTCTCCTCAGGCAACCGATGGTCCTGCTTGGGTGCACCTCATCCTCCTTGTAACACACCGAAAGCTGTTGTCCGACACCTGAGGTGTTCAACCTCGCAAGATAGCGTCCTTCTACATCTCCGAAAGGTTGGAATTGCCATGCTTGCGCTGTTTTTGCGAAAACTCGAAGACCTGCATTCGTAGTTTGCAAGTTGTTGTTGATCGGCGCCGATACATTCGTGACTCGCGTCTCTGACACTTGGTACCACGCGTTCGCGTCCAACTTTGCGGCCACCATTTTCAGCTGCTAATCTCTCGGCGCTCGTGGTTATCGTGAAGTTGAGATAGCCCCTCGTTGCTGCAGCTCAGCTGATTACAACAGCCCTAAATTCTGGTCGGCGATATCGTCGCTAAGCCCACTGCCAGAATGCAGATTTTCGAGGATCGTTCGATGCGACAGGTCGATCAATCAAGGAAAGACCGGAAGGAATTCACTGGAAAGAAAGACAAGTGGAATGCGGAAGGGGGATAGAAGGATCAAAAGGACGAAGAACCAGGCAAACGTGACAGGGGTCTTAGTCGAAAGTGCCGACCCCAATCTTAAAGGTGAGCAGCCATGCGCGGCAAGGGGTGAGATGGGCTACACCACGTCGGGCTGCAGGCCTTGGAGGAGCGGGATGGGCTTGAATGTGGAGGGACAGGCACAGCTTAGCAGCCTTTAGCTTCACCGTCGTGGGCTGAGACTGGCTGTTTGACACTCAGCCCCTTAACGCCTCCCGCTCATCTTCTGAAGGATCATCGCCAAGTGAGGTGGCTTCGCAGCAGCGCGATGCTGTGTCATTGGTCGACGGAGAGCTGGGTACAACGCTGTGGCAGCCTGTCGCAAACCCATGAGGAAAAGAACATCATACAGCATGTCAAGCACACCAAGCTCACCAAAGTTCCGTTGAGGTGAGACAGAACAAGACTGGACGCTGGACAGAGACTGCGTGACTGCCAGGCCGCGAGACCGAGGGCCCCATTTCACAGAATCCTTCGACCCACAGCTCTACCGGCAGCGCTTGGCAGATCTGGGCGTCATTCTAATGTGGGTTGACTGGGCTTCAAGAAGCAAGGATTTACGCGATGCCTGTGATAGAGACGGAGTAGTCCACGGCGTTAGTGGATGACAAACACACAGAATCGAACATCTCCAGCCTCAGCGGTAAGCCCCAAGAAACGAGCGAGTCCACGACCGACGCAAAACTCAGAATCCTTCGCCTGGAGTCAAACTTTCCAGCTTAGTCTGTGTGACTGAGCAGCCCAGCAGCAATCACCTCACTCGGCACAATAGAAGGAAGCCAAAAGGATTGAAACAAAACTCTTGGACACACAGCGCGAGGGCGGTGGCCGCCACTCGAAAATTAGAAGCGGGAGACCACAGACCGGGAAAGCTAAACACCTAATTAGTGGGCGCGGTAATGAAAGTAAGCGCTAGCAGCTCAGCCCTGTCCTTTTTTGGGGGCCGCAACTCTGTTGCCCAAGCAGACGCCAGGGGATGCCCTTCTTATTCGTCATTCTCATCACATTGCATTGATCGCTCTGGGGGCAGAGCGCGCGTCGGCCGCCTGTTCCCGGTCATGGTCTCGGACGCGATAAGTCTGCTCGGACTTAACTATCCGATGAACACTCTTGGCTATGCCTAAATGAAAAGAAAAACGGGAGGGTCTCCGGAAGGGATTACTGGGTCACTCATTCATACCAGATAGTGACACGAAAGCTTGCAATTCCACGTGTTTGCGTCTGCCTCTAAAGTTGACATGAAGAGCCAGCCCTACCAGGGTAGACGGATAGAAGGGCCGTTATTCGCAAATGGGCACAGCAGACATTCGCATCCAGCCCTTTTGTCGTCCCTCGTGTCCTCGTGACCTATTCACCTAGCGCTACCTAGCGCCCAGTAGCGTGACTGGGTGGGAACGTATGAAGAAGAAAAACGGTGTTCTAGCCACCACGGAGAGTTCACAACAGGCAGGGCACTGTGATTTCCTTGTGTGAAGACGATGGGTATGTGTTTGTTGGGTGCGTGTTTCTCAAAGCCGTAGAGCTTGAGTAAGCTGAGGGGGTACTGGCTTGAGCGGCAACAGTTAGCATTTGCATGCTGTCTTCTGTATTCCATCGACCTTCATTAGTATTCGGTCTTGAATTAAAATGTGAATAGCACTCTCCAGACGGTGTCTACCATGCCAGACAACGACTTCAATTAGGTCCACCGCGCATTCAGCTGCGGTGGGGATCATACAAAGTACTGAACATCCGTCTTTCCGGTTTATTACCGGTCTGCAACAACACCAGTCTTCTACATTTTGAGCCTTTCCTTCCAACGGCAGCACCAGTCTCGCTCTCTTGCTGACGCTCTTATCTCTCACGTTGTATGTTCAGAGTAAGACTGGGATTTGTCGCCGACAAACCAATGATCAGGCTGATCATCGGCTAGATCGGATGCCTTTACAGCATTGAAGGATTCCGCTTCAGTGTCGCCTATGTCAGATACTGCTTCGCTTATTCCACGAGTCTTTTAGCACGTTGAGAGTACTGGAAGCAATTCATCCGCGTCGCTTACACGCCTGCTAACAACGGCGCTACAGGCGCACGCCGCCTTATTACTTAACCATGAATCAACACGAGCTGCCTGTTCTGGTAATCGATTGCGCGCGCTCACCGGCGTCCGAAACGCCTGTTAAATTCTACTCTGACCCTCACGTCTCAGCGGCATTTCTCTCGACCATTTCCTTGGCTTCTTGGCTTGTTGCATCACCGTCTGGTCTCACTCGCATCGCCTTATTTCCGATTGCGACGAGCAGTTGCTCGACACAAGCGCAATGGGCAAGTCCTCCCCAGCTGGTCGTGGCCTGGCCGACGAGCCCAGACAAGCCCATCAACCTCGACCCCAGAAGACGAATGCGATCAGGATTGCCGCTATCGCGTCTGGGCTCATTCTGTATTTCTCGTTTCCGTCCTTCATCTCGCTCGGCGACAAGCCGCCAAGTTTGCCATCCTCACCATTGGCTGATCCAGAGTTTGATTGGCTCCAGGTGCGTCTGACATTGAGAACCCACATTCAGCTGAGGTGCGAGTCCGAACTGGATGATGACATCCAATCGCTTTTTAGATTGTGCCCCAGGAGCAATTCGTCTACCATCCCTGCTTCGGCGGTTATCAATGCGCCCGGCTGTCGGTCCCAATTAACTGGAATGACACCGCGAACCCGGCGAGGGCCGCCATCGCCGTGATCAAGGTCCCGGCAAAGGTACCCGTCACGGACCCCCGCTACGGCGGCGCCATTGTCTTGAATCCCGGCGGCCCCGGAAACTCCGGCGTCGGTCAAGTGCTCCGCAAAGGGCGCCACATGCAGACCATTGTGGATGCAGCACGTCCCGCTTCTACTCCGGATCGTCTTTCGGATGGCAAATATTTCGATATCATTGGGTTTGACGCTCGTGCTGTCAACAATACTACGCCTCACCTGACGTGCTTCCCAAATAAGCAGTCCGAGTTGAATTTTCTCGCACGGCAGCCAAGTGATTTTCTCTTCGGGATCTTTAACACTTACATCGACCTTGCCTGGGCAAACTACCGCGCCTTTGGCGAGAGTTGTGCGATTCAGCGCGGTGATGAGCCAAACATGGCTGAATTCGCCAACACCGCCCAGGTCGTCGAAGATATCGTCGCGATGATTGAACGACATGCTGAGTGGCGACAGGTTGAAGCTCAGCAGATCATCAGCTCATGTGAGGGCTTTAAGCTTTCGAGGTCAGATCGTGAGCGAATCATTAACACAACCCGCTGGCAGAAGGGGGCAGAGAAACTGAACTACTGGGGTGTGTCGTACGGCACAATTCTTGGGCAAACCTTCTCAGTGATGCACCCCGACCGCGTATCTCGGGTGTTGATAGACGGGGTTGTAGACCCTGACGATTACTATTCCGCGGACTGGTTGAAGAACCTGCAAGATACTGACCAAATCCTCCAACAATGGGCAAGCTACTGCAATCAGGCACCGGAGGCTTGCCCTCTTGCGTCTCCTCACACTCCACCAAGTATCATCAACGCGCGACTGGCCCGCCTAGCGAATTCTTTGCTTGAAGAGCCCATTCCAGTTCTTGGCACCACTGAGCATGGCCCGACTGCCATCGACTACGCTGATATCATGCAACTCTTTGCCGATTCTGTGTACGATCAAAAGCTGGTTGAGCCCTATTTTGAGCTGTTCAGTGATCTTCTTCTGGATCGCAACGGAACCTCAACAGCTGCTCTTAAGATGGAAGGGGACTTGACCCCTTTATCTCTCAACGCTGACTGCATCAAGGATGGGTCGTACTCCGCCGCTTGTGTGAGGGACCAGGGGCCCAGTGGATTCTTTGCGGCTATTGCCTGTGGCGATGGCCCGGACCTAAGAAACACGAGCAAGGCAGAATTTCGAGAATATTTCAAGGAGGTTCGGGGCCAGAGCGATGTTTTAGGAGCAGCCTGGAGCGGACACCGCATGCTCTGTATAAATTGGCAAGCAAGACCAGCTTGGAGAGTTGATGGTACGTACGACATGGAGATTTCTTGCCTCATAGAGCGTTTCTCTGACTCAACGATAGGCCCGTGGACGGCAAACACCTCATACCCACTTCTTATAATTGGCAACACGTATGATCCCGTAACGCCACTAAGAAAGTAAGACCTCCGTCGATGTGTCTTTACCCCGTGATGGTGCTAACTCCTGTCAAAGCGCTCGTCGAGTATCCACCTTGTTCCCCGGATCGGTTGTTCTCCACCAAAACACGGAAGGCCACGGCTTGCATGCCTCCCCGTCGATTTGTACCGGTAAGGCTGTTCGGGCATACTTCCAAGACGGGACTCTCCCGGAGATCGACACGGTCTGTGAGCCCGAATACCGGGCGTGGATTGGATGTGTGAACCCTGATGGTTGCGATGGGAGAAGTGACGAAGATCAGGCTCTGTGGGAGGCGTTGAATGGAATGAACCAAAACTACCGTTAGTGCTGCCAACAAGATAACGCATGGCCAATGTTACTTTGAAATCACGGATACCTGAATCGTTGTGTGCAGAGAGGTAATTGCGTCCTTGAGCGCTTTGCAGACTCGTAATCAACTCTGCGCCGCAACCGGAAAGGGGCTGAGCCGTTGTGCCGAGCATGCCAGCGAGAAAGAGCCCTTGATCAAGGGCAAACTCAAAAAGCAACCCGCTACTCTGCAAAAGGAATCCTTCGAGACCACGGCGGAATTTGAGTTGTTCATCGTGGAGCCAAGCCTCAGTGGCAGGAGCACACTCTGGCCAAGGTCGTTCATGAGTAGGATGGTCGAAGCCACAAGTCCCACATGGGCACTTTGGTGGTGCCCAACGGTAGCGGCATTTGTGTACGGCAGGACGGCAGGGCGGACGGGACGTTTTTGCTCCCGCCGCCTTGCGACTCGATGGCCGCGAGTCGTTGTAGCAAAGGGCGGAATCCAAACAGCCGCGATCGCCCCTTTGTCATGCCTCAGCCTTCCACGTGAGATTCCTGACTCTGAAATCCCATTGCCAAAGCCTCGGAGCAACATGGTTCGGATGACCGGAGCTCCCTGTATTTTCGCAGCTTTGACGGTCCAAAACGAGGATAACTAGTTTCGCGGGTTTCCTGCCCTATGAAGATTTCCTGGTGTCGATCAGTGGAGAGCTCTCGAGATGCCGAACTGGAGTGGAACATCGCGGAGGAGGCCCCGGGCGATCATCGGTGCCCAAGAGGGGCTGAGGAGCATGTGATTAGGCATTTGTCTCACATTCTCGTTAAGCATTTCGCTTCTTCAGCATGATTGTATGGTGCTGTAAAGGCATGGACATATCTCACGACAAGGCGAGGGAGTAAGACATTCCCAGCTTGTCAACGTCTTGACAGAACCTTCCAAGCCGTCGCCTTGATTAGCTGTCACCTAACGTCTGACATTCCTAGAGCTTCTTGATCCTGCAAAGTTTGAGCGATCTTTGTGCGGCGCCATCTCAATCAGGGCTCGACCGTCTCTCTAGCTCACGCAGGGTCATGACGGGACGGTGTCGGTACAGGTGAATGGCGTCCACTAGCGCCTCCTCCAACTGAAATAGCTCCGTGACTTTGACTCAAGTTAGACAAGCCCACGAATTGCCCACCCCGCTATTACGGAATCGTGATACAACGTAGAAGTCTGTGAAATCTCCTTGCCCGTGACGCCTTCACTTCTTTGTTCAGACTCTTCCTGAGACAGGTAAAGAAAAGCGGTTAGTCGCGCGGCAGTTAGACCGCCAGTTGCGAAGCGTCAAACACGATGCGCTCGTCCGCCATATTGATACAGACAAGCGTGGTGGGTTTGCCCCGGTGGGTTTAAGCTCTAGCGGCCGGTAGCGTTGCAGAAACACTCCTTGTATTGTCTTGCCCTGATGCTTGAAGACACAGGGGTTTCTTTGGGATCAAATATGTATCTGAGCCATCCATGGGATTGAGATAAAACTCGACAGAGACCTCATCCTGGCGTCTCTCTCCACTGCGACTCTCCACCTCCAGATATCCACGGTGGTAGGTGTCCTCCAGATACGAACGCGGCCTCCACAACTCCTCAGATTATGACGGGGTTTGAAACGAGTGGACAACAACCTGAGCATCGCACAACATGAGATTCCCACCGCCCGAAGTTGTCAAGTCATGGCCGCCACCAAATCACGTTGATCCCGAAGAGAGAGGGCCGGCCCTCCTCATCATCGAGAGCATCTCACTCAGCTTTGCTCTCATCTGCCTGCTGCTCAGGCTGTATGTGAGAATATTCATGATGCGGAAGAGTTGGTGGGACGATTGGCTCATGGTTGGCGCTGCTGTATGTGGACTGCTCCGCTCCACGCTTCAACGCTGACATACAAGTACAGATTTTCTCAATATCTGTGACCATTTGTGTCATTCTAGGTACGGGCTTCATGCAAAGAATATCTCATACCGATGACTGACACTTTTCAACGCAGCCACCCAATTATATGGATGGAACCTCCATATATGGGACACAACATTCGTTCAGCGTATGCAGGGCCGTCAAGTAAGAAGTGCAAGCCCAGACGTGTGACTTTGAATCCTGGTGCTGACAGCTCTCGCTCAGATTTCGATCGTGGGACAAACTCTCTTTATTTTTGCGTCTGGTCTCTCAAAGCTTTCTATTCTTACGAGCTACCTGAGAATAGCCCCCCTCGGGTCCACCTTCCAGCGAGTCACGCAAGTCACTATTGGTGCGGTACTTGCCCTCATTATCATCTTTCTCATGGTACTTTGGACACAATGCATGTAAGCGAAGCATTCTGGTACATATTTGTTGGGTCTAATCTAATATGGTGAAACTCCAGTCCCATTTGGCATTACTGGGACCTCACAGTCCTAGACCGCAACTGCATGGCAGAATGGCCACCGTTAGCAGGACAAACCATCACAACCGTAATCACCGACATCATCGTCTACCTCCTCCCGATGCCCACACTTTTCCGACTTAGGCTTCCTGTCATCCAAAGAATCGTCTTGATCATTCTCTTCAGCCTCGGAACAGTAGTAGTTGTGGCGGGTATCATGAGGACGTGGTGGACGTACTACGTTGAGGAGATGACATACGATGTTACATGGGACGGCTTCGA
The DNA here is from genome assembly GCA_028639655.1 of Colletotrichum sp. SAR 10_66. Lineage (NCBI taxonomy): Eukaryota > Fungi > Ascomycota > Sordariomycetes > Glomerellales > Glomerellaceae > Colletotrichum > Colletotrichum sp. SAR 10_66. The sequence continues at coordinate 53,757 of JAQIUS010000154.1, forward strand.
ACTTTGGATCTGGACAGCGCTGGAGGCCAACCTTGCCATCATCTGCGGCTGCGTACCGGTGCTCCGCCGCTTACTCCCCTCGATGACGGAGAACGCGGATTCAAGTGCGGCCGATAGCACTTCTCCGCCGACAATTGGATCTGCGGAAAAGTGGCGTCGAAGACCTCACGACGAAGAGCGCGTTGCAAATGGCCACGAAATGCATCAGATCACCGTGCACTATTGCGCGGTAGTTGAGTCACCCACAATGCCTCCGGCAGTCCATAGTCCTGGCTGGTCTCCGATAAGGGACTCATGGGTGAAGCAACAAGAACCCCATCCGGGAAGGCGATGTCATTTATGATTGCGAAGAAGTTTATTGTCATTAACATTACATCTAATAATACCACACACCATTGGCTATGGTTATTTTCCAATCTTCCAGCTATCTCAATGTGGTGGCCCTTCCGCAATGTTCCCCCTAAGCTTCCAGGTGATTACGGTTCTCGCTACAACCTAACGCATAGTTTGCATGTTGGAACTCATTTTGAGTTGACTTGTATTCCTTTTGCTTTCCTTCAGCTGAACAGTGTATCATGCCCAATCTGGCCTTCAATACGGTTTGCCTCCAACCTGCTCAAGAACCGTTCTGGCCACTGAGCGCCCACCTCGGTTTAATCGCCGCGGCTAAGAGTGGCAAACCCTGCTGTCCAGTTAGTGAGCATCACACTTTCGGCCGCTTCTCATCAAGCTCACGCCATAAATAAAGTTCGAAGTTATGGGGACCTGCCTAGCGGGCGATGTATTCTCCACATTCATGTTTAAATTTAAGGTATCTGTTCTCAACATCTACATCGTTTCTTTGTTTATTTTCCCTCTCTGCCTATCTTTTGAAGTCGAGCTGCTCCCCAATTCCTGCAAAATGGAGCTAAGGAAGCCTTTAGTCGACGAAATCTTCGGACTTCTGGAGACCTGCAACGAGAGAACTAGAGGGGCACCTCGCGAAAGGGTGTCCGTGGCTTTGTGGAGCATGCTTCATCGATCTCCCGTTGAACAGTTACAGGAGATGCGGAAAGATCTGCAAGGGGTATTGAGTAGTATTGATGAAGGGAATCTTTGGAGTTGTCCCTTGGAATTTTCTGTCAGCCTCCCAGATGCATTTAGAAAGGCACTGAGAGCATGTAAGTTCCCTCTCAAATCACTGGAGACTTTATACTAACTATGTCTTTCAGTCCAGAGAGGTCATATCGAAGACAAGGAGGATGACGAGAAGAGCTGTGACGACAATGACGGAAATGACGATGACGACGACACGAATGGAATAGACAGCGACGATAGCGAAGACGGAATAGATGACGATGAAGATGAAGATGACGATGTTGAGAATGAGTGGGAAAGTTGCAGTGGTCTGTTTCCAGCAATGAAGCGTACTCGACCCACCAAGCCTAAGGTCCGCCGTGATCACACTGTGATGAATAACGTAAGTCTTTCGTGCCTGATACTTTTCCACTCCTGACCTTTATCACATAGGCTTTTACTCGTGACAATGGAAGTTGCGTCTTTTTGGGGACGCCAAACCCTCAAGCGTGTCACATAATTCCGAATTCTCTTCTCCCATAGGTTTCTGATTTCTCCATGGAATTAAATAAAATGAAAGCATGGCTTGGAGAGGAGCTCGCAACGCGTCTTGCTCTGAAGCTGCTTTGTAGAGACCTCATCATTGACACAACTCGGAATCTAATCTGCATGGACGCTCGGCTGCGGGAGTACTGGTGCGAAGGGCGGCTTGCCCTGGAGCCCGTGGGCGGGCCATACCAGGAGAAGACCCTTGACCATGACGAAGAAGGCAGCGCACAAGCTTCTTCGACCGCTGAAACATTGTCAGAGTCGACCAGGCAGGACGAACCTCGTACAAAGAGACTGAAGGTCGACACGGGCGGCTTGTGGTGCCAGAAAATACGCTTTCACTGGATGAGGCAGATCTGGAGCTTGAAAATGGAGCATATGAAGGAAATTAATCCCTATACGGATCCATTTACTCTCCTTCCGGTTCATTTTCCAATGCCCTGCGGCCCTCCTGATGGTGAAATTGTCACTATAAAGGCGGAGCACAAGCTCGATCTGCCAGACCAGGATATTCTGATGCTGCAGTTTCTGCTGATCACGGGCTGGGCGATGGCCGCAGGGCGAGAACCTAAACACTTCAATTTCGATATTGATTACGATACAGACCGTTTCTGGGAAGCTCGACGCAAACGGTTAGCTTAGAAGAAAGCTAGACAGCGCGAGATGCGGAAGACGACAGAAACGACAGAGACGACGAGAGAGACGACGACAGAGACGATGACAGAGATGGCGGACAATGATTTCAGCGCGAAGAGCTATTTTGAGACGCTTGAGGACAAGACATCAACGATGGAATACATCTATGAACTCCTCCAATCCTGTTTAAAGGAGGTCAATCGGAACGACGCAGGATTCCACGCATCTCTGTGGTGTGTCCTCTACCAAACGGACTCTGATCAGCTTGGTGGAGTATGCGACGAGCTGCGAGAGCTCTGGCGTTGTAAGGATACAAAGGAGATCTCATTATACATGGGATATTTTGAAAAAGCCTCCATTGCCTTGGAACGATCGCTTTACATCTGTAAGCTACCTCTTGCCTGGTGGCTGCCCGAATCATACTAATGAGCTTTCCAGTTCATAAGGCACATGGCCCTTACGAAAGTCTCAATGGGGATGAGAAGAAGAAGAAGCGCTGTGACCCCAATGCGGTACGGGATGTAAGTGTGATTTCCCATCTCTTCTTTCCCTGTCTCCTCTTCCCCAGGCCCCATCTCCCATTTCCGTCCCCTACATCCAGCTCCGTCCCCACTTCCGTCTGTCTCTTGCTTTGTCTGTGTCTCTGTCTCCGTTCCTGTACTCCGTATGCCTTCCCCTGGGTCTATCTCAGTGGCCAAACCCTCTTATCCTTTGCTAACGTTATTATTCCACAGGCCCTGAACCGCGACGACGGGAACTGCGTCCTACTTGGAACGGCGGAACCGATGGCTTGCCACATAGCCTCCTTCGCAATCAAAGCATTCTTGTCAGAGCTAACCCGCATTCCTGACTTGTTTCCAGCGAATCTCTTGCATAGAGTCCACACCAAGGTACAGTCCGATAATGACATTCTTGGCACAACTCGCAACTTCCTCTCCATGAATACCCAAATGCGCCAGTACTGGGCAAACGGCCGCTTCTCTCTGGAGCCCTGGGGTGAACCTTATCAAGAGACGACAGAAAGACGTCGGACAGGCACTGGCGGTTTGTGGTGCCAGGAAGTGCGCTTCCACTGGATGAGACAGACCAAGATCAACATGCAAGAGAAATGGGACGGGAGAGGCCAGAATCTCCGCGATTTGCTTCCCCCGCGCCTTGGCAGATACGACCATTGGAGCGTCAAGACGGGTCGTTTGATTCAAGACGGCGAAGTGATCGCCATCAAAGCCAAGAACCGACTTGACCTCCCCGACCGCGACTTTCTGGAGATCCAGCATTGTCTCATCTCGGCTTGGTCGATGGCAGCAGGGGTTGAGCCGAAGAACTTCACATTTGAGGATGAGGGTCCAGACCAGCCGAAGGGTAAAGGAGTTGGAGAGAGTGAAATTGGCGAATGATAGCATTTCCAATAATGATCTTCAGTTGATTTATCTGGCGTCTTATTTCCTACCGGCATTTGCCATCAATGGGGTATCTTCAACGTCTTCATGCCCTTCTGATCTCGCGGTTATCCTCAACCTCGGGTGCTTTGCTCGCCGCGCCCTCCGCCTTCATCCCGTCGCACCCAAAAACCTTGCCCGCCGTCTCCTCGGCCTTGCCGTATCCCTGTGCTGATGCGTCGCGCTGCTGGCCCGCAGCCTTCATCGTGGATGCAGCGTGCGCCTTATCCTGCTCGCCTGAGGATTGCCAGGCGTGGGAGCCCGTGATATTGCCAATGACAGCCTGGAAAGATGTCAACATCTGGCGACGCAATGATGTCACTTGATGAAAAAGGGAGGCTTCTTACCTCCGCGGCGCCTTTGATGTATTCGGCGTGGCCAGCGACAAGGCCGGGCTGTTGGTTGTTGTTGTTATCGGGAGACATTTTGAAATGGTTTTGTGAGAGTGTTATTCAATTGATCACAGTAAATTCATTTGAGAAACCTTTAAAACGAAAGCTACTTTGATCGCCTTTTGAATGATGTTGATGGTGATACATTGGTACAAGGGGGCTTGACCCAATGACGTCAAGACATCGACGTCATATTTCGGGGTGGCTGCATCACATGATGTTTGCGCTACAGCTGAACTACTGACAGCCGCCAGGCTAGAACTCTAGCAGTACACGGACAATGGGCTATGATGGTGTTCATCCCGTCGGCAATCACAGTTCGATCATGATGGATAACTCAAAATGTTGACATTAAATCCTGTAGCGGATTTGCAGCGAAAGAACTACTTTTAATACGAAAATCTAAATGACCGGGGGTATCTCTTCTTAGACCTGCTCAGAGTGAGTGGCCTCTCTCATGCCATCCTTCTTATCCTCCACAGCAGCAACGCGGTCCTCGAAGCGCACACCAGCACTGCGGCTGCGCCAGGCAGGGATGTCTGAGTCGAAGAGCACATCGATCTCTTCCAGCGTCTTGCCGGCGGTCTCGGGGTACGTGAAGAAGATGTGGAACGTCATGGCGAAGCAGAACGTTCCAAAGATCATGTACGTCTTCCACTGGATGTTGGTGAATGCCGGCGGGACGAAGAAGGCGAGAGCAAGGTTGAAGGCCCAATTGGAGGCCGCGGCCAGACCGACGCCCGTGGCGCGGTACTTGAGCGGGAAGACCTCGGCGGCGTAGATCCAGCCGATGGGCGCCCACGTGAGGCCGTAGACGCCGACGAAGATGTAGCAGAGGGCGATGACGGCCTTGGCCGGGGGCCCTTGGATGGACCACTTGAGGATGTCGTTGCCATCGACGGAGTCGACTGCGTGTCCGTATGAGGCCATGACGGCGCCGGTGGTGAAGTGGATGATGCAGCAGATGATAGCACCACCGATGAGGAGGGGACGGCGGCCGAGGCGGTCGATGATGGGGAGGATGGCGCCGGTTGTGACGAGGAAGATCACATACTGGATGATCGAGGACGTGAGGGCGACGTTACCGCTCTGTGAAAGTGTTAGAGAAGAGGATGCATTGATGAAAGGGAACGCTTACCATGCCGGCCATGTTGAAGATATAAACGAGGTAATAGAGCATCACATTGCCTCCGAGCAGCTGTTGCCACACCTGCACCGAGCATCCGGCGAGAGTGCGCTTCCAGATCTTGGGTCCGAAGAGTCCCAGGACGCCAATATTCTTGGACTCGGCAGCGACACGGGCAGCGTCCTTGACCTCGTCCAACTCGGCGAGAACCACGGGTGACTCGCGGTCACCGCCGCCGTGCAAGTGGGCGAGAACCTCGTGGCATTCCTCCCAGCGGTCCTTCTGGCCCAGCCAACGGGGAGACTCGGGGAAGAAGAATAGGGCGATGCCGAGGATAAGACCGGGGATGCCTTGGACGCCCCACGCGATGCGGAAGGCCTTGGGGTCGTTGGGCATTGAGACGACGCAGCCGTAGGAGATGAGGTACATGATGAGGATGCCCCATTCGATACTCCATTGTTGGATTCCCACAATACGACCTGCGGATATGTGAGATTTCTGTGATTTTAGAATGATGATGGTGTGCGGGATGAATTACCTCGAATGCGGGAGGGAGCCAGCTCGGCGAGGTACACGCAGCATTGAGAACTTGTAATACCGATGGCGAGACCGCTGACGATGCGGCCGACGATGAGGTGGGCGACGTTCTGGGACGAGCATTGGAGGACGGCGCCGATGATCCAGATGACGGAGGCGATCTTGAGCGCGCCGCGACGGCCGAGGGCGTCGGCGAGGAACCCGGCAACGAGGGCGCCGACCAGGGAGCCGCCGGACATGGAGGCGGTGATGCCGCCCTGCATGGTCGAGGAGGGGTGGTTGAAGAACTCCATGTAGGCCTCGGAGCCGATCCAGGCGCTCATGGAGCTGATGTCGAAGCCGAAGAGCATGCCGCCGATGGTGCCGAAGGCGGCGAGAGCTAGAAGACGGGGCAGGTTAGTACGTGCTGAAGGTGCAGATTGGACTGTGGTGCTTACCGTAGATGTTCCATATGCGATACATGATGGGTTGTTTGCCTCTGTGAGGTCTTGAGAACGCTAGGTGGTTCCTTTGTTGTCGAAGTGGTCAGGTGGACGGGAGAATAGCGCGATGAAACGCTGTCGAAGACGAGAGGCCGTGTCTGCTCAAACACGAGATCGATTCAAAGGGGTATGAGAAGGGGGACGGATGATTATATAGACAACTGAAGGTGTCCCGGTGTAATACCACCGGTTGACCGACAAATATCACCGAGGAGCCAAATCAAGCCTGACAGCACAGTCCCGGGAGCCAGTTTTCTTTAGTCGGCGTTTCTCTCTCTCCAACACAAACCACACCCCTGCTCACCAGCATGTCGTTGGTTGTCGCACGCGGGCGGCGGTGGAGCCGGCATCAGGCGCAGACGGTATTAAGGCGGATACGGTAAGGCATGGCCCGTCGCGCCATGGGGGATGAACAAAAGAGCCAGAGCCCCATTGTCTGAAGCCCATTTCAGGAGCGGTAGAACGGGCTTAATCATCTGGTTTCTTTAAGCGCACGTATGAGAGGGCGGGATTGTGGGCGGGTCTGGGGCGCGAACGACGTCATGTACGGGCGAGGAAGCCAAGGACATGGCCTGGTCCGGCTTTTGAGGTTGGGGGGTTTGGTCTGGGGCGATTAACGCGTGGAGTCTGCCCTTTTTCTCTTCTTAGTGCTAATTTGTATTCTTACCTTACGCTGGAAAGAATCATGCTCATGCGTCTGGGATGGAAGTGAGCTATGAATGGCCATAGTTTCCGGGAGCAAACAGCGAGGATTTAGACAAGATTCACAGATTCCAAGTGCCTTCGATGTTTTCTCTGCGTGTTGCCATGTGAAGTGTGTAGAGTGGAGCGTGAGGGGAAAAGAATAGGCCGGGGTGATGGAGAGGGGAAATGCTTGGGGGAATAGTGGACGCACTTGGGGAAAATTGGGGAACACGAGAAACAGAACTTCGGACACTGTCGAGAAGAAGAGGCCAAATGGCGGTCTTTGCGCCCGAGATTCTGTCTGACACGCTTTATCCGAACCAGTCATCTCTTCAGGTTTCTAATGGTGTTTCGCTGGGCATTTCATGGCTGTTAGTTTGTATTAGTGCCACTTACTAACAATTATCACTTGGTGTCTTGGACGTCTTCAGAATGTTGGAGAAGTCACTATGTACAGTAACCCTTCACCCCTTTTGGTGTGCCTCACCGGGTAGGAATCGTGTGGTGGACCAGATGCCGTGGGTGCCTCGGGAAGATTGGGGCTCAAAGGCACGATCGGCGTCATCCTTTACCCAGAGAGGCATGGCGCCCTCCGCGACCCGCACCTGTGATGTCCGCTTGTGGCTCCCCAGGAACAGCTGCCGGGGTTCGTATGGAACACTGCGAAGGGCACCACGCCAACAGAATGCAACTGGAGCGCGAAACCTGGCGTCATTCTTGCTGCTTTTCTGCTGCTTGACTGCCATTTGCTTGGCTTGCTCCGGTTGATTCCGGTTGGCGAGGATGCGGCGTGTAATTGCAAGCATAACGGTGATACGTTCCTGCGCAGGATCGGGATCTGTCCGAATCCCTTCATATTGCTCCTGGCGCTGACTACGGCTCGTCGTCGCATCCTGCAGGCGCAGACTTTCGTCCTTTGGGTGAGAGGGTGTGTGGCGATATGTCGGTTGGCAGCTGTCTGCATCTCGGTCAGAAACTCACGACAAGCTGCAACATTCAGGCAGAAAAGATCGGAACCATAAAAAATGCTTAATTCTGTGCCAGTTATGGACCCCCAGACAAACGACAGGCAACGACCGGTCTCGCCCCAAGGTTCACCTCAAGTGTGGAAGAGCCTAACTGCTACTACGCCGCGCGGTGTGGAGGAAGCTTTTGTATCCAACTCTAGAGACGGCAATGCGTTCTTCTCGGCACTTGGCCACGGTTCATCCCCCGTGGGGCCGGACACACCAGGAACCACCGCACCAGGCACCCATAAATCTGACTTTGAAAAGATCAAACAACCGCTCTGCACGGCCACTGTCTTTGCCTCATGTTTTTGCGCTCCAATGGCGTGTCGACGGGTCGCCGGTTGTACTGTTAACGCTCTGGGTTCACTGCCGCCGCCCGCGCTTAGCGTGTTTGGCCCGGCGCCGTGGAAAATTTAGCCGTTCCGGGATCTCCCATCGAGCGCCCGGCCTCGGGACCCACTGCCGACCAGCGTCGCATTCTGCTCGGTTCTATCGGCGCCACCCCGGCTCGGCGCACCGCAGGGAGGGCGGCGGTCGGCTCTGATTAGCTCGGTTTTGAGCTCTCGGTTTGCAGAGTTGGTGGCGATGAAGTCTGATTGGCCGCACTCCGTTCAGTCAGCTGTATCAATTCGATCAAGGCCTACCTAGGTAGTTCTGTCAAGAATTCAACCAGCTCGGATGATTTCCATCTCATAATTCTTTGCAACCGAGCCTATGACACCAAGCTACATAATATTCCTCTCAACCAACGGGCCCGTCCTTTGACTCTCAAAATCTCCCCAACCACGCGGCCTCCGCCTCACAAGCCCAGAGTAGAACCATGTTCCCATGGTGTAAACATCGTATGTCGGCAGACCGGTCACCCTCTGCACAGACTCTCCGAACGGCGGCATCTGCGTGCACTCGAGCACGAACGCCCCGATGTCAGGGTGCTCATCCATCAACTCCTTAGCGGCCGCAATCATCTCCTTCTCGATGTCGTCGAAGCTGTACGGCCCCTTGCCGGTGACTAGCAATCGCAGAGAGCCGCCATCGGGGGCGCCGGCGATGTGACACCGCGCGGCGTGCTCTTTCGATATGCCGAGACGCTCAAAGTGCAGGGAGACTAACTCGCGCGCGTTGTAGGTGATGATGCCAATCTTCTTGGAAGGAGGTAGCCAGGCGAGGATACTGGGAATCTGGATTAAGGAGGACGTTGCTACTGGGATCGGTAGCCTCTCAGCCAGTCTACAACATTTGTGAGTCTTCATTGCAAATTCGTTCAGGTCGGAGATGGAATGTCGACTTACAATGGCTGGGCCATGGCTAAGAAGCCGCAGCTGGTAAGAATGCCCACGGCCCCGCGCTCCGCCAGCTTCTTCCCCGCGGCGACGAAGTTGTCGATGAAGGCATCGTCGTATGCCACCTTCGTCACGAGCTGGTCTTCCCTCGATCCCTCCGCCAATTCGCGAATCACGGGGAACGCCCAGGTGTTTTCGTTGAAGGCGTCACCGGCCGGGCGATAGAAGAAGCACTGGACGGCGATGAAGCCGATAGGCGGCAGGGAGGCCTGGTCTTCAGGGCGATAGTCCGTCATTGTCTCGTCGATACTCTGAGGGGTAGTTTGGCATACGCTGATAAATCACGTGTTCAATCCCGGTCGTTGGATGTCTTGTTGGCTTGACGATAAGATCATTCTAACTTTATCGGGCGTCTTTATCAAGGAGGCTGTTTTTATACAGCATCATGGTGCTGTGGCTCCTACAAACCAGCGACCACTCAACCGGAGGAATCCGAGCAACCACCAAATCAGATTCGCAGCTTTTATCATGGTGCTGCCAACCCCCGGAAATCGCCATGCTTACCCCCTGTGTTGGGTTGCAGTTTGGAGGAAGTTGATGTTGGGATCGGCCAGGTCGGCCGTAGATAAGACCCCACAATCCGGACGGCGCCTTATCTCGACCACCTCTCCCGGTGGACAATTCGGATTCTTATATCCGTCACCTACCCTCCTCCCGCCATGGGTTGGATAAGATAGCCCGTCTTCACTATCTGCAGCTGGGCCAATCACGCTCCTATGTGGTACAATGGCAACGAGGGATTCTCAACAAGCAAGACTCAGGATGCGGGGTTGTATGCCATCCTACCAGGCTCGGTTTGTCCCGGAGAACATGGCTGTTTAGTTCCTCTCACGTGCACAATTTTTGAAGCTCGTCGGGTTCATCCGAGTCTTATCTTGACCTCACGCAATATGGCAGGGTTCTGGACGTTGTGTTAAGAGCGCCGCCCACCAGCGTCGACGGTTCTTGGGATGAACACTTTGATGGTTCTGGACAGCTTTGTCTGTGCGATTTTGGCTTCTCCTTGACGCTCACTGTCCAAACTCGCAGTTGGGTTTGCTGCCACAGCACCGCGTAGCCAAAATGGGTCTTAAAGACTCGGCGCTCGCCAAGTACATCCGGAATATCAAGACGTCACCGAAGTCTCTCATTGCGAACAGGCAGCTGATTTGCACTTCGTTGGTGTTTGCCTTCGCGGGCATCCCTCTATGTGAGTTGTCGGAATTTTCTTGCCACACCCCATGTGAAAAAGTCCAGTTGTATCCCTCAAGAGGCTGTTCACGCGAGCAGGAACATGCAGCTGCAAGACCAGGTTATTAACACAGTATCCAGGCTGGGATCAAGGCTCCTCCGCCACGATCCCCTCCCTCCCCGGCTTCCAGCATGCATTTGGCATCACCTCCGCCACGAACCCAAGCCAAGTCTCAAACTTCGTCTCCCTAGTCTACATCGGCGCCGGTGTCGGCGCGGCCCTGACCTACTTCATCAATGACCGCTGGGGTCGCCTTTGGGCTCTCCGTATCTACTCCGTAACATGGATCATCGGCCAGCTCATCGCCGTCGCTTCCTCGGGCAACCTAGCCGCCATGTACGCCGGGCGCATCATCGCGGGCTTCGGCATCGGGCCCCTCACCGTCATTGGCCCCGTCACCCTCACCGAAATCGCGCCCGCTGAAACCCGCGGGCTCATCACCTCCTGGTTCTCCGTCATCATGCTGCTCTCGCTCACCGTCGCCGCCTTCGTCGTGCTCGGCTGCTTCGGCATGGCGCCCAGCAACGTGCAGTGGCAGGTCCCCTTCTTCATCCCCTGCGTCGCCATGGCCCTTGTCCTCGCGGCCAGCTTCTTCGTCATGGACAGCCCGCGCTGGCTGTTCCTTGTCGGGCGCGACGAAGAGGCGACGCAGACGCTGATCACGCTGCGCGGGCTGCCGCTCGAGCACCCACGCATTCAGTCGGAGCTGCGCGAGATCACGGAGAGCGTCGCCAAGGAAAGGGTTGCGTTTGGGGAGGCGAGCACGTATTCGCTGGCTGGGCTGAGGGCGGTGTGCCGCGAGACGTTTTTGGTACCGGCGAATTTGCGGCGGACGCAGCAGGCGTTTCTGTCGTATGCACTCGCGCAGTTGTCGGGTGCGAATAGTATCACGACGTACCTCGTTCCGGTGCTGAGTCTGATTGGGGTCAAGGGGGGCACGACGCATAGTTTGCTGTATGCGGCGCTGTACTCGATGGCCAAGTTCTTTTACACGCTGATTGCGAGTTTCTTCTTCGTGGATGCGTTGGGACGGAGGAACAGTTTGTTCATTGGCATTATCGTGCAGATGCTCTCGCACATTTACATTGGTGTTTACATCAAGTTCAGCCACGAGGGGCCAGTTTCGCAAGGTGCTGGACAGGGTGCTCTCGCGGCCATTTTCTTGCACGGCTTTGGCTACGCCGTTGGTGAGTGATGAATTATTCAAGACAAGAGAGTCGCGCTGACACAATTTGCTCGAATCCAGGCCTCCTGATTCTGCCGTACATCTTCGTCAGCGAGCTGTGGCCGAACCAGCTCCGGTCCTTCGGCGCATCCCTCACGCAATGCTTCCATTGGCTCTTCTTCTTTGGAGTTAACAAGGGGGTTCCTTCTCTGCTCGAGAGCACCGACCAGTGGGGCGCGTTCCTCTTCTTCGCCGGCTGGTGTTTCTTGGCCCTCCTCTACGTGTTCTTCACCGTGCCGGAGACGGCGGGCGTGGACCTCGAGAAGATTGACGAGCTGTTTCAGGGGCCATGGTTCAATCAGTACAAGAGGACCAAGGCGATGGGCCGCGATGTGGAAATACTCGAGTCTGTTGAGTCAAGAAGCGAGAGCGAAGGCGTTGATGTGTTGGCATCTGGGAAGAAGTGATCTGGCGGGTGGGTGTCGTTAGGGAGTTCTACAGCACTGACAGAAAGACGAAAGCAGCCCGAGACCGTGATATTCATAATCAATAGAAGCAAATGGCCAAGTTAACATCATGAATGGATCTCATCTTTCATATGATGACGAGATAAAAATCGGTGTTTTGTTAGCGTCTCTGCGAAGAGACATCCGTCTATACTCTGGAGTGAGGAAGTCTATCCAGAAACAACCACTGGCTCGTATACAGCCGTAATCTACTCATCCTCAAGCTCTCTGGGGCTCTTCTTTGGTCTTGTCTTATCGGTTACACAACTATCGGGGTCGCGTCCGCATCCTGGTGGACCTCGAGCCTCGCGGGTTAGAAGCTCTTTGCCCGTCTTGCGAGTCACACCTTCCTTGGACATCACTGGAGTACCCAGAACCACAGCCGGTGCCTGGGTTTACTGCCTTTAGCGTGTGTAACTTTGGTCGGGATCATGATACTTACCAAGCTTAGGCCCAGGTTAAGGGCGAACCTAGATCCAATTGCTTCAGCAGCACTGAAGGAAACGAGGCCGAGCAGAAGGATGGAGGGCAACTTCATTGTGGTGTTTGAATCGAGTGGTTCCTGCAAGATCTGACCTTGTTCCAATTCTGACCGTAACGTATGTGCAGACTTTGTCAAACGTGGGAATTGAAAGCTCACGTTTGTGGCTCCGTGAGTGCTTTATACATAGCTATGTGGCCACGATTCATGATGCGAAAGCAGAGCCATCATGCTACTTAGACTTGAAACAATTTCAGCATCAGCAATCCTTTGCTCTTTTTGTGACAATTAGCAAGAAACCGCGCCTAATCACGATCGTGGTTTATCCGAGCTTTCACTAGTTTGCCTAAACTCTATCTTCAAACGCAGTTTAGGTAGTCGCACTCGCGTACGGCAAACCCATCACGTATTTCCCCGTAGGATACTAAGGGTGCGCCCGTTCGGGGAGGGTCTTACAAACTCTATTACCACGAATGCGAGTCGCACCTTTCACTTCCTAAGCTCACTACCGAGCTTCTGGGACCGCGTCCGGCGGCTAAAACATGAGACGAAACAACTGTACAGCGAAAACTCATTATCTGCCGAAACAAAGGTACAGTAATTACAGAGGAAGCAGCCATGCATTTAAAGTATCCAACACAAAACGGACCGGTGCTGTTGAAGTTGGACTGGGCTGTGCTATACGTAGCAACTTGCTGCGAGATATCGAAGGTTCGGCCTAGGGAGGATAGTTTGGATGAACTCGGGGGCTGTAATCCTAAATGGGAAGGAAACCATCGAGCCTCAATCTCCGGACAACGCGATTCCCCAAAGACCTACCCTGATGCCGCTTATGAAGCACTGCAAACTTCCCATAAATGGCCGGCTTGTTTCAAAAGGATCTCGTTCATTGCATTGAGTAGTTTCGTGTAACCTACTCGGCACTTGCATCTTGGGCGCACTATCCCCAGCCTTCTATTCCCTACACTTCCTAAGAACCATTCAGCGAGCATGACCAGCATCGAGAGCATCCCCGAAAAATGGGCTGCGGCCTGGTCCGACAACGATTCAGCCGCCTTCGCAAAGTTGTTTGCCCCACAAGCCGTGTACACCGACCACGCGCACCAGCTCATCACGACCAAGCTGGAGGATCATCACAGGGTCTGGCGCAACGCCAACCCAAACTTCAAGGTCATTGTCGACCCGTCGACGCCGGTCTGGTGGGCTAGAGAAAACGCCGATGTCGACGGGAAGAAAACGAGCTGCAGTTTCAGAACTATCAACACCGGGACCTTTATGGAGTCGCTGCCGAGAAAGGTCGCCTCGGGCAAGAATTGGTCTTTCGTTGCGATGGTGCATTTGAGTGTTGAAGACGGGCTGATCACGCAGCTCGACGAGTTTTATCGGGATAGCTTTGATGAGGGGGTCCCTGTAGAACAATATGTACGCCGTGGTTAAGTTGCTTCTCGATGATGATGACAGCATAGAAACTTGACTGCATGTTATGAAATCGTGCCATTCGCAATGAGATGGTATGCTAAATTCGACTCATGAGATCGTAGGGGCACTATTTTGGAAGACATTAGGCTAAATTTCCAATGCTTGCTGTGCGACGTTGACATTCGCGTTGGTGTACGCTCCCCAGCTGTCTTCATCTCGGCGTCCTAGCTCGTCTTCCCCACGACAGGAGCTAAATCTCTCTTTGGGCGTCATGATCAATCAAACTGTGGTATACCTCTGGTCCTCGACCGCCATTCAGAGCGTGCACCCTAAGCACGTCGAATCGAATCCGCATGAGGTCTCGGTCGGGGAGAAGAGCTCTGCTGTCGGCAAAGATGTCGACGATGCGCCCATTCTCGATTTCCGCGCCCTGACGACTGCCTGCGAATGACAAAAGGTTCTTGAAAATTTGACTCAGAACGCGACGGGGGGCTGTGTCGTTCGTAGGAGGTTTGGCCAGAATCTCGTCGGGATGTACCGCAAAGTTAACTTTGCTCTCTGGTCCCGAAAGACTGGTGCGTGGGAGCCAGTGAAAGCGGTATCTGGCCCCGTACACATTAGCCGGCGATGTCTCCCCACCATCCTCGGTCATCTCATATACGACGAAGTCAATGTTGTCGTCCAGTGGCTCTAGCGCAAAGAGACCTTGGTCCCACAAGGAACTGAGCTCTTTGCTTAGACAAAGTATGTTACTTGGTCTAATGAGAGTGTTCTGGATCTTGTCCCTGGTGCGGTACAGCCTCTTCCAATCCCATACATGGTAGAGCTTTTCTAAGGCTCTAGGGAGCATTGGATTGGAATTCAAGGCATTGGGCGGCACAATGTAGCAGGGCGAGGCGTCGGGCGTCTTAGTCACCACACAGGCGGAGCCGTCCCGGATGCGAACCTGATCGAAGGCGCTGATGGCTTGCCTGCTGTTTGCAGGTGTCGGACTTTGGTCAATGACTGTGCGCTGTTAGCAAATCACCGACTGAGAACCGGGAAAGAGATACAAATGAGAGCAAGCCTTGCCGCTCGGCAGGCGTTCTCAGGGAGGTGCAGGAGCACATTCAGAAACGCCTCTGGATGCCGCAGGTCCTCTGCAATCTTCTCCAGCCTGCGTCGGTCAATAGTCCAGAGCACACTCCAGCACTGTGCTTGCACTAGGCCGGCAGTCCGATCTTCGAAGCGAGTAATCGACTTGATGGATTCATATATGCCATGAATCAGGGCACCGCGCTCCGAGGAGTCGTCGGCGGGGAGAGAGCTGCAGCCGGCATGCATTTTCTGTTCCTATTCACCGTGAAAAAAGACATTGGCGGATAATTATTGAGAGAACGTGGAGCTTTTGCAACGATTCGAAGGGAGGTTTTCCAAGATCATAGTGTGGAGATCGGAGATTCGTCGACCGTAGGGGTAACTCCAGCTATCAAGGTGAGAACATGTGAGCGCGCAGACTACCATAAAAAAAGGTCTAATGCCCACAGACTTTCTATCCATTAAAGTAGCTATGTCGTTTGATCTGCAAGATCATGACTGTCATTACCAAATGCTAGGTGTTGAGAACAGCCTTTGTTTCTGCTCCTCTAGTGTGCTTGTGCATTTCTCCTGGTCAAAAGCTTGCTTGATATGTCTTCTCCCAGCAAGCAACAAAGGCGGTATCTAAACCAATACACCATTGACTTCCCCAAATGCAGAGTCATAAATGGACCGTGATAGCCTTCTGTACTCCATGATGACCGAGACCAATGCTAGAAATGTATCCGTGTCGTTGAACTTCTGAAAACTTGGCACCCAAGTGCCGGCTAAAGCGGGCCAAAATTGAGGCACACGCAACGAAAGTGCCACAGCAACTCCATGCCCCTGTTTCCAGAAAGGTCTCCCAAAGGAAATCAGATGTTCCACAAATAGTCCTCCAGCTTGGCGCCTTGATCTACCTCTGTGAAGAACGCCCATGCTGCAGCCGTGGGAAGCGAGAGATTCTGGAGTATTTTCTCCTTGTGTTTGTCTCCGGAGAACTGTAGAATGAACCCAAGCACGACATCAACCAAGCCAGATCCCTTCACAATGTGGTTGTCTGCAACCAAGTGGAATTCGACGCCCCCGCCGTTATGCTGTCCCTGCACGATGATGCTGAATCTCTCCAGTACTGCGACGCAAGTAGTGAAGACTTTGAACATGTCGAGCCTCGCAGTCGGAAGACGGCCTCGAAACTCTGGTAGCACGAGTTTCTTGGACTTGTCCATGATGTCAAACACATTCGATTTGCCTGCCATGCCTCTGATCCTTGATCGCACCGGTTCGGTACGTGCGAGGTCAGGACTTTCTCCGAAGACCATCGCTAAGTATTCGGGATGCATGACGTAGTCGTTGGCAATCTGGTGTCGGAAGACGGTCTCGAGTTGTCCAACTCTGACCGTCTGGATCAGCTCGCGATGAAACTGGGATCCAGCATTGTGGGCGTCGCCTGGAACCCCTTTGTTATTCCTCTTAGTGCCCCACACAGCTCTGCGATAGTGAGAAACGTAATTATGTGTGGGTCTGCTGCCGAGGAAGACTGTGTTGACGGTAAGATCACAAAGATCTTCCATCAGTTGAATCTTTTTCATGCCGAAGGCTGACCGTGTGAGAGCATTGTAAAGATGAAGAGTGCTTGGGACAAACTCTGTGGCGAAGCAAAGTGCCTCGCCTGCGCTTCCGGCTTTGTAAAGCATCTCCAGCATGTGACCTCCTGCAGTCCAGGGGGCCTGGTGATAGAGGTCAAAAGCTTTCTCGCGGAGGTATGCATCTAGTTGGTCATAAAGCTCCTTCTGGAATACAATAGGCATGCTGTAGTAGCTCAGGTCACAAGCTAGCTTCTCCAAGCTGCCGATGGACGAAAGGATGCTCTTCTGCATGTCCTTTGCCAACAAAAGTGATTGTAAACGGCAGTTCTGCTTGTTTTGCTTGCCGTCCGCCCACAGAAATGCCTCATAGCTAGAAAGAAATACGTCCATACCGAGAGCCAGCCCCAGAGATGCGGGATTGTGCGGGTCGGAAATATTTTCCAGAGCCAGGGGCAGAATGAGTTCAGAGGGACAGTCAAGTACCTGATCCCAGCTTTCTAAACCCGAGATCGCGCGCCCTTGAATGACGTCTCTCTTGATGTTTTTGAATATCTCAACGACAGCCCATATCCGGAGCGGTTCAGCATCACGATCAGGCTTCAGCATCTCGGTTGGTGGGTCTCTCAGCGGAAGAAGAGACGGGTCATGCGACATGAGTTCATGGTCCGTACCCAGCTTCACCTTCAGCTTATTCGCAAGATCTTCAGAGAGCTTCGACATGCTGTGGTGATTGTTGATAGCGTTCGAAATGACGCAGAAGTGGATTGCACCGGACATGTCAGAGATTCCGAAACCGGCGGCGAGCTTGGGATAAGCGGTAAATAATTTGTGTGCCCGCCTGCAATGAACTTCGAAGCGGCGGCTGGAGCCAAGGTATTTGCCTTCGAACCGTTTTTGAAGTTGCCGAAAGATCAAGCTGGTGAGCCAGGAGGCAAGTGGAATCGGAAGTATTCCCTTGGCAGCGTCGGTCCAATATTGTCTCACCTGAGACTTGACTTTTTCCAGATGCTAGCAAAATGGTCAGCTAAATGTAGACCAAAAGAGCAGAAGGACGATGGCTTACTTGAACTATGGCAATTACTTCCACAAGCTCACTGAGTTCGTCGTCCTCGAGCATAGACTCAAATGGTGCCATGACGGCATATAGACCTTGGGGCGGCAAAAGGGCGCGCTTGGAGATTGTTGAGGTAGGGTCGAGGCTATCACTATCAACTTCGTCGGCGAGAGTGGCAAGTGAAGCAAAAGCGTTGGTATTGTAGCCCTTGGCGGTATCGATAGCCACAGCAGCTGGGGCAAGGGACGTGGCCATGAAAGGAGTCAGAATTGACAAGGTCTGTTCAAGCCTATTGTCTGCAGTTAGCACGCAAAGTTGGAAATCAGATTTGAACTGAGAGAACCTGACCTTTGGATGAAGACTCCGTGATTGACATCATCGGCACCCAGTTCCTCGTAAATCGCAAGAGCCTCCCGACGCTTCAAGATGGCGTTGCGGAGTGAACTGATGATGGAGGCGGGGACACTGTGCTTGTTCTTCTTCAAAGTCTGCGATAGAGCCTTCGCAGCCGTCAGCATGCCCTTCGTGGTTCTTGGGACACTGGCCGGCTTCGGAACGAGGCCTTCATGCTGGGACCAAAGCCAGTTCAAGAAGTAGTCGGTGGAGATCTTGTATGATCGGTAGGTCTCCGCGAATGAGGCATCCTCGTTGGAAGACATCTCGAATGCTGGTTAGCGGTGATGGGGAAAAGGGACAAGGGAGGACCACATCCGAGTGATGCGAAAGTGATGAATCGTAAGTCAGATGGCGAGTTGTAGGTGAAGGAAGTTGAAAGTTGCCGCAACGAAAATCAACTTGTGTGGGGGAGGGTGAAGGACTTTTGGGCGCTGGAGAGTGGTGTGTGCAAGTTCAGGTGAAAATTTCGTCGGGAGCAAAGCGGAAGGACGTCCTCGGTGGTGCCTTCCTCAGTAAAATCCAGGATCTAGACCGGAGTTTAGCAAGGTTGCACCACTGACAGAGAATAGCTTAGGTAGAAATTGGCAGAGACGGGTCATCTTAGATGTTGGATTCTTTGGTAAGTTATTGGTACAAAAGTCAGTAGTCCAGCAGTATTTCTCCAATCCTTCTTGGTTTAGGTATATCCTCAATCAACCACTTGCAGAACGACTCATTCGAGGGCCCCCAGTCAACAAAGTCCTCCTCAATCAGACCTTCCAAAGATATTGGTTCAGACTTGCAGTCTTGTCGATGGAACTGAAAGCCTCGGCGGCGGCTTGCAGAAGCTCGATATCACGCAAGCTATGGCCTCGTTTGAGCTTGCCGGGGACCTTAACAATGGTTTCGAGCACCAGTTCAACTAATTGCACCCCTCTGTGCAATGAGTCAAGCGCATTTTTCACTCGGCGGTTCGTCTTTGGGCGATTGAATCCACTCAGATTGTCGAGAACCCCAGCGCAGAGCGTGAAGATGGCAAACTGGTTGATCCGTGCAACAGGGACAGGGCCGTCAAATTCTGGGACAAGCGCGTCCTTAGCCTTCTCAATGATGCTCCGGATGTTTTCTTCCTTTGCAGACCGCATCTTCTCCTTCAGCGCGTAGCTTGGATTGGCGCTGAATGGCAGGTCGAAGATCTTGCAGAGCACGCGCGGGGACATGGAATGCTTGTGAATGTGAAAATCCAAGGTCGCCGAATGTAAAAACTTGGTCCGAAATTTGTCTTTGCCTCCTTTCTGGATTTGCAGACTTCTGTTGGAGATCTTGGTCTCGAAGGTTGCCTGGCAGTAGTGAGAGTGGAAATTGCGGCCAGGAATGGTGCCGAGAAACATGGACTCTCGGAAGACCTCGCAAATCTGCCCCATGAGCGGGATCTCTGGGAGGCTGAACTCCGACCTGCGAAGGGCATTGTACATGTGCAGCACCGAGGGGACGATGCTCCATCCGCAGGTGACCATGTTGCCGGCCAAATGAGCGCGTGCCAGCATCTCGGCCATGTGGTGTCCAGCGGTCCAAGGCGCCTCGTGATACATATCCGAATGGGTTTGGCATTGGTAAGAACCCAGGTCCTGATGCAAATGTTGCAGAGTTTGCAGAATGAGGTCGAAGCCACCGGTGCAGTCCTTCTCGCATACAAGCTTGACGGCGCCGATGACGGGAACGATGCTGGTCTGCATTTCCTTTGACAGCTGGGTGGCCATGTGGTGACAGCTTTGTACATTGAGCTTGTCATCGGCCCAGAGGAAACCTTCATGCGTCGAAAGAAGAATGTCGACTCCAAAAATCACGCCAGATTGGAGAGGTGCATCTTGGGCACGCATGCCGAGAAGGAATTCCTCGACGGCCAGATGAAGTGGGGTGCTCGTGTCGAGGCGATACAAGGCGCCGGGCTTGGTGTCTCTTGGCTTGGGCATCGCAGATCTTTCGGCAATGATGTTGTCAATGGTCGACATGATTACAATGACAGAGTCTTCTTCGAGTTCTTTCCTCTTGCCCTCTCGAGGCGCACCGGCCGAGATCCTGGCGTCACGGGTCCGATACGGCAGAAGCTGCACTGCATCAGTGGTACGATAGATACCATGCTCATGCTCCACAGCTTTGGTCGCTAGGTAGACGTCAAAATTGTGAATCATTTGACCAAGGGTGGCGAATCGGACCGGTCCCGAAACATTTCCATCTCGGCCAGCGAGGCTGGCGGCGAAGTTCGGGAAGAGGGCGTAGAGTCGGTAGGCTTCTCCCCAGAGGTCAGAGAACTGGTGACCGTCCCGCGCAATGATTGGTGCGACGCATCTCATGAGGTATTTCAAGGGAAAGCTGGTCAATGTCGCGAACACAGGCAGAGGTAGGATACCTCTGGCGGCGTCGGTCGCATATTGTCGTAATTGAGCTTGCAAAGCATCATATTCCTGCGGATGTGTGCGTTAGTAGGAAGAATGGAGAATAATGAGTAGAGGAATTGCGTACATATATGAATAGAATGATCTTGGCAAGCACTTCCAGCTGGTCGTCTTGGAGCGAAATTTCTGGCGTCTTGTCGTCTTTGGGAGCGGTGTGAGGTGCTCTTTGCTGCGGCAAGGCGTGGTTTGTCTCTGGCGGAGCATGGTCCGTTGAAAGGTGGGATTCATTGTCTGATTCATCGACCAAAAGTTCAAGCAAGGAGAATGGATTCTTTGCCACAAAGGCGTGCTGCGGGAAAGGCTCGGAATAAGGAGTCGCGGAAGCGGCTTCTAGGGGCATCAGAATTGAAAGAAGTTCTTTAAGTCTGCCGTGAAGTCAGAAACCATACAATAAAAGCCAAAGAAGATTGAGCAATCAGCAGACCTTTTAACAAAGATATCATGTTCATAGTGGCCTGCGCCGAGTGCTCGGTAGATGATGGCGACTTGTCGGCGCTTGGTGATGGCCTCGCGCAATGAGGAGATAATCGAGGTGGGGACACCAATTTCTTTCTTCTGTAATACCCTGGCCGCATCCAGGAACGCCTTCGTGGAAGTCAATGGAGCGGTGTTCTTTGGAATCAGAAGCTGATGCTGGCACTGGAGCCAGTGCAGAACGTATCTCGTAGCGAGCTTGTATTCTCCGTAAGCCTTAGCCACAACGCCATCGTCGTCAGATGGCATCCTGACCGTCGAAGGCGAGTGTATCGTAAATCTGAGGGTTAAGGCGATCAAGCAGGACAACACGTTTGCTGAGCATAGAGGCACATGGCAAGATGAGAATGGAGGCGGTGGATCGGAAGCCGCGGGAAGGAAATTTGAAATTTTGTTGTCTCGGAAAGGTTGGTGAAGCTTCTGAAGAAGGTGAAAATTGGAGCGAAGTGTTGCGCAGGGGCGGAGAGACTGGTAAAGAAGGAAGCAGGCAGGAAGTCGTGGTTTCCCGAAAGAGACTTGGAATGGCGCTTTTGCTTCGAAGAACTTCACAGTCAACCAAGGACTGCAGGTGGCCTTCAAGGAGAAGGACGCCCAGCTATGTATCCATACAAATTCTCACCTCGACCGAAAGCTTGAGATTCAAAGTTATCATCCATCTAAAGCATTTGTGTGCTGATTAGCAAATACATTGACCTGTGCAGGGGCCTATATTCGGAATCAAAAAGCAAAGCTACCCTCGGGCTTTCGAATTTCCTACATCTATTTTCATGAAGGCTATGATGCGGCATCCTGCGATGCTACCTGATCATGTCGTCCAAATATCTCACATTGACCTCACTGCGTTGACACCACATCATTCCATCTCGAAATCCGCCGCTTCCGTCACAACTTCCATTTCATGCTGTCCAGGGACAATTCCTTGTCGATCTTGCTGAACGCGTTAAATGCAAACCCCGCTCCGGATCTTCGATGCATATCACGATGCATCTCCTTCTTACCGCTCATCGAGACAATGCAGCCGATGGCAGCGTCGACCATACTCTGAAGGGGCATATTAGCCAGCTCTGGACTCCGAATGCTCATATCGTACCTGGCGAAGTAGGTGAAGTCGTCCATGATGTCTGCACAGAACTTGAAGAGGGAAAAGTAGTCGACTGCTATGACGGCGCGTGGACCCTGAAAGTCTTTCAGGACAGCGTCTTTGGCGAGCTGAATGTGGTCGCTATCCCGAATGCCAAAGTATATCTCATCGAGCTCAGTCAGCGATGCCGCCGAAGGAGGTCCTTTGGAAGGGACTTTGACGCCATACAATGGACCAGTAAAGCCGGGACTGGGAGCATGATCATTCCCATGCTGAGTAGCGAAGGCTGAATTGACCGAAATAGCGCGAGGCCTGTGGTCTGGGTCGATCCTGAGGCCTGACGCTCCATAGTGTGGCAACTTGCTGATCTTGGCAATCTTAGCGTCGTAGACGCACTTCCGATACCATGACAGGAAGTTCTTCTCGGGCAATGTTCCGAGGAAGACAGTTTCATGAAACATCTCGCAGAGCTCGTCCATGATGCGAATTCGGGGCAGCTTAACTGGGGACTGTCGGATGGCATTGTACAAATGAAGAGTGCTCGCAATAATTGTCTTATGCAGAAAAAGGCAGTTACCGACGAGCTGAGCCTGATAGAGCATCTCTGCCATGTGGCACCCCGCCGTCCAGGGTGCTGAGTGGTAGTCATCGAAGACGCGCTCGTGAATGTAGGTGTCGAGGCCATTCAGGAAGTAGGACATCACCTCGTAGAATTGCATGGTGGCATTCGGACGAATAGGCAATTCCTGGAAGATGCCGGCAACCTTTTTGGCACTGGCCTTCATATCCATCGCCAATCGCAGGGGCCGGAGACGGCAGTTCTCCTTGTTGAGGTCGCCCCTCTTGGGCCAGAAGAAGGCCTTGGCTGAAGATAAAAACAGATCCGTTCCGAACAACAGTGTACTGGACGCCAGATTGCAATCGTATTCGCTGAGATGGGAGGCAGCTGCATAGAATGGCTCGCACGATTCGTTGCGAGGGTGGATGAAGAACGTAATATCCTCGACGGCTTTGATTGCCCGCCGTCTTCCCATGGCTCTGTGAATGTCTCGAAAGATCTTGGGAAGGACATTGGTAGACATCTCTTGGGTATCCCATGGCATGAAAGGTTTGGGAGTCGGTGTTTTGGCATCGTCAGCAGTCTCGCCCGAATGGTCGAGTGTGTTGAGCGCCTGTTCGTACTCGAGTAGTGAGCCAGCATCCTCCCACCAAGGCGTGTCGGTCTTTTGTGTCCCCAGAATAGAGTCGACACGTTGAAGCACAGGCCCCATTTCAACGACGAGCTTCAACGTGTCGATCAGCTTCAAGTCCTTAGGGATGGTGATCTCGATCTTTCTCATGGCCTCGCTGGTGAGCCAGGCTGCTACCGGCAGGGGAAGCTTGCCCTCCGCTGCTTCAGTCCAGTACTCTTCAATTTTCCATCTCATGGCAATATATATCTTATCAATGTCAGTGAATGGACGGAAGATAAGAATGAAGCGACTCTAACCTTGACATAGTCCATGTCCTCGGCAATTTTGCCGATGAAGTCATCAACGAGGAACTGACAACGGGACTTCATCGCTGTGACCACGGGAGCGGGCTCTTCGACCGTCGCCGACACCTTCTTCTCGCAGATATTGGATACCGAGACGTCTGGCTCGGGGTCTGTCTCGATGTTGGAAAGTGACGCGTATCGATTCAACGTCGAGTGGGCGGTATTTCGAACGCTGGCATCGTCAAAGGCCGGCATCTCGGCTTTCAGAGGGGTCAAGATTTCCAAAGCGACTTCGAGCCTGCGACTTGATCAGAAAACGACAACATAGGGATAATCTTCTTGCGGTGAGCTGACTTCTGGAGAAACACTTCATGCTCGACGTCGTCAGCCTCAATTTCCCGATGGATTGTGAGTGCGATACGTCGCTTATCGATTGCTCTATCCAGGGAGGCAATGACCGAGGCGGGGACAGCGACTTTGTCGTTGGCGACAAGCTTCACGGCGTTGAGAATCTCTGCGCATGACTTGAAGGAGTACCCGGTTGCTTGGTCCGGATGGGCCATACGATGCTGACACCAAAGCCACTCGAGGAAATAGTCGGTCGCTATCTTGTACTCTTCGACTGCATTCGACAATGAACTTGTCAGATGAAGTAGGGGAGACATTGTGGGCGCAGTGGGTGCGAAGTCTCATGGGACGAAGATCCAGAGAGGCGTGGGAGGTGAGAGATGGAAACGAGAATACGGAGGGGATGGATGATGTGCGAGAGAAATTTTCACCTTGGCCAAGTGGGTGGATGGCACTTTTCGCTGGCAACTCAGCTTGAGGCAGGAGCGTTTGGAGGGTGGCATGCACGACCGTGGCTGCCTTGAGCGGCAACCGACTCGACGCGTCTCCAATTTGGGTAAGGCCTCTGGAATTTCACTCAATATTTTGGATTTCCATTATGTCGTTTGCAAATCTCTTGCGCATGTACCAATCAGAGCGGTGTAGATACCCATCCGGACTTGGAAGTAGGTAGATGCATTATTCGGAAACCTGCAGGATGCCGACATGCATCAAACGGAACATGTCAATCATTCAACTTGGTTCAAACAACACCAATTGAATCATAATAAATCTCTTAGAAGTAAAACTCAATATAGTATTGCTGTAGCTTGTGCAAATGATCTTTGGAATTGGTCTCTCACCTTGTCTTCTTTTAGATAGAGGTTAAAAGAAACATTCAGACTTGAGATAAAGGGGTTTGCTGAAGATTATGTGAACAAACAAGGTTTTGTCTCATTGCTTTTAATTCCCCTTGGTTATAGAAAAGATATTTGAAAAGTGGATTGAAGATCAAAACAATGACTTGAACATCTTTACAGCTAATGTGCGTCTCAAGCTCGGAAAGACTTCCTCAGCTTCAGTTCACACAGCAAGAAGCGCATCGACAAATATTTTACGACGCATGATTAATTGTGTAAAGGATTGGTATTGATTTATAAAACTTATTATCTAAACCCCTTTTCTCCAAATGCCTCCCCATGAGAAGTGAAAATTGTTGTTTGCCTGTCGAGGCTGCTGGTATTGCGACGTTCCCCATGAAGTAAAGACCCTGCCATTGTTTCCGTTCCGGTTGACGCCGCCCTTGTAACTCCATCCATTGAGCCCAAACTCCCCAAGTGTTGTTGGTGATGGTCACAATTTACCATCCACCCTTGCATCCACCGTTTTGCTTCCTGCGAATCTCCTCATCGAGGTTATCCTTGATCGACTGGCGGCGGCGGATCTCATCGTCGAGGCGATCCTTCAACTGCTGCCTGTTGCGGATCTCGCTATCCAGACGGCTCTTGTCACCGTAGTCGCAATCGCCATTGCCTGAGCGGCTGCCAGCAATATTACCGCTAGTGCCGGCACCACCACCGAAGCCGCCGCCAAAGCCACCACCGACGTTGCCGCCGAAGGTCGCCTCGCCCCTGGTCTCGATCACGGGGACGACATCAACATCGAGGTCTTCAACGGTGCGTTCCTTGAGGGGAGTCGCGATGACGGTGGAGAGGAGGGCGGTGAGGAAGATGGCCTTGAAGGAGTACATTTTGATTGGTGGGTTGGTAACCTCTGGTTGATGGATGGTGAGAATGTGAGGTGGTTGATTGAGATCGTGAGATCTTCAAGGAAGTTGAAGGATGTTGAAAATGTGGATGTTTGAGACTGAGAAGCTTGAGACTGCTGATCTGATGAAGAATAGGGTGATTGAGAAGGAATCTCTCGTCCCCTTTAATACATCTCAACCTCAAGTCGGCTTCAAGTCCAGACCATCCGCCAAGACCTCACCATCGCAACCTCCGCGAAATAGTCTTTCGATTTCGCAAAACATCGTTGGCCGCCATCATGCACAGCCAACCAAGCAACCAAGACGCCGACAGACTCGGCCGCGTCCCCTTCGCAGTCGGCAGCGGCAAACCGCACCGCCAGCTCCCCGCGCCCTATGACTATCAGATCAAAATTTTGCGATAGCGACTACGAAAGTTTCCATGTCCGCCTTGCGCTCTGCCCAAAATCTCGCCCGTCAGGCATGTCGGGACGCTCGGCCGTGTGTGTCTCCTTCTTTCCTGTCCAGCCCGCTCGGACACTTTTCTTGTCGTTCATACAAACGTCCGCCCGTCTGCCATTCACAAGTTCGGATGAGGCCGTTTTCGCAGGCTCCCATGTCTTTTGCTCTTGATCGCCCACCAGCGGAGGTCCGCGGGAGGGGTTAAGCTTTTTGGGGGTCGTCCTGATTGAGGTAAGTAGGGTGACGACTACCCACCAAGCCGGCAAACATTAAAGTAGAGAAGGAGAGCCAACGACTCAGGCACTATGCCGGCAGACAACCGTGCATGACTCCCGCCGACGCGTGGGAAACGAAACTTGGCTTGGACTTGGCAGATAAGACACGTACACACGGGCGGCTATGTTGGGGGGACCAGAGAAAACGAGGCGGAAACTTCGGGCTCATGAGGAACTCCTCCGTCCTGTCCCCCCTCCCCTTCACACTGAACGAACGTTTCCCTCTTTCTTTCAGGGCGCACAGGCATACGCGGCAGACAATTCTAGAAACACGCGCTAGACTCGCCGTGGGCGATGTTCCCGATATTCTAAGCATAGCCACCAAGTTTACTTTTGATTAAGGGCCAACGACTTTTACAGAGCCCGCATCCGGGTCAAGGTGGAACCGGCATCCCACCCGCAGCTTGCGTGCAGTCGGCAATCGTAACTTTCCTGAGAGGGCAAGGAAGAAAACGAACCCGAGAGGTTGCGGCATACCGGCGATCCCGACGGCATGGTAGGCTGCGCGGGAAGCCGTCGATCATCGTGTTGGCGTGCGGTCCGCCTGGAGGGTCCCCCTCACGATCCCACCCTGCAGCCCACATCGCCGACTACCCTAATTGAACCCCAGGTTTCGGCGTTGAGCTGGGCTTCTTTCGGGTATTGACGATGCGGCGCATGTTTTTTCTGCCCTGGTTTCGTTCATCATAAGCTTGTTTTTTGACGGAAACATGATCGGCGGAGGCTCGATCGTGAGCTAGCGGTTTCACCCCCGCCGCCGTCAACTTCCGTTGAAAGTCCATCATCGTGAAATCGGCCGCTTGACACATCGCCGACAGACAGATTGCCTTCACGCGGATGATCGACCTGCAGCTCTTCAAAGGGGGTGTCCAGCTGCCATCGTCCCCTCAAGCTTCTGCCAGTTATGCACATTATGCTTCATCCGCAAGCAAAGTTCTCACTTCCACGTACGCCTCCACGATTTGACGAACCAGCCCCTCCCGGCTCTTTCCATGTCATCAGATTAAACTCATCCAATATCCTTGCCGCAATCTATTTATCTTCCTTAGTGTACAGCCTAGCCGGTCCACAAAGCGGGCGGCTTTGGGGGACGGACAGAACTCCCCGTTAGCCCAACCACCGCCTCCGCCTCCGCCCCGGCCACACTTTGCCCAGCGCGCGGCTGGAACCACTTTGACTTTACGAAGGGACCGTTCCAGGGTCCGGGTCTTGGTGCAGACCACGTCAGGTCAAAGCTTCCGATGCGGCGGTCCAGCGATTTAAGCTCTTGCCGGATCGATCAGGCTGCGGAGGGAGACTGTGACGATCGTGATCCCTGGATTGGGAATGGCGTGGTGTTGCTTTGACTGCTTTCTTTTCTCTTGCTGGCGCCAAAGGTTGTTTCTTTTAGCTGAACTGTTTTTCGTGGGATCGGCCGTTGGGATAGAGCTCTTGGTCTCAAGCTTCATTTGATGCTCCGCTTGACTGCACAAAAGTCGCCGCATCTCCGCGTCTCGGCCGGTCTTTGGTGGCGATGATGGTAGTTTTGAATTGGACTGAAGCAAAGCTTGAAGTGATCTTCTCGAGTTCTGAATGGCACCGAATCCGTTAGCTTGGGTATGGTTGAATCATGTAGGAAAGCTCCGGCTTCCTTCACGATTCGCCTGCCCTTTTCGGATGATGGGCAACGCAGGTAGCGTTTGCGGTTTTCGTACGCAGCGGTCGTTGAAGTTGATTCAGGGGAAATCGGCAGACCTTTTTCCTGGACCGGTGGTTGGTTCGACGTACGGATGCATGACATATCACAGTACTGGCAGATCCAGTGTATTGCGAATCACGAGACACAACACAAGGTTCTAAGTGCCACATTCTGGTAATCATATACTGTCCTTGTTGCTATCTCATACATTGCCTGCTCGTCATGCCAATCTCTGTTCAAATGCCTCATACGCCTTAGAATGCCACCTGTTGCTACATTGCCAGACCGACGTAAGCCTGTGACCGAGCCGAAGAGGCAACGCGCCTCCTTGCAGGTTAGGCTGGTCTAGAGCAACATTCCGTACGTCGCAATCATCCAGGCGCTTCAAAGCCAGCCACACAAACCTCCAAACAGACAGGCTCTACCGGCACTGCCTTTTCAACCCTTCCAACTCTTCGTTGTCACAGCTTGCTGCCTGTGGGCACACCGGTTATACTGCCGTATGACTCTAGAAGAGAGATGAAGAGGCGCATAAATCAGGCCTGCATCTACACTTCTATTCGTGATCCCAGGGATGATAACTGCAGGGCTCGGGCTCGTTGACCCCAGCCTCGTACGCGGCGTTCGTCCCGTTGGCGGGCGCGGTCTGGTTCGCCGGCTTCTCGAGGACTTTCGGGACGCACTTGGAATCAACGCAGGACTCCCGTAGCCCACACTGCATCATCCATAGTCAGCCACAACAGCGTTCCTGGATCTCCTCCAAACATCCGTCGTGATTGCCCCCACAGAGGCCAAGAAGAGGTGACGATTGAACACATACCACGTTGTTGCATTTGCCGCAATTCCGGTCATCCTGACGAAGATCAACACACCTACGCCTCGTGGTAGGCAAAAGCCTCCCGTATGTGACGGTCCACGGTTTGACTTCGCACAGCTCCATCCCTATCGCTGAGATTCTGCAGACACACGACTCCACATCCACGGACATCTTTCCGTTCTTCAAGTTTCTACAAAATTGGTAGTTAGTTGCAGGTAGTTTCGGTGGTATCGGGGCAGCCCCATTCACTGGGTTTCGCGGCGTTAGCACCTCCTCATTCAGTCCAGCCAAGGTGATGGTTTGGGGGGGAGAGGTTTACCCGGCTGACTGGCGACCCCGACCGCGGTGCAGAGATACGCGATGAGTGTAACGGCGCGCATTTCGGGCTCTTGTCTTGGTAAACGGCTTCGTGATGGGTAGTTTTGATGATAACTTGGTACAGCAGTGAGCGTACAGGTGGCAGGATATTATGCCTGCTGCTATGAGGGCCTCTTTGGTTCAGCTCTCTGGTTGGGGAGAAATGGGTCGTTTGGGTGGCTTACACGGCATGGCTGACACTGAGGTCCTGCTTACTGATAGCTTCGATAGAGAGGTCAATATAAGAACTCTAGCAACTTAGAAGTTATGCCCCGGTACGGGTTGGATGATGATCTCAACTAGGATGCCTGTTCAACTGTTTGCTGAGCGACTCACGTTGTCATCCAAATCCAGCCAGTGTCAAGGTGTCTGCCCCTGAGCTGCCGATCCAGGCTGAAGGTTTCATATATTGGTCCAACATGGAGAAGTCAAGTGCCACGTGCGCATCTTTGTCAATAATGTAAATTAAAAGTCATGCTGAACCACCCTCTTGAAATGCAGCAGGTGACAGATTTGCAGTATCACACGAATATTGCACCCACGTGAACTTACCGTAGCCATATTGCGGGGGTTGCAGCCCGCACCAGAACGGCGACATCACGGTACATGTCCGGAATCTTGTAATGGGAATCAAAACTGCCTCAGAGCAGTCTCGTAGCAGGCACTTGATCACGGTTATCGATTCCTAATTTCTTCATCGCTACAAGTAACATGTCAGAAGCACGATAATCAACCCATTCAAGGATGGTGGCTTGCGAGTGTATTGGATAGGTAAGTTTCCAAAGAAACACCTGGATGGCATGCAGTGGGTTCTGTTATAAACAGCTGAGATCTCCATAAAGTGAGGCTTATTTACCTTAACCTTCTGCCCAGGCTTTGGCAGTCATTATTGTCAACTCACAGCTTTACGGAAAAGTCTTCAACATTAAAAGTCAACAAACAGCCAGCATTATGTAGTATCATGGTTTGCAGTTGCCAGTTCCATTGACCTATGGGCATCATCACTGTTACTCAATCACCAATCTCGGCCAAAGTCTTGGCTGCGATGGACCACCAATAGCATCAATCAGACATCAGGCGATGAATCTGAAGCAACCCAGACATCCCAGACTTGTCCAGAGATAAGGTGTGGCAAGCAGAAGACGTCGATCTGAAGCGGTCGAGCTGGTTTTGAAACTTTCAGCTGACAGCCATTTTCGCTGATCACCTTGCTTGGCGTGGGACAAAAGTGTGAGGTCGAGCCGTTGGTCAGCACGTCAGATATGCCAAGGGCCAAGAAGCGCCCCAAGCCTTTCTTTCACGGGTGGAGGAGGGCGTCGATGCAGAATGCAGACACAAGCAAAAACCAAGCAAACGGACCCTTGAGAAATGCGGCCTGGGCCCTCTTTGACCGCATCGACACAGATCCAGCGGGGTTTTCTCTCCTTTGCTGTAGGATGACGGCGTTGAAACCGACGACGGACAAATGGTAGAGGCTGGAGTGGACTCTGGAGGTGCCGCCCCCGACCACGCGAAGGGGCATATGCCATCATCCAAGCCTTGGGTGCATGCGTAGTGCCGTAATTCAAGCTCATGGGAAGCCGTGGAGCAAACGCTTCGGAAGGACAAGACGGACAAGACGGATAATGGAGGATGGTGGAAGGCTTAGGTCGTGATGCCGGCGCTGATCATCGTTGCAGGCACGTTTTGGTGGTGTGCCGTGTCTCGAGGCGGCTGTTTGTGTCGGCCGGCGACATGTGGCCAGCAGGTGGTTTGTCTCATTCTCCAGATTACCGCAAACGGGGGTAGGCCACTAGAATCGCAGAATGCGTTGATGGTCTGACGATATCGAAAGACGGCGGCTCCGAGGGAGTGGTTCGGAGGCGATAGCGCGGGGTGTAAGATCGGTGACTGCATTGGAGGGAACTGGAATCATCTCGTAAGAGGACCACGGGGACGGTTTCTAGATGCGACCTGGGTATTGACGGTTCGAAGGGGCCAAGCCGACGGGAGGCGAAATGTTTCGTTGCCAAGAGCGTTCGACCGAACCTGTCTGGCGGTTTGGTCCGAGCCAAAGGAGACCAGGAAACCCGAGACGAGTGAGAGAGCAAGACGGGAGCGCGGCTAGGTTGGACCTCCTACGTCACTTGGCTGGTCCACACCATCTTGCGCGGTCGCGAGAGCCAAGTGCTTGGCGACTCCACCACAATGATTGTGATTGTGTCAGACCATGCGGAGAACAAAAATCGAGGACGACGAAGAACTGGAATTTGGGCCAGTTGCTTGGTGATGGAGGGCGAGGAATCTTGAGATCAAAGAAACGAACAGCCGCCGGGAGCGATATTCTGTGTGAGGCGGCCGGGATAGTGGTCGCGCGGCAGGCGGGAGGTGAAGGTGATTGGCGATGCTCGTCGAGCCGGCGACCGTCGGGCGGCTCAAATGAGGGAAACCGACAGCTGGGATCAGCAATAGCGCTTGGATCGTCGACGCGCCCCTCCGTACTCCGAATCCCCTCAATAACGTCTGTGTGACCTGGAGCAGTTGGTCGCTTGGTTCGCATCGTAGAAGCAGCTCAAAATTTGCGTGTGTCTGGTCCGAATTGGGGCGTCATTAGTGGTCAATTGGTGCCGTGTGTCGTCGGGGTCCCGTATGCGGCGCCTGCGACATGGCATGATGGCATCTGGATAAAATCGAAAACCCAGAGTCTGGAATGTCTAGCCCGCGGCCCAGCAACCGTCATCCCACGTTGGAGCGAGTCCAACGTTGTTGAGTCGTAGGACAAGACTTGCCAAGGGTACGCCAAGTAGCCAAGTATAGCCGGCGCAGGCAAAGTCGCAGCGGTGGGTGGCTATCATGTCCATACGAGGCCGCGCGCGCAGCGACGAGCGAGGGGTCGTGTGCGTAGTATTTCTGGCAATTCGACACTCCATCTGCGACTTGCGCGGGGCATGGCAGGAATCCGCGGGTAACGAAGGAAGTCGGCGATGATCGAGATAGCCATCGCCGTCAACCGGAAGGCGGTTTCTTTTTCGTCGAACCACCCCCGGAATCACGGCGGTGCCCGTCGGTAGTTGTCACCCGGAGCTGTGAAATTTCTGCCCACCATGTGCTCCCTGCTTCGCCCGGCTGCCCAGGCCCCAGGAGTTCGTCGTGTTGAACTTGTGAATCCCGACCGGGCTGCGGTCGCGCGTTTGACGGCGTGGTGTGTTGAGGTGAGGTCTTGGCAGCGGAGGGAGCAGGCGAAAAGTGACTGAATGGTGGCGTGCCGGTGGCTGTCCGGTGTCGCTCCGCCGGGCGGAATTTGAAATTCAATCTTGGACGACCGTAAACTATCGCCGCTCCGTCAGCCTGTCAGATGTCCCGAATGGGACGCCGTCTGGGTCAGCTGACGCGTACACGTGATATCAAACCTTGTTGCAAGAGTCAGACAAGGCAAATTGAGTTCTCCAAGGGCAATCCACCGAAACCAGGCATCTGCTGTGCAAGGAGGTGGTCGATTGTGTTTCGGGGGCTTTTTGTTGAGGAAGAGTCGACGACATGCAACATGGAACTTGTTCCATTTTTTTTTCTTCCTGACTCTGAGAAGTGAGAAGGTGCAACGCAAACAGCCAAACAGAAAAAACACAGCACCTCGTCCAGCGGCTCTTAGTGGTTGCTGTGGGTTCTCGCAGCAGCCAAGGCGCTAATCATCGCCCCTTGCGACGCTGAGGTGCGTAAGTACCGTGGCTATAATCCTTGGCTGTCAAGGTACCTCCACCCACTGTAATGCACGCTGGAGCTCCCAAGCCTGAGCCAAGAAGCAGAGGGATCACAGCAGGTGGAGGCAGCAGCCAATCACACAACACAGATAGCCCCCAGACCCCGCCGGTATCGCCGACTGTCCGTGCGCCCTCGAGACAGAGCAGGTGCTCTGGCACGTGATGGACCTTCCCCATGGCGCAGTCGCGTTTTGCCATTGGCTCGTCGCGTCAAATAACCTTATTCGCCGAGAAGGAGCCAATGGCGTCACCAGAGACTGTCGCAGCTGCCGTCATATCGTACGTCCTGCAGCGCGGCACTCTGTTTTCTGCAAGCTGCGATTCCGGGCTCCGTTCGGTTCCAGATCGATTGATGCTCCGTCTGGAGATGCCGTTCTGGCTCGTGGTTCGTCCCGTCGCTGGCCGTGGCGTAGGTAACTTTCGGTGTTAAACTCAGTGTTTTGCGACATCTGTCAGCCTGGACGGTGGTCCCTAATTCGTCGTTTGTGTCACCGAAAAAGCAAACGGATTCAACCGCAGCAATGAGAGTGGAAGAGGCACATTCTGAGTCTCCCATCATTTGAGGAGGCACGTCTCAATGGCCATGCATGTCTCTCTTCCCCGGGCCCGTCCTCTCCTCCCCGCTCCTTTCTTCCCTTCTCCCCGGCTGCCGTCCTTCGCTCTTTCCCTGGGCTAGGTAAATACCGCTGATACGGCAGAAGCGCCTTCCCGTCCATCAGAGAAAGTACCCATCACGAGAAGGAGGTACCTTCCTCCAAGTGAAGGTCGCGCCTTCCTGACCCACCTCGAGCCGGTCCCCACTTCCTCTGCGGTGCCCCACTCCCGTCCACGCCGCTTCCCTCCGCCAAGAGCTCCGCCAAGGTCATCGTCACCCGAGAACCACCACCAACCGGTCCGTCTCTGTCTTCTGTTTTCTTCTCCAAATTCTTGCGCTGGAACCGTCTCCAAAGCCAAGAAGCTCACCACCCTTGCGTACTTCTTTGCTCAGAGGTCTTTTGCCAAGTTGAAATCCCTTGTCTACCGTCTTGGTCAACGTCTTGATGCCCAATCATAGCCTTCCAGTCGGCACAATGACCGAATGCCTCGCTACTCACGCCTCTCACGCCTCCAGAGGCTGGATGAAGGGGGGCGTGTTATCATCTTGCCCAGCCTTGGCGTCTCCCAGATTTTTTTTCCCAATCCTAGAAACCTTGTGAGCCACAAGTCTGAAGCTTCCGAAGGTTTCTAAACCTTCCCCGTCAGCCAAGTCTACCCATCGCGTCGCTGTCTTGCTATAAAGGTAGCCTTGTTCCCCGTTGCTCTCGACGTCCGGGTCTAGACTTCTCGTCAACATACTTCTCTCCACTGCGAAGAAACTTCTTGGTATTCAAAGCCAATCTTTCTTTTGACCTCACCCACTACACGAGGCCAATCTCTATCGCGACATCCATCGTTCGTTTTTTCAAGCGTTCCGACCACCCACCTTCCCCGTACATGGAAACCAATTGAACCACCTTTCCCGTCGTCGCCAGCAGAGACTCGACATCATGTCTGGTGACTACCCGAAGCACCCCTTCCTCCTGTCGGTCGACGAGACCGCAAAGGCCCTGGGAGTCGACGTCGACAAGGGATTGTCGTCCCAGCAGGTCCAGGAGGCCCAGCAAAAGTACCCCGAAAATGAGTTCGAAGTCGGCGATTCGGTGCCATGGTACACCATTCTCAGCAAGCAGATCTTCAATGCCATGGTGCTGGTCCTCATCTTTGCCATGATTCTGAGTTTCGCAATCAACGACTACATCGAGGGCGGCGTTCTCGCATTCGTCATTGTCGCCAACGTTACCATCGGCTTCTGGCAAGAGTATCGCGCTGAAAAGCGAATGGACGCGCTGCGCTCTCTGTCTGCACCTTCCGCCAATGTTTTGCGCGACGGCAAGACGCAGGTTATCCCCAAGTATGTACACGCATGCGCACGCGCGCAATTCCCCCACTTTGCCTTCTTGGCTTTCGGCCATCTTGGCTTCCTCTTCTTGGCGCACTGCTGACCCGTGATACAGTGCTCAAGTCGTTCCCGGTGACATCATCCTGCTGAAGATGGGTGATACCGTGCCCGCAGATATGCGCATGTTCGAGGCTATGAACCTGTCCTGCGACGAGCAGTCCCTGACTGGTGAAGCCGCTCCCGTCGACAAGACCACCGAAGCCAACATTGTGGTCCCCGGTACCGAGAAGCCCGCCACCGAGGAGGGTGAAGTCGGCATTGGCGACCGTTTCAACATCTGCTATGCCACCACCATTATCCGAAAGGGCCGTGGTCGCGGCATTGTCATCGCTACTGGAATGCAGACCGAGGTCGGCAAGATCGCTGCCTCTACCCAGAAGAAGGTCCGCAAGCCTGGCCGCTCCATGAACTACAAGAAGTACGGCAAGCGTCAGCCTGTTGTCGGTCTTACGAAGCGTGTCTACGATGCAGTTGGCAAGTTTTTGGGTCTTACCGAGGGTACTCCTCTGCAGCGCAAGCTTGCTGCTCTGGCCTACCTGCTCTTCGGCTGTGCCATCATCTTGGCCATGATCGTCTTTGGTGCCCACAAGTTTGACGTTACTGGTGAAGTTATCATCTACGCCGTGTCGCTTGGTATTGCCATTATTCCCGAATCTCTCGTTGCGTAAGTCCTCCTGCCAGCCTTCGAAGAAATGTGTCTAACAATTTGACAGCGTCCTCACCATCACCATGGTTGTTGCCGTCACTGTCATGCGCAAGGCGAACGTCGTTGTCCGAGACTTGTCCGCTCTGGAAGCCCTCGGCGGTGTCACCAACATTTGCTCCGACAAGACCGGTACCCTTACCCAGGGTGCCATGATTGTTCGCAAGGCCTGGCTCCCCATGTCCCACACCTACACTGTCCGCGACTCCCAGAACCCCTCCGACCCTACCAAGGGCAAGGTCACCTACACCGAGTCCAAGGAGGAGGAGAAGATTGACGAAGCACCCAAGCGTGACTACGACCAGGAGCGTTCTGCCGCTGTTCTCAAGTTCGACGTCCCCGAGGAGAAGCTCCAAAACAAGCAGCCCGCCAAGGCACCCGAGCCTGAGGTCGACGCTGAGATGACCCCACCCCTGAAGGCCTTCCTTCTGTCCTCCGCTCTTTGCAACCTGGCCACCGTTCGATATGATGAGGACGAGGCCAAGTGGCAAACTACCGGCGAGCCTACCGAGATTGCGCTTCAGGTCTTTTCCCACCGTTTCAAGCTTGGCAAGAAGTTCCTTGAGGGCAAGGGCTGGCATCAGTTGGCTGAGTTCCCCTTCGACAGTTCCATCAAGCGCATGTCAGTTATCTACGATATTCCCCAGGATGATGAGACTGCCGACATCTGGGGCCACGACAACAGCCTGGTCTTCACCAAGGGCGCCGTTGAGCGTATCCTGGATCTTTGCACCCATCTCGGCTTCGGCGACGCTAAGCAGGAGCTTACTGAGGAGCTCAAGGGACAGGTACTCGAGCAGATGAACAATCTTGCTTCTCAGGGTCAGCGTGTTCTTGCCATTGGATACCGTGATTGGAATGGCAAGTTCACCACCAACCAGTCTACCGTCCCCACCGAAAAGGAAGAGGAGCTCCGCGGAGAGGTTGAGCAGGGCCTTACTTTGCTCGGTCTTGCTGGTATCTACGACCCTCCTCGTCGCGAGACCAAGCCGTCCATCGCCGAATGCTCCACCGCCGGTATCAAGGTTCACATGCTCACGGGTGACCACCCCGAGACTGCCAAGGCTATTGCGAAGGAAGTCGGCATCATCCCCAAGAACCTCGGCGTCCTACCCGATAGCATCGCCAAGGCTGTTGTTCAGAAGGCCACCGACTTTGACAAGATGACCGACGCCGAGATTGACGCTCTTGAGGAACTGCCTCTCGTCATCGCTCGTTGCGCTCCCGAGACCAAGACTCGCATGATTGACGCCCTCCGTCGTCGCAATGCCTTCATGGCCATGACTGGTGATGGTGTCAACGATGCCCCCTCCCTTGCTCGTGCTGATGTTGGTATTGCCATGGGTTCCGGTTCTGACGTCGCCAAGTCTGCCTCCAAGATCGTGCTCACTGACGACAAGTTCAACTCTATTGTTGCTGCTATTCGCCAGGGTCGTCGCATGTTCGACAACATCCAGAAGTTCATCCTCCACTTGCTCAGCTCCAACGTTGGTGAAGTCATCCTCCTGGTATGCGGTCTTGCCTTCCGGGACAGTGACTCTCTCTCCGTTTTCCCCATCTCGCCTCTCGAGATTCTCTGGATCAACATGGTTACTTCGTCTTTCCCTGCCTTTGGTCTCGGTCGTGAGGAAGCTGCCGCTGATGTCATGCGCAAGCCCCCTCAGAACAAGAAGCGCGGTGTCTTCACCAACCAGATTCTTGTGGATATGGTTGTTTACGGTATCATCATGGGCGCGCTGACCATGTGCACCTTCGTCATCATTGTTTGGGGAGCCAACGACGGCAACCTTGGTTCTGCTTGCAACAAGGAGTTCAGCGAGGCGTGCCGTCCTGTCTTCCGTGCCCGTGCTGCCGTCTTTGCCGAACTTACTTGGATCATTCTCATCTCCGCCTGGGAGTTTAAGAACCTGCGCCGCTCCATGTTCCGCCTGAACCCCGAGGACCCCAGCAAGTTCCCCCTCTTCAAGGACCTCTACGCCAACAAGTTCCTCTTCTGGGCTGTTGTCCTCGGTGCTCTCTCTGTCTTCCCCGTTGTTTACATCCCCCAGCTTAACACCAAGTTGTTCAAGCACGTTGGCATCACCTGGGAGTGGGGCATTTCCGTCGGCTTCACCATCCTCTACGTCGTCGGTGTCGAGGCCTGGAAGTTCGTCAAGCGTACCTTCCACTTGCTCGAGGACCATAAGGTTGTCCGCGGCGCCTTCAGCCAGGGTGGTGAGGAAGAGGGCCGCGACTTCAAGAAGACCATGACCATGTCCAGCTTCAAGAGTTGGGCCTCCTTCGGTCGCAAGGACACCGGCGAGTCCACCGGCCGCCGCAGCCGCTCCCAGATGCGCACCAACACCAACCTGTCGGGCGACACCCGCACCGGCGAGGGCTCTCCCAACACCAGCGCGGACGACAAGGTCTGAATTGTTTGAATTTTGAGATACCGAAACTGCATTTGTTGAGTTTGTGTCAAAGTTTTATTGACATATTTGTGCGAAACAAGAGTACATGATACCACTATCACGAAGATGATACGTTGCATGAGAAGAAGCTAGAAGCTAGAGTCATGATTCAACGGCTGATACCCAGAGGTGGAGGAGGGTATGTCGAGTCGAGAGATGAGGGGCAGTCGAGCGGGCCTTGAAGGGGCCTCGCATCATGACGTGAAGATTTGCATCGAGGTGGAGGAGGGAATTGGTTGTCTTGTCGTTTTAATAGGATGTACCTAATAATCAAATTCTGGCCATATACTCGGAGTTGCCCGTTTTCCGTCTGTGACAACACTGTGATTCGTGTGCCTACTGTTGACTTCTCTGATATCGTCACGCCTGCTGTCGTCGTCCCAGGTGCAGGATGAAATATTACCCCTTTCAATACATCATCTCTCATACTTGAATTAGTACCTTCAATCAACTAGCTATATAAAGTGCTATGGTCAACGTTTCTCTTGATGTTGATCCCTCAGAGAAACAAAACAATAGCCAACAAAGTCCGCCAGGGGTGGGTTGGTTTATTTGCATGTTCTCGAGTCATCGGGCACTAACTGGTGGTTGCGGACTTCGTCACATAAGTTGGTCTAGAGCATCGTTGAGTGACAAGGGATATCATCATCCCACTCTATTCACCGTTGCTTTCAGTTTATTACCCTCGATTTTGAGACGGAAGAAGTGAGTGGCAACGTTTCATATGGGCGAGGCGGCTCCGGCGATGGGCGAGTGAGGCGGCTCCGTGTTCAGAGTCGACAATATGGTCGGACTGTCCCTTTAAAAAAGGTCATCTGTATCAGTCTCGTTCTCGAAGGAATGAAGTTTCTCGGTGTTAGGTGTAAGATTTCGTTGAATCTTTCATTTATACTGATGGGCGGAGGTGCGATATAGACATGTTTGGGTGGGACTGGGGACCTGCTGGTGACTGTTGCTGATGGCAGATGCCGGCGCGACAACTTTCAGCTAGAACGAATACAACATAACAACGAACGATTGACTTTATATTCTTGTTTTCTGGAGACGATCCTAGTAGACGGTGCGGGGGTTTAGGTCGATTAGCTTGCTGCCTGTGGGAGAGACGCATCATGCGAATTCTGTTCGTCTTTGTTGTCCTTCATCTTCCCGCTTGTTCGAGCTTTGCTTCCGTCATGGGTATGAAAAACGTACATAGAAACCCGCCGCTGTTCTCGGGTAGCTTGCATATCTTATCTTGCGAGGCCCTGCCAGCGGCCAATCTGACCTGTCATTCGAATGGTCTGCGTCTACGGACTGCGCCGCAGACCAGCAGAAAGACCACGAATCAGGCTACGCTGTGCAGCATTGAAGGCGGCAAACAGAACTATTCGTTCTTCAGGCATTGCATGCTTCTGGGTTCTTTTAATAAGAAATACGTAAAGATGAAAATCATTCCTCGGATACTTAAGCTTGCCCTGTAGACCGCGTGTGGTTTCTTTCCGGCGGATCGAGTCCCATTGTTGTCTGAATGCTGTTCATGTCTGCCTTGCGATCAGCACTGCCTCTTCAGCCACCCCAGCAACACACACGCTGCAACATCGGAGTTGGCGACGCATCGCAAGCGATTGGTGGTGCTATCTTCCAACCGTAGGCGCTCACATAACCTGGTACAGGGGTCCACGGTAAGCAGCCCCCTTTTGCCTGCGTGAAATTCTACTCCAGCGCGTGTCCGCGTTATC
This sequence comes from Colletotrichum sp. SAR 10_66, assembly GCA_028639655.1. Taxonomy (NCBI): domain Eukaryota; kingdom Fungi; phylum Ascomycota; class Sordariomycetes; order Glomerellales; family Glomerellaceae; genus Colletotrichum; species Colletotrichum sp. SAR 10_66. Next base: position 93,621 of record JAQIUS010000154.1, read on the forward strand.
TTCTCTCTTGTCATCTGACGCCTTCGCATAGTTCAGCCTTTCTTCCCCGCGAGGCAAGCCATCGTTCTCCCCTCACGCGATGGACCCAGTATCGGCGTTCGGTCTAGCTGTCAATGTCTTGGCTGTCGTCGACTTCTCGAAGACATTTCTCGAGGTCCTTGGGCAAGTCAAGGATGCGGGGTCGTCGGTCGCGACCAAAAACGTCGTCGAAATCAGTCGCAGCTTGAAGGCATCGAACGCTAAAATCACTCCTGAATTGCTGGCCGGAAGCGATGATCAGGCGGTAAGCATCCTCACATGAGATGTCGCCTGCAGCAGAGCTAACGCGTTCGTCAGACTTTCAAGCACCTTATCGAGGAGTGCCAGAATCTGTCGGAGGAGTTGATACACCTTGCAGAAGAGCTTTCTGTGACAGGTTCGAGTAAGCTCGTAACGAAGATCAAGGTTTCGACTCGCACGGTGTGGAGTCACGGCAAGATTCAGGAGAAGAAGACTCGACTGGAAGCAATTCGTTCACAGCTGTTGTTTGACATCGTCGTTCCCATGGCGGTAAAAGTTAGCACGATCCCCGACACAACAGCGATGGACATCCAGACCCGGACTCTTCTACAAGAGATAATCTCAGGAGCGGACGCGAACATCGCTATGGAGAAGCGACTTTGTGCCTTTCACGAAGAATACGCCGCTATACAGACCGACCGACACGTCGAAATTGTCTCTCTTCTCAATGACATACGTGATACAAAGCCTCGCCCAACCATGCTCACGCCAAGAGATGACGATCCCGAGGCTAGGGGGCTGATTATGAAGGGCTTGCTCGACTCCCTTTATTTCCGTCAAGAAGTAGACCGGTTTCACGACATTAAACCCGCTCACAAGGGTACTTTCGATTGGATTTACAGCGAGCCTCGATTAGGAGCAACGAAAGCGACGTGGGCAAACTTCCAAAGCTGGTTGCAACACGATTCTGGCATCTACTGGGTTTCAGGAAAGGCTGGTTCGGGCAAGTCCACGCTCATGAAAATGGTCAGCAACGACGAGAGAACACGTCACCACCTTCTGGACTGGAGCACCGGTAGCCGTCTCCTGATCTTGTCTTTCTACTTCTGGAATCCGGGTACGCCGTTGCAGAAGTCTCTGGAAGGACTCCTCAGGTCAATCATTTTTCGGGCTCTCACGGAATGCCCTGAGCTCGCTGAGAAGCTGTTCCCTGATCATTTCGAACGGCACATCGATGGCCATCATTCTCTGACCATGCAGGAACTTGAACGAGCATTCGCTCGCTTGACGTCTCCAGGTTTGACGGATGTCTCTCTGACTCCAATAAAACTGGTTCTTCTAATTGACGGGCTTGATGAATTTGATGCTGGTTCAATAAGCCTGACAGAACTGTCGGAACTTTTCACAGCGGCTACCCGATCAAAATTCTTCAAAGCTGTCTTATCTAGTCGACCCGACAACGCATTTGAGGAAGCATTTATCAACTGGCCCAAACTGAGACTTCACACTCTTACTCATGACGATGTCGTCAAATACGTGAACGAAAAGCTTCACAATCACCCTAGGATGATTCAGCTTGCCATTCAAGCCCCCAGGGAGTCAGAGAGTCTCATCGAAGAGATAGTCAAAGCTGCCCAAGGCGTCTTTCTCTGGGTCAAGTTGGTTGTCAGATCATTGCTGGAAGGCCTTCAAAATCATGATGACATAGGCACATTGACCAAAAGACTTAACGACCTACCCCGCGACCTCGAGAATCTATTTCGGGTCATGCTTCAGCGAGTTCCTGGAAGATACAAACCGAACATGTCCAAAGTATTACAACTTCTACGGAGTGTCTCTGAGCTCCAGTCTTGCACACCCGAAACACACAACCTGATGTGTCCCATGTGGCCCTTGACAGCCTTGGGCTTGAAATTCGCCTTTCTCGACCCAAACATGGTGGTGCAAGCTGGAATTGGCCAGTTTTCTATCGAAAAGGCCTTTGAGGAGATTCGGTCAATCGACGCACAACTCAAGATTTCCTGTTCTGGTCTCATTGAGCTGAGGGCTCCTGGTGGAATTTCTTACTTTGATCATCCTACTGACTACGGTGTCGAAACCGAAGCCATGAAAGAGGTCGGCTCAAATGAATGGGACGACCCAGATTTGGTTTTCATACACCGCTCCGTCAAAGAATATTTATGGAAAGAAGACGTGTGGGGAGAAATTCTCGCACAAATAGGACACGAAGATATTGACGCCCACCGCGCGTACCTTCAAAGTTTGGTGATGCAAGCCAAAAAATGTCCGTACGGATGGGGCAAATCTCTAGACACATCTAATCCTATGCCCTGGCAACTAGTGGGAACTAGCTTCGAAGTTGCTCGCCTCTTAGAAGAAGAGCGCGAGACAGACCAGCTAGACATGATGAATGCTCTAGAGAAGACGGTGACGACAAGATGTGGATCGGACTGGTGGAACACTTACCTAGAAGACGACAATCTCAAGCGTCCTAGACCGTCCGAGACATTTTTTTCATTCGCTGTCAGCTATGGCTTGCGATGCTATGTCCAAGCCAGGCTTCGGAATGGACAATCGATTGAGAAACCGGGTCGACCACTTCTAGATTATGCTTGCAGAGGATACTCAAAATGTCTTATCTGGGATAGAAACATAGATTTCCGGATCTATGAGGCTCTCATGCAACATGGCGCGGATCCAAACCAGAAGTTCGACGGATGTACCCAGGGGCGTTAGTCAGCCTGCGTCAGCGCAAAACGCCCCCTACTCACGTAGGGGGGGAAAAAACCCCTTACTACCGAAAAAACCCCTTACCACCCAAGTCAACCCCCTATCACCAAAAACACTATTTTCTCACTAAAATTACCTATTTTTTCAACTAGATATAGACTAATTATACTACTTTTTTCACCCTATATTTTTATATAAGTAACTAAGATACCTTACTAATATAAACTTAGCTTTAGCCTAACTTAAAAAGCAGCCTAAGTTATTTATACACACTATATATACGCTAACTAAAGCCTCTAATATAACTATTAGCTTACCTCACCCCCCCTCTCTATTTAGAAGGTAGCTAAAGCTTATAAAGTTAGCTATACTGCTATTAATAACACTCTAAAGTATCTTAAAAGCTTTAGGACCTTCCCTAAGCTAGGGGGCTAACTAAAAGCTATTACCCTAAGTGAGGATACTACTCTTACTGTTTTTACTATATAGCTATATAAAGTAAAGTTTCTAGCCTCTCTAGCTATAATCTAAGAAATAGCAAACACCTTCTAAGCTAATAGAGGCTAACCTCTAATATCTTAGCAGTAGTTTACTAACTAGAAGGCTAACTACTTTAAGCTTTAAGTCTCTAAGTTAATTAAGCTAGTAAAGCTCTATCAGAAAGGTACTAAGTATAACCTAACGCTAATTAAGGCTTAGTTTAACTACTATAAGTTTACTCTTAGCTAATATAAATTTAAGCTTTTAGAGATTTAAAATACTAATAAATTTAACTACTATATTAGCTACCTTACTAGCTAAAAATATATTATTATACTATAAGGTAAATAAAAGTAAAATATAGCTTTAGAGGTTATTAATCTAGTAAAGTATAAGTTATATACTTTTATAAGGTATAATAATACTATTAGTAGTATTATATTAGCTTATATTATATTTAAAACTTAGCTAATTATAACTTAAGCTAACTATAATATTTAAGAAGAAGTATATTTTACTTAATTACTTACTACTTTCTCTAACTAAGAGATTATATTAGATTTTATTAAGCATTTTAATAACTAATTATATAAAAGCTTAGCTAAATACTAATAGATAAGTTTTATTATAGAGGAGTATTTTAGAGTTAACACTTATAGCTATTATTCTAATAACCTATTTATCTTTAGCATAAAGCTAAAGCATTATACTAAGTATATAGAGATAGCTTAGTATACTTCTACTAAGAGACTATATTAATTACTACTTTTAGATAGCTTCTCTAGCTATATTAATATCCCTCTTATAGAATACTATTAAAACTATAATATTATTATTAGCTTTTTCCTACTTTATATTATATATCTACTATAGCTAATAGATATAGAAGTCTTCTAGTTATTCAAAAAGTATTAATAAGAGGCTATATAATATTAACTTTATAAAGGTGCCTTTATATTTATAAGAGGTAACTTTATTAAAACCCTTAGTAATATAATAAATACTATATTTATATTAGTAAATATTATAAAAAGCTTTAAAAAGTTAGATATCTAGCTTATATAACTTAAAGTTATATTAAAACACCTTATGAAGAAGATATAAGAAGCTAATATTATTATACTAGTATACCTTCTTACCTTCTTACTATATATAGACTACTTTACTAAAATAAACCTTCTAACTAATTATATTACTAAGAAATATATACTACTCTTTAGTTTACTAACTTACTAATAATATTACTATATAACTAAATATCTTAAAGAAAGCTAAATTATAGTTAATTAAGGTAAAGAGTTTATATAGGATAAAAATATATACCTCTTAATATTATATAAAAAGACTTAAATGAGGTAAGTAGTAAAGCTAAACTACTTATTTATTACTAATATAACCTTCTTAGATATTATTAAATAATAAGAGAAGTAGTTTACTAAAGCTATATAAGTAAAGATTAAACGTTAATATACTTATATAAAAAGAGAGGCTAAGAGGTAATACTTAGAGGTATATATAAAGTACTTAAAAACTAAGAAGTAGTTTATTAATAGCAAAGTGAAAATATTAATATTTAAGTAATAGCTCTATTATATTAAAAGAGATACTAACTTTATTATATTTAATATAAAAAACCCTTATTAGTTTAATAAACCTTAGCCTATATTTATAGTTAATATAATTAACCTTAACCTTAAGCTACTACTAAGAGATATACTTAATTGCATAAAGTATATAATAAAGCTTCTAAGTTAGTTAGATATTAACTAACTACTATTAGATATAGTAGAAGTATTTACTAACCTTATACTTAACCTAGATGTCTTTATTAAAGCTAATAATCCTATTAAAGATACTATTAACAATATAGCATTAGAATTAACAGTTAACTTTAATATTAATAATAATATTAATAATAACATTATTAATAAGCTTAAACTACCTACCCTACTTTTACTGCTAGCGCTAACTACACCTATACTAGCAATAAGGTATAGGTTAAGATATTACACTATTATAGAGAAGGTTAACGCTTAGAGGGCTTAAGAGGTATAATTATAGGTAAGAATAACACCTATAGCACCTTAAAGTTAAACTTAAAGTAACTATACTTAAAATAAGCTTATAAGTAAAGATATAATAATTATAAAGTTATAAATAGCTATATAGTTATTTTAAATATATTATTAAATTATATATATTAAGATAATTATAACTATTATATTTTTATTATTATATAATATAGTTATAAGTAGTTAATTAATATATAAAGTTAGTAATTATAGTAGTAAGGCATTAAATTAACCACTTTTAGTGTTTTAGGTAGTAAGGGGTTTTTTTAGTGGCAAGGGGTTTTTTCCCCCCCTACGTGAGTAGGGGTCTTTAACGTTAGCCTGTGCCGCTAGGACCCCCAGGTAGTCCGTGGCAAATTCTTTGGCGTAGGTTACGAGACGACACGTGGGGTTGCAGACTCCATTTGTTGCCGGCCATCAACACCCTGCTCTTGCACGGTGCAGACCCGAATGCATACATCGAATATGAGCAGCGGCTTTCTAAATGCGTATATCAAAGTCGCCGTTTCTCTATCCTTTTAGTAGCTCTAGAATTGCAAGCTGGGATATTGAACGGAGGTTATGGTTATGGCAACAACAAGTCTACTCGCTATCAAAGCATAAGCAAAATCATAAAAGACTTGAAGAAAAAAGGCGCCAAAGTTAGGGAGTGGAGAGAGGTGAACGGCGTCTTTGTGCGTCAGTACTCCAGCAGGTGGTCCGTTCGGGCAGGAGCTCTACTAGCACAAGCCTGTAACCTTTTCTCTGATAAAGACATTGCATAGTCAGAAATAGAGTAGGGTGTGGTTGTTTCAACTATGGATTTCAATGTTTACGCTTATCAACATTGGCATTTCATAAAGGTGGCATAAAATATGTGCCTAAGACCGCTGTCCAAATCTATGGATAGGTAGACAAGATATCGACCAGAGCACTCGAAATGTCTTGTCGTGTCTGGACACTCTGACTCGGTGACGGGCGGTGCTGAGGTGGAATTGCCCGAACGTTTGCGTACACCGTTGCGAGTATTTCGGAAAACAAAGTACGGACTATGCGGATTTCAGCGCACATTCAAAATAACCCGGAGCACTCATGCATGTATTTGGTTAGTCGTTGGCCAATTCGCGTTTCAGTTGCGAACTGCTTACGACTACAAAAGGTTACCATAGTTGAGGAAGCCTAGCAGACGTTCGGTTCCCTGACTCAAGTTCAACCCTCGTCCAAACCACTTTTGGCGTTGCCCAAGCTTGTCACATAAGTCATGATCATCTGTAGGTCCAATTGTGCCCGCCGGATATATTGTATAGTCTAAATCGCACTTAGCCGTAAGTCATTCGTTCGGAGAGATAAGACTGGCCCACAATGACTATCTTGCGCATGGTGAAGCGTAGACACTACTGAAAGCATCTTACGATTTAACTCAATCGAGGTACCGGCATCCTCCTTCCAAAGGCACTCCGAAAGGGTAAACCTCTCCGTGTGTTAACTCCCGATGGTAACTTCCGACGCCATGAGATCTAGCAACGATGGACAAGGTGTGCCGTGACCGCTCTCATTGAACTTGACAGATAAGCATATAAGAGGAGCGAACTCCTCGCCAAGAAACGGAAACGAGCGACCTGGTTGCACAGCTCTGACAATTCTCTGAGAAACAAGATTTCCAACAAAAGCCCGTTTCTAAAGAAGGACAATGTACTCTCGAAATCTCCTCTTCTTCCTACTCGCTGTTCCCTTCACAGCTGCAGTCCCTGTCGCCGAGCAGAAGCACAATGGGAAGCCCATCCAGTACGTTGTCTCTCTCCTCTCTTATTTTATCCTACCCGTTGCGTTTTAACGGAAATGCTTGATCCTCCATCGCTCTTTATTGACCAAGTTGATTTGTAGCTAACATCGTGCCAGCGTGAAAGTTCCCGGCATGGGGACGGGTACCTATTATCCGGGAGACCACGGCCATGACGGAAATGTGGCGGTGTATAATCTTGCCCACTATGGCAATGTAAACGGCCCCAAGAAAGGAGGTAAACCGTGAATAAGACAAACTATTTCCAGATGGAGGGCTACAGTCTATGGGCTAAACATTAAGTTGCCAATCAAGTACTGAGAAAATACAGACAAAAGAGAAATCTTCCATCAAACTGCCTTTTGCTTGAATCTTTCAAATATCTAAATGCCAACTTCGCCCATCGGCATTTGTCGGCGTTCACTGATGACTTGCATTTGCTGGCCTTGAGAGGTCATCGGGGTGCTTCAACGCGCGTGACGTCCTACAACTCGGAACCGTTAGTGAGAAATATATCCAAGGTGATCGAAGGGTCCATCGGCAGAAAATATCTCCCAAACCTAAGGTAATTTATGTATTCTAGACGATTTCAACGCCAAACTTCAACTGGGTTGTGGTTGTCACACCTGCATATGCTTCTTGGTTCAAGACGTAGGACATCACCTGCGGTAAGATAAAGGATGCAATTAAGATACACCTATCATCGATCCATGGATAGCATCTGTCTTATCAAGCCCCGTCAAGTAGCTTTGACATCCATGGATCTCGGTCCATGGATGGAAAAACGAAAAGTGGACCGGACTCCAATTGACTTTGGCTGAGTAATCGTCACCTGCGCAATATTATGTTGCGAAATATCACGCTTGAGGTAGCAAAAAGGCAAAAGAAACAGATCACAATGGTCTGTGAACTGGGATGGACGGGCAGGTGATCGAAACCTGGACCTTCCGCAGACATCGCTGAGGATATGCAAAGCGGACGCTCTACCACTGAGCTACACGCCCATTTCTAAGGTGATGGCTTCGATGGAGCATCGGAACCGGTTGGGAAATCCGCGCCCAATTGGAGATGAAGGTGCTGGCTTTGCGGGCTGCAGGCGAGTCTGAATTCGGCCGGGGAAATGGTTCTGTGGATTCCGCGGGTGGACTCGCGACGCAGTGGAATGGAACCCCTCACTTTGTGCTCCCCCACTTTGTGCAAGCGCAGAGAATGAGAGCGGAAAGCAGTGAGAAGTTGCGGCATTTGCAACATGCCCCAAACCCCACGGTACTTAGTGTGAGAATTTTGCCTTCCACTCAACAAATCACACCGAGCGGGGCTCAGCCCCGTCCCTCCCCTTGGTGTAGTTGGTTTATCACGTTCGACTGTAATGGTTCCATTGTCATCGAAAGGTCTCTAGTTCGATTCTGGAAGGGGAGAACCAATTCTTTTGCATTTTTGCTGACTTGATTCTCAACTTCCTCCGCTGTTGGTCTTCGATGACCATTCAATACTTTTGTCGTCTAGCACATGCGACCGGGACGGTCCGATTGACTTCGCTGTGGTCTCAAACTCAATTGCCCCTCATTCTCGCTGGCGACGTGACAGTGGCATCTATCATATTTCGGCTCTCATTCCTGACGTTCTGGGCGAAGTATTGTACTCAGACATCTCTGCCACTTTCATTCCAATGTCTCTGCCCCATCCCGCCGTCAACGTCCACCCCCTCTTTTCTGGCATCCTTTACAGCTTGCCTAGCCTCTTGCTGCTCTTGCTTCTTCCTGCTCATCATTAGCGACATCCTGGGATCCTGTAGTCATCAAGTAAACTCACTTCTCGAGACCACTTGCGTAATCGTCAAACTGCACGTCCTGCCCGGGGACCTTCTGCGCCCCGCTCTTCCGATCGACGGCATCCGCAACCTTGCCTTCTGCCAGAGTCTCCATCTGCTCGGCCTCAACGTTCGGGTTCTCCGGCCCTCGGCTTGCGCCTGTGCTGCTGTATGCCGTGTTGCGCTGCTCCGTAGCATCGACGGGGCCAGAGGAATGCACACCCTGTCCTAGGGAGCTGGGCACCGCATCGTCGGCGGACCGCGACTGCGACTGGGGAAACGGCATGCGGCCGAGGACTGCATCGCGTGCGCTTGATTCGCTTTGCTGTGCAGCTGCATTCTCAGCAGGGTTGCGGGATGTAGGGTTCGATGCTGTGGTGTAGGCCTCGGCCTTGGGCGGTTGAGATGGTGCTGAGGATGACATCGTAATGGGCTGTCAGTGCTAATGTGTTACAAGGTTCGTAATGATTGAGTTCTTGGCTTCAGATATGAGAGTCTTGAGAAGATGACCAAAGCAGATATATTCAGAATGAGTCGCTGAAGACATGACGCTGGTGCAGTATAACTTGCGAAAGATGCGCTCATTTCAGTGACAGATCGATGACGTCGGCGGGCGGGCGATTTCAGATCGGCGCTTGTTCGTATGGGCAGATCTGGATGGCAGCGGCCACATCCCCAAGGCCTGGCCCATCATCGTCATCGCGGGGCACAATCAATTGTTCTTCTTTATCACCAGCAATTGTCATACAATCTCAGCAAGGTGAGTAGATACGGAGCCCAGGAGCTAGCCACACTGCAGCCACTATGTCCTTAAGCCACGACGCCCCAGACTCCCAAGCTACTCTCAACCCCGCGCACATGGCAAGCAATGCACATTCCAATCTTCAACGAGTCGCGTTCCTCAGAATTGAGACGAAATATCTCCGCAGCCCGGGCAAATCCCTCTGAAAGTATTGGTCAGCCGTCGCGGGGTCGCTCGCGGCTCGCGATCAGTCCCAAAATTGCGCCACCGGCGGCACCCATGATCCCTGGTTCTTCCAAATAAGTCGCTCCTGATTGCTCGGTATCCCAACAAGCCTTCGAAACAATTGCATTGCCATTGGTTCCCCGCATCGTGATACTTTGGCCAAGACAAACGATGCGGCGAGATGGAGGGTCGCGGGCCGGGCTGACGGCTCCGACTCGGCGTGGACATGTGCCGCCGAGTTCCGCTGGGCTCGCTTTCGCCCATTCAACACGTTCGATGATAGATGCTGAAGACAGCTATTGGTGCCAAGGTCTGATGTCCAGCCATGACAAAATCTAAGTCGCATATCGCGCGATATCGCGTAAACTCGTCCCAAGTCTGAGCAATGCCGCTGCGGTTATGGTGTGGGAGCGACTGCTGTTGTTTATAAGAAGCGCCCGTTCTTCTATGCGAGGCGGTCGCAACCTTAATATTGATACAGCAAATTTCAGCTCTCATATTATTGACAATGGCGCCGGCAGCTACAGCGACAGCTCAGAAGCCCGAAGAGGCTCACGGGAAGACCGTTCCCATCAAGGAATCTTTGGCCGTTCAGAATCCTCAACTCCAAGAGGAGGAGCTTCCAAAGGTTCTCACTGGTCACAAAGAGCCCTTAAAGCTGAGTGGCGCATTGGATAAATACGAGCACTTCGACAGCACCCCAATCATCGGTCGCGAATTTCCCAGTCTCGACATCAAGGAGCTCCTCAGAGCGCCAAACTCCGACGACCTCATTCGCGATCTCGCCATCACCAGTAGGTACTCCTTCCATCCATAAGCCCTCGTACTAATCGTTACAGTTTCACAACGTGGTGTTGTGTTCTTCCGAAAGCAGGACAACGTCGACAATGACCTCCGGAAGGAACTTGTGCAGCGCCTCGGAGAGCTTTCGGGCAAGCCGGCGACGTCGAAGCTTCACATTCACCCTGTCAACAATGCTGCTCGGGGAAACGACAAGGACGACGAGATCAGCGTCATCTCGTCCGCGAACGCGAAGAAGCTGTCCCTGTACAAGTACCTGAACTACAACAAGAAGCAGACCCAGAGGACGCAATGGCACTCCGACATCACCTTCGAACCTGTTCCAAGTGACTACGCCCTGTTACGACTTACCCAACTTCCAAAGACGGGAGGAGGTATGTTGTATCCCACTTTCGCTCACCGACTGCGGTCTTTACTAACAGATTCGTAGACACCCTCTGGGCATCAGGCTATGAGGTGTACGATCGCATCTCTAAACCTCTGCAGAAGTTCCTCGAAACCTTGACGGCAACCTACGCACAGCCGGGATTCAAACAGGCCGCTGATAACAACGGATTCAAGCTCTTCTCTTCCGAGCGCGGCGCCCCTGAGAACGTCGGCGAGATTCTCGAGGCCATCCACCCTGTGATCCGCACGAACCCAGTGACTGGATGGAAGAGTGTCTTCGCCTTTGGCCACCACGTTGAGAAGATTAACGGTCTTTCGGAGGACGAGTCGAAGCACTTTCTGGATTGGTTCGTACAACTAGTCCTGGAGAACCACGATCTCCAAGTCAGACATCGCTGGCAGAATGTCAATGACGTGGCCATCTGGGATAATCGCTCGGTGTACCACGCTGCTACGCCCGACTACCTTGAAGGAGATTATGGAGAGAGATCTGGCTCAAGGAGTGTTAGCCTTGGAGAAAGGCCATACCTTGATCCGCAAAGTTTGAGCAGGCGAGAGGCTCTGCGTGCTGATGCCCTTGCCAAGGAGACTGGAGCCTGAAGCCTTCACGTAGGGTAGTACAATTATCAACAACTACGACAGTAGTAATTAGATACTAAGATGAATATATTTTTATTAAAAAAGTGCAGTAAGGAAGTGCTAGTGATGATGTTGTGGACAACATCAGTCAAGCTCAATAGATGAGGTTCAAGCACAATGGGACCCGTTGGTGATGGTGATCCGATTGCCCTTACTCTAGTCCCTACTCCTCTTCAGGTTTCTTATCTATGAGCGGCCGTAACATCTTGACAAACCCTACCCATATTGCCAATGAGAAAAGCGGAAATATACCCAGTATGTACAGCGCGAAGCTGTATCCCCTTTCCTGCGCTATCCAGCCTCCCAGCGAATGCGAGATAGATGCACCCGTCTGGCGGGTGATACCGCCGACGACACCAAAAGCCAAGTTAACCCGCCCTGTCCCAGCCATCATGACGGCCAACAGTCCGGGTATTGCGACGCCCTGGATACCTGCACCAACACCGTCGAGAATCTGTACAGGCCAAACTCCCCAGCTCTTGATCACCCGGCCGGCGACAGCAGCACGTATAGGTAAAACAGCATAGGATATCAGAATGGCGAACCAGTAGCCGGAGCGGCCAGCGAGCCACGCCGTCAGGAATGACATGATGATCATGGTGCCCTGTGCAATGATGACGGTAAGGCCAGTGGTTCCGGCGGGGTCGCCCTGGCCTGTGGCTACGAGAGCCTGGCCGTATAGGAAGAGAATCGCAGCGTTGCCGAGGTGGAACAGGAATATCGTGATGGCAACGACGCCCAAAGGCTTGTTTTTGAGAAGGATACTGGCTCCCCTGAAACCACTTCTGGAAGGCTTCGATGGGTCCCTGTTCTTGAACCTTTGGGTGAACTTGCTCGTAAACTTTTCCTTCTTGCCTTTCGGACTGGTCACCGGACTTTCAACTGGAGGGCTGATATCCCTGGCTGTTTCTCCATCTACCTCTGCTCTTCCCCTCTCTTGCATGTCTTCTCGATTACCGGTATCATCGGGGGAAGGTCCTCCTCCCCTCGCGGCCCTGTGGTCAATTGCCCGCTCTGGTAGCAGAAACACGACGCCAATTGTCGCCGCGCAAAACGCCATGACCAGGTAAAAGACTGCCGTCAATCCGAAATGCGAGCCAAGAAGCCCAGCCAGACCGGCGCTGACCATGTTCCCCGCATGATTAGCCGCCTGGTTTCGACCATTGAGAGTGCGGAAGCTGTGTTTGCTCTTGTCATCAGAGCAGATGCCCAGAGTGAGAGCGACGAGCAGCGGAACCATACTCGTGCCGGCGACGGCGGACACGATCTGCGTGAGGAACACGAGAGCAGGATGTGTAGACAGGAGGTTGAGTCCTTGGGATACACCAACAAGGAGGGCGCAGACGGCTACCATCATGCGCTTGTATCTAGGGAGTTCAAGTATCAGTAACCTTGCCACTGTCTAGTTCGATCCCCATGGCATTGCAGTGCATCAGCTAACTCACTTTGTTGCGTCTATCAACGCACCAATGGGCCCGGTAGCCAGAATGGTAGCCACGCCGCTCACTGTCTGAACTGACCCGCGCAACCCGGGAGCCCACCCGTGTTCTTGGAGATAAACTCCGAGGAAGGGACCAAGACCGTCTGAAACGTCACCCATGAAGAACGCCATCACGAAAAGAGCCCATCGGGCCCATCTCTTCAGCTTCGCATCGGCCTCACTTGTCGGATCTGCATCTCCTGGCGTATCTGCATCGTCAACAGGAACGTCCACGATGGTAGGCGGCGCTGACGCGGACGAGGTAACCGGGCTGTCCTTCTTGCTGTCAACCTCCGGGCTTGGCTCAGCTGGATGCAGGGACTCCAGGCTGATGGCGTTGCGCGGGTAGGTCTGGTTGTCCTTGGCGTCCATTGTCTTGTGCAGCGGAGGATGAAGGAATACACTTCCATGGCCGTGGGATGCTGGACGGGCCGTTCGTTATAAGAGGCACGGCCCCTCGTCCATCAGAACAACGGGAACAAGACTGACATTGACAGGCCGTTCCTACGTCACTATCCCTACATGCCGATTTGAAACGGTGCCAAATATAGCCACTTGTATGAACTCTTTTTTTCCGAACTCACCTGGGGCTGTCTTCATTTTGGCATACTTCGTGTGTCGGTGCAGATAAGGTTGGTGTGTACGTCCGTTTTGAAACGTGCGTACACACAAAACAACCCGTTCGTGGCCCAAGTGCCGCCGATTTACCCGCCTTGAGTTCTCTAAACTTGGGACGAGCGGGGGCCATCGCCATCAGCGGGAAATTGTGAAAGAGCGAAGCCATCGGTATTTATTTGTGGGTGTTGTTTCTTCGCCCAACTACGTCTTCGCTCACATTGAAGGTGTCCTACTTGGAAGACCGCTGGCATAAACGACCACTTCATCTTATGATCCCAATGTTCCCTCCGCCACTTGGTAACACCCTCATTGAGGAAAAGGGTGCACTCGAGCTGTGATTGCATCATCAAATCACTTGGATTTGCTATTATTTATCGCCACTGCGCTGCGTGCTCGTTCTCGTTCTTTGAGTGATGTCTGCGCCTCTTCTGGCCAGAAGCTGCCTCGAAACCCTAAAGCTTGGCGGTTTTGTCCTTGTACAAAAGATGTGCCGTTGCAATTTTTCCTTTTCCTTGGTTCTGGACATAGCCGCTTGGCTCGTTGAGCATGCTTCTTGGTGTTTGAGTGCTTCAGTTCTGGTGCAAGAGATCCGTGGCGGTTATCAGACTACGTCCCGGGCTGGGGACAAGGCACATTGGGATGAATTGACCACGCCTCCAAGCTATATAAGATGCTGCTCACCGCAAAGGCCCCAAGGCTTGTTCAAATTTAAGCTATGGAGTTCAAGGCCACGAACACGCTATTTCAGGGGAGGTCCCTGTCCAATTTCACGTTAGGTGGGCAACCAAGATCCTCTTATGGGCATCCTTTCGGGATATTACTTCAAGATCGACAAACTCAAGCTAAGCCGAATAACTCTCCCGTTGAAGTAATAAAACTTCAGCTTGTAAAGGTTCGTCACAATTTCAGAACCCGTCCAACTGTGCTGCTCCATCGTATTCCGTTATCTCCGAGGTCGTTCTGCGCCACTCTCGGCGGTTACAGAACTGAGTGTGTGAACTGATTCTACTCTTGCGGCATGCTCCATCCCGCCAGTGACATATGGGTCGGTGATGTTGCGGTAAAGAATGGCGATGGTTGACATATTGAGCCAGCCGGGGAGGTCTGGTTTATCAGCACATGGTGTGTGGTATCCATGTGAAATGTTCACGTCTGAATGACCATCGGGCTGGACACGCGATTGGTCATCACAAGCGATGTGTGAAATGAAACCATAGGATTGAATCGCCAAGCCTAAGGTAGTGTATGCTCTAGAAAGGGACGGCGAAAGGTTGCGATACTCTGAACATTCCTGCCAGCCACTTTTGGTATACTTGGACCCTCTATTCGACGTACCTAATACAGGAGACTAGCTTTGGTAGTTCCCAAATCCTTCCCAACCATACTCGCATGCGCTTCTTCGCCTCAGCACTCTTTTCAGAGTGACATTTTGCCTTTTAGGCCACGTGAGTTCGCCGGTAGAGACCGCCACTTCACGGACAGGCTATCAGGGCCATTAGTGGCGTGCCCGGGGCAGATCTAACGCTGCGGGCCGTCCACAACGGTGCTGCGGGTCTATCTCAATCAAAGTGGCGTTTACGGCACTGGCGATAACTGGGGCTGATCATTGCGCGGAAGCATCTACTTGCCGCATGAGATATACTCTCATAAAGATCAGGATGGCGTTGTCTGGTGTTGCAGTGATTGAGAAACTCAAGAGAGAGGTTTTTTTTATTTCACGAAGATGGGTTCGATTGACGTTGTGCGTACTTTGCTTCTTTCGCGCTTGACGTTCCACTCCTGCGTGTAAGAGCTGCCGTGGCTGCTGCTCGGCTCATGACATTGTCACCTTGACGGCTGCTAGTAGCTAGAGCTCAGAGCAATGAAAAGTTAACAAACTGAGTTTTTCCGAAGTGTTCCCTGAGGTCAGTCTCTGTGTCTAATCAATTTCTCCCCCTCCCGAAGAGCAAGCGATCTGTTCACAAGGACACGATTCCGACAAAGTACGTTCTTAGTTGTCCTAGCCTTCAACGGCGCTGTCGTAGTCATGACAGAAAGATCATTTCCTCAATTCTCGAAGCTTCCGATAGAGATCAAACTCTTGGTCTGGGAACAGTTCTACCTCGAACCTCGTCATTTCATGATTAAAGAGTATCAGTGGAACAACAGCGACAAAAGAGGGCTGCCTAGCAAGTAGGCTTCAAATTACCCATGCCATAGATACCTATAGGTACCTATCTAAATAGGTTAGGTTATAGGTATACCTAGAATATAAATAGATAGGTTTACTAAGTATATAAGTAGATATTAATATAAATATAAGTAGAATCTCTATTTATACCTATAAGTTAAAAGTATATACTTTTTAATAAATATAGTAAGGTATTATACTAACTATTCTATTAATTATATAAAATTTATTTTACTAGTAATATAGGTTACCTATCTTAAAATAAATAAGTTTATATTATAATAATTATTATAATAATCTTATAAAAATTATTTCTATATTTAAATACTCTTTATATAATATAGTTATACTCTTATTATTAAATTCTTAAGATAATCTATTTAAATTAAGCTATTCTTTACTATATAGTCTTATAACTATTCTATCTTACTATTATTAATTAAGTCTTAATTTTATTCTTATTAATTTAAGAATAATTATCTATTAGTTTTTAAAGAGTATTATAAAATATTAAATTATTAATATTAAGCTAATATATAATATCTTCTATTACCTTTTTAAAAATATTTTCTAACTTAATATTAAAACTTTCCTTATTAAAGATTTTAAGATACTTAAAACTCTTAAGATTATAGCTATATCTAATAGCCTCTTTTCTAATATTATTACTTATTATATTACTATTAAAGAGATTTTCTTTATAGTTAGTAGAAGCTTTAAGGTTTCTATTATAATTATTAGTAGCTATAATATCTTATTTTAGATTATTAATAGCTTTAATATTTCTTATAAAGATATTACTATACTAAATATTTTCCTTAATAGTATTAGAAGTATTAAGATTTCTAATAGAGATATTATTAAGCTTAATATCTTTAAACTAATTATTAATATAGAGCGTTAGTAGAGAAGTATTCTTAGAAATAATATTATTTTTATAATTAAAACTAATAAAAGTAATTAAGTTTTTATAATTAGTTCTTCTCTTCTTCTTTAGCTTTAATATAATTTTTCTTATTATAACTCTTTTTCTCTTCTTTATAATATCTTACTCTTTTTTATTACTCTTCTTAAAAGTAGTTATTTTATTTATTTATTTAGATTAAATAATAAGATTTAGCTTTAAGGTATCTTTAATTATAAAGTAGAATAAAGTTTTTATAATATTCTTTTACTTCTCTTTAATTTTATTAGAATAAACTAAATAAATATAAATAAAATAAAATAATAGAATAGAAATAAAATTTAGTACTTTTTATAATATTACTAAACTATAAATATCTTATACCTTAAGATATTATATAAATCTTCTTAATAAAGTTAATATCTATAGGTTTAATAGTAACTTATTTAATATAAATTACTATATATAAAAATATTAGAAATAAGTTAGTAAAAGAATAAAAAGTAAATAGATAAATATATTTTTAAATATAATTATTAAAGTTACCTTAATAGCTTCTTAAAAAGCTACTATAGCTATAGCTTATTAATAAGATAAACTAGATTAGCTAACTTAATTATCTATAATTTCTTTAATAAAGTGTTAAAAAGGCACCTTAAGGATAAAGGTGCTATAAGAGGCTTAGTATTAATAAATTTCCTATAAAGTATAATCTAAAAGATATTAATATTATAATAATTAAAATAAATTATAATAATCTAACTTACTTTTAAGCTTATAGTAGTAGGTAAGTATATACTTTCCTATAATATAAGTAGGGATTTTATAAGTAGTCTTCTAATTAGTCTTCTTAGTAGTTATATTAACAGTCTTATAGCTACACTTATAAGTAGTCTACTTAGGCGTATTTTTAATAGTATTTATACTAAATAATATAGTAGGTAAAGGTATTATAGATTTAAGATATTTAGAAGAAATTAGATTCTAAATAAATAAAAATAAGGGAAATAGTAAGACTTATATAGCTATTTATAAAATAAACTAAATAAGATTATAATTATAATATATTATAGAAAAAAAAAAGGAATATATAAAATAGTAAATATTAAAAAGAGGGGTTATATATATATATCTAATAAATAATAAGAATAATTAACTTACTTTTATTACTATAATAATAGCTACTTACTTTATAAAAATTATATAATATATTAATATAGTTTATATATCTATATTATATAAAATTAATTTTATATTTATAATTAAACTTTCTTCCTACTATAATTAAAATAAAATATATCTAAAGTAAAAATAAATATCTCTCTAAATATTTATTATAAAATATCTTTAATTTATACTATATAATATACCTTAAGAAATATTATTACTATTATATATTTATAGTTTATACTTATAATATTATTATAATAATTTATAAAGTTATTATAATAATCTTTCTTATAAATTACTTAGTTAGATCTAAAGCTAATAAGAAAAAAAAAGCTATTAGAGATTATTCTATTAATCTTTATATAATAAAAGTATAAAAATAAATTTATAATATAACTAATATAGAAACTAAGTTTTACTAATTAAAATAGTATTTAAATATTAAGATAATATATATAAAGAAAATAATAATATAAGAATACTAAAATTAGGATTCCCTAAGTAAAGTAGAATAAGAAGCTATAATTTAATAAATAAAAGTCTAAGTTTATTAAGATATATAAGTTCTCTTAGAAGAAAATATTTTAAAATACTTATAAGAATATAGAATAGAAAGTAGCTATTATTTAGTATAATTTAACCCTCACTTTATTTTATTAGTCCTAATTATATTATTATAGTTAATATCTTCACTTAATACTAAAGTCTAAGCTAACTTTAAGATATTAAGAGGATTTACTTTAAAGCTAAAGTATAGAATATAGGTATCTTTTAATAGCTTATATAAAGTATTAATTTAGCTTAAAATAAACCTTTATTAATCTTTTTTTATTTTATATTATATAAATATCTAAGGTTTAAAAACTAACTCTTATAATAGTTAACCTAAATATATTATTAAGGATAATTATAAGTTAAGCTAAGAGGATATACCTCTATATAAATTAATAAAGTCTAAATAAGACCTCTTAGTATAGTTTATAAATAATCTTAACTTTAAGATTAATAAATAAAATAGAAGAGATATACTAAATAAATATTTTTAGAATAAGATAAAGGTTATCCTTAAGGTTATTTAGTATATAAGTATTTTATAATTTTTTCTTCTAAGTATTCTTATTAAGGTCTTATAATAAACTTTAATTATTAGTTATTAATAATTCTAAGTAATATAGCTTATAATATTTAACTTATTTTAACTAAAGCTATTATATTTCTATTAATTCTTAGAGAAAATATAAGAGATTTTTAAAGAAGCTAATATTATAAAGCTAAATAAGATTTTTCTATAAATATAAGACTTCTTTATACTTAAGGAAATATTCTTTTTTTTAGTTTTTTAAAAGTTTAATATTATAATAGTTAATAGAAAGAAAAAAAGAGTTTTATAGAAAATATATTAAATATAGAAATAGAAATAATAAAATACTTAAGAGAAGATATATAAAAATATAAAATTTAATAAGAGATTTTTAAGTTAATAGAATTTTAAGATTAGATATATATAAGTTTTAAAAGGTTATCTTATTATAAACTATACTTATAGCTAGTAATTCTTATTCTATATATTAGTATAGAAATAGATTTAGGATATTTTTAGTAAAATTAGAAATAATATAAAGAAGAATTAAGTTAAACTTTCTAATTTTATTAGAATTTAGTATAATATTAGTTAGATCTATATTATTAATATAGAGGTTCTAAATATAATTTAGTGCTTCTATAAGTATAAGCTAGCCTTAATACTTCTCTAGCTTTAGATATTAGTGTTTATAAATTAGTACTTTAAAATATAGAATTAATTTAATAATAAAGTAATATTTTAAGTATTTAGTTTCTCTTTTCTATTAGATAGATAGAGTAGATAAATAAAACTTAATAGTAATAAAAGGAATATTTAAAGAAAAATATAAAATAGAATTTTTAATATATTATAGAAAGAAAGATATAATAATTTATATATTCTTTATACTAAGTAGTTTTAAAATTATAGGAGATTATTATAATATAATTATTATAATATAATTATTATAAAAAGCTTATTTTTTTTTATATTTATATATTTATTATAGTTCTTTTATATTTAGTAATTATATTTAAATTACTCTCTTCTTTTTAATATTAAAATAACCTTAATTTAAGCTTTCTAAAAGTATCTATATCTTCTTATAAAATATAATCCTTCTCTTCTATAAAGTTTAAGAGGTTAATAACGTTATAGATTACCTCCTTAAGATATATAATAGCTAGAGTAACTTATTTACTATCTATATATATACTTAACTTTTTAAGGTATTTATTAAGTATATTAGGTATAATAGATTTATAATATTTAATCTTTATAACTTTAAGTTCTTTTTTTATAGCTTTAAGCTCTTTAAGTAAGAAGTTTTTACTTTTTAGATATAGAAACTTATTTAATATCTTATTAGGTTTTATTAGTAATATTATATAAGTAAATAGCTATATTAAATTATTAAGATTACTTAACTAAGCGCTCTAAAGTGATAGTTCTCTACTTATAAGTGTTAATTTTACTTAGGATATTTTAATTATCTTTAGTTTAAAAAGGTGAAAAAAATAGTTTATTACTTAATAAAGAGTAATTTAGAGATCTATCTCTTTAATAAGATTAATATAAATATTCCTCTTAAGGATAGTAATAATTTAAGCTAAATGATTATACTTATAGTAACTTTTAAAGCTATTAATAATACTTTAATTTATAAGTTAGAAAATTAATATTATATTAAGTAAAAGAAATTTAATCTAAAGGGTAGATAGTAGTAATATAAGTTTAACTATAGTAATATATATAGGGAAGTTATCTATTAAGAGAAAGATTAGCTTATTAGGTTTTATAACCTAAATATAGATATAAAAAACTTTAAATTAGTCTATTATAACTATAGTTATAAACTAAGCTTCTTTAAATTCCTCTATATTAAGTTAAATATAGAGAAGTTAAAACTATATAAAGTATAAAGTATTATACTTTTATTAATAACTTAGACTTAAAAGGAATTATTATTTATAGTATTAGTAGTAAGCCTTAATAAGATTTAGGCGTTATCTTTTTAGTCTTTAAGTATAATAAGGGAATTAAGAGGAGAAAATAAAATTCTCTTCTAGAAAAGATTAGTTTTATTTATATTATATATATTAGCTAGAGAGTAGTTTTAAATAACTTAGTAAAGATTATAGATATATATATTAGTTTTTACTATTTTAATAGTAGGGGCTACTTTAATAATAAGCTACTATATAAGATTACTAATTTAATAAGATTTTACTAATAAAATACCTAAATACTAAGAGATATTAGACTAACTAAGTGTTATATTATATATTTCCTAAGTATAAGTAATAATATCTTTATAAGATAGTTAGATAAACTATTAACTTATTTAGTAATAAAGTATAAAATAGTTTCTTATATTTAATTTTACTATTTAGAAGATTAGTAATAAGTAGTAAGAGAGGTAAAATAGCCTAAAAGTTTTAAAAGAGAGGTTTAAATAAATAGGAGTTTAACTACTTATTATAATCCTTATTAAGACCTATTTTATAGCTAAAAATAAATAATTAGCTTTAATAAGAAAGCTTATATATAGAGAAAAGTAAATAAAAATAAATATATATTAGACTTAGTATATATACTAATTAAATTATTATAACTTAATTATTATAATCTAATTATTATAATCTAATTATTATAATCTAATTATTATAATATAATTATTATAATTTAGTTATTATATCTTAATTACTATAAAATATAATAATTAGATTATAACTTATTTCTACTTAAGTAGATATATCTTTAATAAAAGTTATTTCTCTATTATTAAAATTCTTATAATATAAATTTAAATAAAAGTTTTATCTAAAATAAATGCTTATATATTTAATATTCTTTAGATTATTTTATCTATTTTATATTTCCTTTTAAGAGTTCTTATACTTATATTCTTATTTCTTTATAACTTAAGATATTAAAATTATAATATCTCCTTATTATATAACTTCTTATACTATAATTATCTTTTATATAAAATCTATTATAGCTAATATTTTAATTTTTTATATTTTATTATTAAATATTTTTATTATTAATATAATATAAACTTATATTACTTATAAATATTTCCCTCTTTATTATTTCCCTCTTTAATATTTCCCTCTCTAATATTTCCCTCTTTAATATTTCCCTCTTTAATATTTCCCTCTTTAATATTTCCCTCTTTAATATTTCCCTCTTTAATATTTCCCTCTTTAATATTTATCTTCTTTA
>JAQIUS010000155.1:0-114918 GCA_028639655.1 Colletotrichum sp. SAR 10_66
CTATTATTAATAGTATTATTATTAATATTATTATTATTATTTATATTATTATTACTATTAATAATAATCTTATCACTTAGATTCTTAAGAGCGTTATTAGTAGTAGTAATATCTCTACTTATAGTAAGATTATTACTATAAGAGATAGATTAATTAGAAATATCTCTTAATAAACTATTTTAGGTAGTATTATATCTATTATTATTAAGTATAATACTATTATTAATATTCTTAAAGTAAGTATTTATACTTATAAGAAGCTCTTTATAATAAGAAATAAAAGTATTTTCTAAGGTTTTAATATCTTAAGATTATAAAGCTCTTTTTAGTTATATATTTTAGATTTTATACCTATTAAATCTATAATTAATTATATAACTTTAATATACTTTAATATTTAGTTTCTTAATTTTAAGATCTTTATTCTTATAATAATATATATTACTTTATATTTTTATATTATTAATATTAGGTTTTATATTATTCTTTATTTTATTAAGTATTTTATATTTTATAGAACTATTAAAAGTCTTATTATATATATAAAGAGTAGTATAAAAAGCTTCACCTTATAAATAGTATAGTAAACCTAAATTATATAATATAGTTTTTATTTTATTAACTATAGTATATATTATATACTCTATAAGTTTATTAAGCTTATATATATAAAGAGGTTTTATATAATAGATAATCTTATTACTTATATATATAGGTTTAATATATTTATTATTAAATTCTCTATCTCTATTAGTAGATATTTCTTTTATTCTTTTATTATTATAATTATTATTTATTTTAACTTGAAATTTAAGAAAAGCATTAAGTATAGTTTCTTTAGCTTTATCTCTTAATAATTTTCCCTATATAAATAGGAATATTTATCTATAAAGATAATAAAAAGGTTATATTTATTATATATAGTAAGCGTTATAAGCTTATATAAATCTAAAGCTATATAATCTAAATAATCTAAATTTTTATTATAAACCTATTTTTTATTTACTTTAGTAATAAATTTATTTTTATAATAAGCTTTATAAAGTAGTAATTTATAGTTATTATTATTATTATTTATATTATTATTAGTTATAATATTATATATATAATAATTATTATTATTAATAGGAAATTAAAAGAAATATAAGTTATTCTTTTTTACCCCTATAGTAATAATATAATCTTTATTAATATTATATAAAATAGGTTATTTCTATATAATAGAAGTAATACCTAATAAATCTAACTTAGATTAATTAAGTAGATTAATACTTAGTTTAGATATATAGTAAATATCTTTTAGTATAATAATATTATTATTAAGGTATATTATTAAATCACCCTTTAAAGTAGAAATAAAAATCTTTACTTCTCCCTATTTTATTATTTTATTTATTTTTATAGGATTTTTTATAAAGTTATAGTTATTAACTATATAAATAGTAGCTATAATATTAATATAAAAATTAACTATTTTTTTATTCTTATTAGTATAACTCCTTACTTTTCCTTTTTCTTTAATAATAGACTAGTTAATTAAATAACCTAAAGAAGGATTATTAGTATTTTTATTTATATTATTAGGAGTTAAATAATATATATTTTTAAATAGAATATCTCCTTCTTCTTTATTAAAAGATAAATCTATTAAATCTATAGGATTTTTAGGATTATTAAGAGATATATAGGGGGTAATATTATTTATAGTAGTTATATTAACTACTTCTTTTTCCTTATCTTTAGTATTATTAGTACTAGTAGAGGGTTTTTTCTATTAACTAAGTACTTTTTTAAGATATAGAAAAGCGTAGTTTTCTTTAGTATAGTTTGTTTTCTTATAATTTTTATAGTATAAACCTTTCTATTTTTTCTAAGGTTTTTTATTTATTTTATTTTTATTTTTATTTTTATTATTTTCCTAGTTTTTATTTTATTTTTTATTATACTTATTACTCTTAGTAGTAATATTATTAACTACTTCCTTACTTCTTTTCCTTTTATACTTATTTATAAAACTAATATATAAAGAGTTTAAATTATAAGTAGTAAGGTTAGTTTTAAGAGATTAAGTTATAGAAGTTATAAAAGCTTTATAAATTTTATTTAGACTATTAAGTATATAAGCTATAACTACTTAATTAGGTAGTTTAAGCTAATTATAAGATAAGTTATCTATAAGTTTTTTTATTTTATTTATATAGTCTTCTATAGATTTAAAATTATCTAAAGAAGTATTAAAAAACTCTTTATAAGTTAAAAACTTATTTATAAAACCTATAGGTTTATATAAGGTTTTTAAGTACTTCTAAGCTATATAAGTATTAAAATTATCTTTTATAACCTTAAAAAGCTTATTATTATAGAATAACTATATATAACTTAAAACCTTATAGTTTTTATCTTTATTAGTAGAAGAAATAAGCTTAATAAGGTCTATAGTAATATCTTTATTATATAGTAAAGCCTTAATATATATAGCTTATACTTTATAGTTCTTAAAGCTTATAAGCTTTAGGAACTAAACTTTAAGGTTAGTTATTATTACCTTAATAGATTATAGCGTATAGTTATAAGCTTTATATAAGATAAATAATAGTAAAGTTATATAACCTAAGAGCTATTATATATATAGTATAATAGTTCTTAAAGTAATATTATAAGAGTTAAAAACCTAGAAAGTTAGGGTTTAACTTAAAAAAAAGAGTAGTTTTTTCTTTCTCTTTAATTAATATCTTTTTTAGCTAAACTTTTATCTAACTAAGGAGATATATATCCTATATAGTAAATTAGTTAAAAAGAAGTTTATTATATTATAAATATAAGTTTAAACTAAATTAAGAGTAAACTAAAGAATAGTTTAAAGAAATAATCTAAGAAATATAGATTAAATAAAGTAGTAATAAGAGACTATCTACTTAAAAAAAGATTAATAGAGGTATAATTAATTTATATAAGATTAGATATATAGATTTATAAAAAGTATATTTTATAGAACTAAACTACTAATCTAGCTAGTATATTAGCTTCTATAAAAATAATATAAATAGAAAAGTATTTAAAAGATTAATTTTTAGTATATATAACCCTTAAATAGAAGTAAGGTTTTATAGGAGAGTAGGGGAGAAGTAAAGAGGTAGAAGGAATAGAAGTTATCTCTAAGTTAGGCTTATAACTTATTAATATAGGTATAAGTATATTTAGGGGTGTAGTATATATATTTATATAGTATAGGGTTATAAATAGGGTTAAGTTATAATAAAAAGTAATAATCCTAAGTATTTATAGGTATTTAATTATATAGATAATAATAAGGGAAGAGATATATTATAATAATTCTTATTAATATAGTTAGCTAGTTATTCCTTAGAGTAGGGAAAAGTAAGAGGAAAGATAACCTAAAATATAACTTATTAAATTACTAATTATATAAGATACTTATATAACTATATATATTATATAATTAATATTATAGTTATAAGTTATAATAAATAGAGCATTTTTATATAAGGTTTTATATCTTAAAGTCTATTAGTTTATTTTATATAGAATATTTAAGTAAGTAAGTATTATTATAAATATTATTATTATTATATAAGATGTTATATATTAATAGTAAATAGCTAGAGGCCTAACTTAAACTTTATTAAATATATCTAATTATAAATAAAGCGTTAGATTAATAAAACCTTTCTATAATACTTTATTAATAATAGTTTAAAATAAGCTGTTTTTTTAGCTTAAGATATTATACTAAAAAACTACCTCTTAAAATTAGTTTATTTAATACTATATTAATTATAGCTAGTTATTAAAGTATAGGGAGGCTTTATTAAATATTAAGCTATACTAGTAAAGTTATTTTTAAGTAGCTAAAGCTTAGTTTTTATATATATTTATAATAACGCTAAACTAAAGCCTTAATAGCTTATAAAATATATCACTTTATTATTATTTATAATATAATTAGCCTCTAAAAAGTTATCTTAATATAAAAGTAAGCCTAAAGTACTACGCTTACAAACTTATAGAGACTATATTATATAGATAGCAACTCCACTATACGCGTCTACACGTGTTGCTAAGTGCAGCATACCAGAACTAGATCCACAGCGCTGTTCATGCTGCAGGTCCTAATTTCTACAAGCGATAAATTATTGCATAGGTCATGTCTCCCGCGCTAAGCCAAGCTCATGGTGGGGTCGACGCTGACGTAACACTGAACACTGCGCACGTGCCTTCCTGGATGTCGATCCTTATCGATAGGGGGCAGCAAGCTGCTGTGGTCACAGCTGCAATGAAGCTGGATTGAAAGCTGAGGAGGAGGTCCTTAAATCGTCGACAGCGCGAACCAACGATCAAAGAATGTTGTGGAGGGGCTGCCTAATATTGATCTTCTGGTAGGCATTTGTGGATGTCAAAAGTCCCAGCATGAAGCCACAGACGAGCATGACGATGGGATCGAGAAGCGGGGTCATAGGAACCAAGCCCCAAGAGAGAGCCGTGCAATCATGAGCGCATTTAGATTCAAATAGCGCAGAGCAGCAGGTCGCAGCAGGATGGAAAGAATTACATCGAGCAGCTGATAAGCTGTCGAAGGATGCGAGGACTACCAGACCTCCATTAGCACGCACTTCTTCACTCGCTGGACAGGAACTGTCCTCGCGACCACGCGGCCAGGTGCCTAGACAACGACCTTTGATCCATCCAAAGCAAAACAGCGAAATGCGATGTGTCGATAAAGGACCGCTGTAACTGTCGGCATAGCTATGTTCGATGGAGAATGGATCCTCTCATCTGGTGGCCAGAATTGAAAACGGTCATGATGAGGAGTGGGATCGTTGTGACTGCGCCCACGTCATGGGCGGGGGATCCCTTTGTCTATGGATTATCAGCAGAAGTGATAAGTTATCAATGGAACCTCTGCGGACTGCTTTATCTTCAGAAACCTGGACCACCTCTGCGAAAGGCTGACAACGACCACGACTGATGCGTGGACTTTATGGGCAAGAGACTGAGACTCTGGAAGGCTGAGAACGCAAGGCGGCTGGAATGGGTTGCGCCCACGCATGATGTGAGAGTTGATAACGAGGGGATGTGCCTGTTCCCCGGTGAATGAAGGCAAACCGCTAACAGCAACAGCGTACATCATGGCTGCGACGTCGGACGTTAGCATTCAACAGGCCCTGGGCGACGGAGCAGGAGGGACTTCGGCAAGGCAGACCCAGGCCAAAGGAATCGCATGGGCCACAAGGGCACGATGGGACGGCCAACTTGTCAATGGTTCCGTGTCAACAACTTCGAGCGGCATGCATGAACAGTCCAGCCAGACTGCAGCACGATGTCTCCCTAACTCAAGATAGCCTGGGTAGGGAAGGTAAGGCAAGGCAAGGTAGGCAGTGAACTAGTTGCTAGCCAGACCGATAAGCTGTAAGTATCAAGCAAACTCGTTGTGGCGCCACCCTTCCGTGCCAACCTTCTCTGTTGACGTCGCCATGTCCACTGCCGACCTCTTCCCAAATCTGATCGAACACGACGACCAGCGCCAGTCCATCTTTCGTACCCGTGCCTTGCGACATTTGTTGCGGAGTTCCAAGACGTGTTCTTAGACGCCCATCCCCCTTGGGCCAGAACCTCACCTGAACATGCCTTCGACGCCCTCGGATACTCTGCCAGTACTTACATGGCAGGCCAAATTGTGTCGTTTGACGGAAGCCTGGCTCCTGAGCGTCTGTTGCGATGATACCTCCCGCAACAAGGCCATCTTGCCTTCGTACGTCCACCGCCGCCATCGTCCCCTCGCTTGCTGCAGACTTAGCGACAAGTCGTATGGATGATATGCTGCAGTTCGAAACCGTCGCCGAGGACAGCGCTCTGATCGACTTGGCTGGCATATCGTTTCCAACCACGACGGGTATATTGCAATAGGATCCCTCCTAGCATTTGCGTCCATGCCGAATCGTCTTCACTAGAGTTCTATCAGACAAACACATTAATCCGACTACGATCGTCCGCATTGAGCCTGCGCCCTATGATCCGGTCGAGTTGCCACCTTTGCGTCGTGACGCCCTCAACCCCGGGTCACATTGCCTCAAGTATGTCTCCGTGGCGAAAGATTGTCCGAGTTGTAAGCACCATGGTCCTCGACGGTGGCTTCATAAACAGGGTCGTCGTCTCGAATTGGGCTGTTCTCAACAAGATGCCCGTTAAGGATACCTAGTCCGCATGGGAATGACGCCTTTGAGATCAAGGCGAGCCATAGGGTAGCGACCCACGAGACCCAGGGCAGGTTCTCGCTGGGCGCTGCTATGCCTTGGCACCGTTTGGCTGAAGTACGACAGCCGACAGCCGGCAGGCTGACCGACCTGCCGGTACACTGGCGGACGACAACTCACAGAACGTCTTCGTGGCGGCGGTCGAAGAGGGAACCCGGGAAACAACTGCTCGAGGACGTTGGCTCCCGGATCTCTTCAGGAGGTATTATCGCAGCTTTATCGCAGTTGTTGCCAGCATCATGGATAAGTACGGGGTTGGGGGCTTTGTGTAAGGTCGTAAGACAAGGAGCGACATCTGACTGCGCACATCGTTCTTTTCAGCCAAGCTTTTTGGATCCCAACATCTCTCTGAAGTGGTCTCAATTCGACAGCATTTTCTGCAGACTCAGTCTTCCGCAAGCCGTAATCAGGGAAGTTTAGGTTCCTAGCCACATAGTTTTGGGTGCGCGCAGACTTCTGACTGCAGCAATATTCAACCGTCGCTGTCCATCCCAAAGATTACGGCATTGCGCCTTGAGAGCCATCGCTGAATTCATGGAGAACCAGGAGGAGGCACATCGTCCTTCACGCAGATCTCTCACGGCTGTCAGAGCAGTCAGTCCAGGTAACCCGCCCGAGCCGTGGCGTCAGAACCTGCTCTCTAGTGCAGTCGGCTATGAAGGCGGCACGCGAGATGGATGGAGCTGACGGCGGCACAACTGTGGGTGGAAAGAAAGACCACAGCTCGGCGGAGAAAGCTAGCTGTCCCCAGCCTTTGATCTCCAAGATCAAAACACCAAAGGCTGGTCCGAGCCCGGGAAACGCACATCCCCGAGCGTCGGCGCCGGGATAAACATGAGCAGTCTGCGGTGACGCAGGACCTTGACAAAGCTCCACAGGAAAGAGGTGACGACTTTGGTTGAAAGACCAAGACGGGAAGATGAACCCAGAGCCGCCGCCGCCGCAACAGAGAGGTAATGATCGATTCTATGATGTCCAGGATGGCGATGAGGTAGAACTCGCAGGAATCGAGAAGAAAAAAGCAACTAAAGTTGACACAAGCAACATCTAGTGAAGCCCTCAACTTTTCGCGCCGAAATTAGACGTTGACGGACAAGATGCCCGGACTTTATGCATTGTCGTAGAGGCCGGGCGTGAGTGAGATCGCGGCTAAGAACAGTCAAGAGGCAGCCCTGACCGCTGTGAGAGGAGGAAGAGCGGAGGGGCCGAATCCTTCGGGACGCGGGCCGAGCCCGATACTCGGGAGCAGAGAGCCAAAACCCCCTCATCAGCCTGGCTAACCAATGCGTAAGCTCCACGGAGATATGAAGAAGCTGAAGATGGACGTGGATCGCCAGTGGCATATTGGAGACGGAGGAGTAGAGACAGAGGATCCCGGACAATATTCATGACCTGATAGAAGGAGGAGCACAGCCAGACAAGGCGGGCCCGACGAGTGCGGGCATGGTGGCAAAGAACATGAAGAGCGATGAAGAGGGCTGTCGGATCTTCTCAGGCTTTGTCGTCGGTAGCAGATCGATGTCACGGGACGAAGTCTGTTATGTACCGTATTCCAGTTGCCGGTGGCGAAGGCGCGGGTCTGTTGCAAGAAATGCCCCAAAGTTGCGGCGTCCGGCCGCAAAATGCCTTGAGCTGGCCACGGCATGCATTCCATCGAAAATCTCCGTGTTGATACCGCCTTCTGACCTCCTTTGTCCAATCTGCCTCTCTCTAGGTATCACGCCTGGCGTACATGGCTTTGCAAAGCTACTTCTCCAGCTCAATGGAGTGAATGCGTATCTCGAAGGGGACGCTCGCAGCACGGAGATAGCGATGAATTCTGAAAAGACGACTAGTTTGTTAGCAACGTGTATGTGGAAAGAGGGGAGAAGGCGTATCTACTCACCTGCATTGGATTTTCTTCTGGGGCTCCTGGACAGCATTGGGCCGAAGACGACGTGTCCATGACCTGGATGTAGTCGCGAGACGCGGAAAGAAGCTCGATACATCTCGGTTCCAAAGATTCTTCGGTGTCGGGATGCGAGTAGGCGATCTCAGTAAGCAAGCAGGAGTCTCTGTCACCGGGGGCAGTTTGCCAGGCCACATCTGGACAGATACCTAGCACAGTTGGAGAAGGACGGGTATTGTCTGTCCATGGATGCTTCGCGTACGAATTCGACCTCAGGAAGGAACGGGCGTGCTGCATCTCCCGACATCTTGGACGTAGCTTGGCATCCAGGCGTGAAGTTTTCCCTCTGATGGTTCGAACCGCACAACGGAAGCATCAAGGTCAAGCTCGATACGGGTTTTGTCAAGGCAGAGAGTCGAGTCGATGTCGGCGCGTTGGATTAATGAGGAGCGCTGGTCGCGGGCGAACTCGGCAGGAATATTTCGAGAGAAGCATTGTGGACGATGGAAGATGATTGCCAAAGCTGTATAGCAACCTCGAACCAATCTCGAAACACTCGGACAATATTGCGTTGGGGTCGTGGTCAGGACAGACTGTTGCCGACGACTGCTCCAGTCAGCACGCGACGAGCACAATCATGAGGGAGACCAGTTCGGCAGGAAGGGGCTGGCTGGGGGCGAAGCTGCGCACAGAAATCGGCAAACATATTGAGTGAGTACGCAAACTGTTGGCGGACTTCGCTGTAGCAGAGATGTAATGAAGCAATAACGTGCGTTGAGTTGAAGCGTGGCTTGACGTGACGTGGGTGCTGGAGGTTGCAGCAGCAAGTTGGCAGACGCGTAGGTACTTGACGCGTGCCTGACGCGTACCTCACACTGTAAGGTGAGAGCACCACTGAAGGACTTCCACTGAAGGAACTTGTCCACCCCACCTCAGGTACCTACCTTAGGTAAGGTACCTGAGGTAAAAAGTCGGAAGCGCTGGCGGCACAGGTTGTCACTCACAGAGGGGCCAGGGACCTACAGCAAGCATAATGCGCTGTTGTTTTAGCGCACCCTGAGCGCTTCTCTGGGAAAATTCCCAGCACCCGACACCACCTAGACACCACTGCTGAAGACAGTGACCCCACCAAGTCGTCAAGGTCTTCTTCGCCTACCTTACCTTACCTAGGTAGGTACCTTAGGTAGTCAGTGACATTCTACCTCAGCGCATTTCCGGGAACAACACCCTAAATAGGTTCACTGCAACACCCAGCAAACAGTACTGAGGAGTTTTCGGCAATCTCCAAGGTCTACACTCACACATCACTTTAGGCTATGCTCAACCCGACTACCCAGGAGTACTCCACGCTGCCTCTCTGGCCGCCATGCGTCCCCCCTAGTTCCCCAGAATGCTCGCAAATCTCGAGCTGCCAGATGAATGCCACTGGTCCAGTGTATGTGCTGTAGAAGTGGCCTCCTCGCGTCGTCTCATGGGCCATTCCTTGCCCTCCTTCCAATGACCCACTGATCACCAAGCCATGAACCAACCCCCCTGCTATTCCTCTGGCACTCTGTCAAACTTCACAGGTCTTCCGATTCATGATGGTTCTCACCGGCGTGGGATAGTCTGTTGAGTTTCAGCAGCATCCCGCCGCTGGTGGTGAGCCTGGATAGCCACTCGGAAAGCCAACCTCAAGGTTCCTCTACCAAAGCATTTCACGCATCAACAGCATGTGTCGTCCCGGTGCTTGGTAATTCTAGGTCAATGATGATGTGGACCAGAATCACAAACTTGCAACCAAACTCCCTTCTCACGGCCTTCAAGCAAACAAACCTCAGGGAACACCCATCTAACTAGATCCAAGATCCAAGATCCACGCCGAGACAAGCTCTCACTCAAGTCGATGGAGTGGAAGAGCAGGAGCGTTGCATGATTCCTTGGAAGCACTAGCACCATAAATCTCCCACTGCCTCGGGGGAAGCATTCACTGCAAACTCTACGCCAGTCCGACGTAGAAGAGCAATTTCATCCAAGCAAGCCGGACTGCGAAACGGATGCAGAGCCAACCACGTCCGCGGGTTCCACATCTCAACCGGTCTACTCAGAAGACACAGCGCCTGCCCATGACGTGACTGGCCCTTGAACCAGCCATGCTTCAAATTCACCGCTCAGAAACATCAGAAGGCAGCATCGCAGAAACTGTTGGCGAGAAGAACAAGAAGAAACAAGTTTCTTTCGCAATTCAATCCAGGCGACAGCTCCAGTCTATCGCAAAGCACAAATCCGAATCCAGCACCGATACTTTCGTTTACTCCCTGAAAGTGTCAAAACCATGATTCATTTTTGCTTGTGCTGAGACTTCAAGCCCTTGGTACCGCAGAGGAAGAGAGATTGTGATGCACCCCTTTCTAGTGCGCCGCGAAAGATGTTCGAGACGGGGAAGACGGGGGTCCTGGACTAGCACGTCCAAATATACCAACCAGCCGCCCGTTCACAGTGTTACTATGAAATTTAATGCACGCAAAGATTCATTGAACCGCGGAGGACTGTTGGGAATGACTTTGTAAAGAGGCAGCAGCAGAAGAAGTGAGACACAGAACAGCAACATGCCCATTCCCAAGATATTTGAAGATGCAGGCAGACTCTTAGTGAGATGACAAACGGTCAGGGGGACATCTAGCAGAAACAGCAATTTGCTCAGCATATACTGCGTATGTTTACCTCTGGATCCAGTAGATAACTAGATGGTCCAGATTAAACGGATAATTCAGGGTACTTCTGCAGCCGCCTTTTCTCTGAGGAGCTGGGGTCCCAGATGTTAGCCATCTCGCCGCGTGGTGTTATCCGATGGTGAAAAGGGGGCGATGATAGACATTCCCTCAAGTTGTAGACATACCAGAGCAGTAATAGAACACTTCTTGTTTTCATTTGTTGAGGACCATTCCGAATTCTGGGTTAACTGTGCTTGCCAGTGTAACGTGAACTTGGCCGACTGATCTCCTCATTCACAGTGTGATCAGCCATAAACCCCACCTAGATAGCATGTTCATACGCGTGAAAAGTCTTCAGATGAATCAGTTAAATCCCAGTGCTCTCGGGGAGTCCTACTTCGAGTTGCAAAAAAGTGAAGTCTGGCGGTTTCGCGAGGTCGCCATTAAGTAGTTGGCGGGCGGTTCTTCATCACGACAAGTTATCTCAGTTACTGTCCAAGGACGTTGAACAAGTGGTGAAAGTAAGCTGCGCGACGGTGATCATATTCAATCGGGCGCTGTCTGTGCCACCATTACCAGCGCTGCTGGAGAGGGACTTGACTGCACAGGAGAACAGGGAGTAGGTATTCTGAAGGGTTGAGTGAAGCCAAAAACCATCTCACGGGTTTGATGGCAGAATACAGCGGACATTGTTGGCAGTGAAGAAGGAGAAACAGAACAGCATCGTCTGCGAAGTGACGACGCAATCAAGCCGAGATTATTAGCGCACCTGCGGAGTTGGATATCAGAGGTTGTCGTGTCCCGCCGCATTTGGGGGGATCCGTTGCTGAGACCCCGAGTTCGCTATTCATCTGGCTACTGGGCAATAACGGGAAGAACTTTTAACGAGAAGGCACACTTATGCTGCGTTTTGGTTCACATTTGCGCGCACCGAGCTCGTGGGTTTTGTAAGAAAACGCTCTCAGCTGTGGCAAAGTCTTCGGCTTCCTCCGTGGTGGTCAAGTTCCATCACAAGGCAATTTCCAGGTGCTTTGCACCTTCCTTCCCAGTTCTACCACCGCCGGCTCACCCAAAAACATAACGATCAAGATTCCCAACTACCTTACAATGAATGTATGCTACCAAATCACATCGTTGCAGAATGAATAGCTAATTAACGTGCCGTTCAGACCACTGCCAACAGCAAGCCGATCCTCGACGGCAAGAACGAATCCCCTCAGCCGGTGAGAACTCGCACTTTTGTCATCGAATCTTCGCGCACTGTCACTGACGACTACTTCCAGCAGGCCAAGAAGCAGCGCTCAGCTGTTGAGGAGCTTCTCAGCATGTATGACGAAAGTTTCGGCCTCGCCAGCGCTCAAAAATCCGACTTCCTCACCGCTCTCCTCGCTGCTAGACAGGAAGCTCACGAGAGAGCGAGAGAAACCGAAGCTCTGGCGAAGAAGACACGCGAGCACGCCGAAATGATGGACAAGGTGAGATCCAATATCACTTGCGTTTTTTTGACCTGGATTGCATGCTGATACTTGGACAGCTCGTGAAGCAGTACGAATCTTTGTCTTGAAGGCATCTGATACTGATATCTCGGCCATGGGTGATGCGAGGGTTTTGACATGGAAGGAAGGACGGTGGAAGCAATTACCAGAGGGTCTCTGCGTGTAAGAGCTTGAATCATCCTAAATCAAAGGATGCAGAGATTTCGGATGCGTGGATTTCACCTAGAGATCCAATTCCATGGCCCCACGATCCAGTCACAATGTTTGCCATCAAGCACGAGTGATTGGTATGGAGAGACCTAGGCAAGCCTTTGGTGGTTCCGTTGAAGTTCGCTCCGATTAATGGGAATACTGCAATGTCTGTGATCCAGGGCGAAGTATCCTTTGGACCATCACAGCCGTGCTTGGGAATCTTGCTGCGGGATGTTTTCCGACGGTTTCCCAAACCTTTGACTCGACCATTTGGAGAGCTCAAGGTCTTTCAGATGCTTGTGAGCGGTCATATAGGCATAGTACAAGTCATCCCAAGATTGGTGTCGAGAAAGGGGGCAAATGCACAGAGACACCAGGATCAACCACACCTGTAATGGCAGTCCAGTAAACCAGACGCGCATGCTGCGTGGTTTGTGAATGATGGTTGCTGTGGCCCCGATCTGGCGTACGGGATCCTCTGAAGCCAAGCCGAGGAAAGAGACAACACTCAGCCGACATGCACCGCTTAGATGTCGGAGGAGTATGGAAGAGGGGTCTCGGGGCATAAAGACAATAATTACTAGGCCGAGCTAGGTTGGAGCATAACGAAAGATAGTAACGGGACTATGTTGAGGTCTATGGCGTGTGCCACAAAAAGAAGGAGAGGTTGATCGTGTTCTAGGTATGTGAAATAAAGGAGGATCATCAGGTCAGATATTGAAGAGGCCAAAGACTGTCGCACGGAGATCTGGGCGGAAGACCGTTAGAGTACGGGATTGAGAAAGCTTTCCGGACTGTGTGCTCTCGAAAAGCATGAAGATGGCAACAGTAAGTGATGAGAAGGGCTTTATAGCATGAAGCTGCTGAGGCGCGTCGGGTGATAATGAGACCGGAGAAAAACGAGAATCGAGGAGTGAGAAGCGTGTTGAGGATTGGATACAGGCAAGTAGAAAAGCATAATACCCATGTGCTGTCGAGGGGTGCTGAAGGCTAGAGTGCATGAGATCAAGGTTCCGTGATGGAAAAGGCACCGCCGATTCGCATTTCTTTCGCCATCACCATTGTTCAACTATTCAATGAAATACCCATAGCCACTGTTAGATGCGAAAGCGAGACCCTGATTGTCTGGGAGGCAGGCTGAAGAGAGGGCTGAAAAAGTCAACACGTCAGTCAAAGAAAAGAATAAGCGATCCAAACGCTGGAACCGGCCTGGTGGAAATTAGACCTCACGCCGCAGTCTTGCAGGTGTAGGGAGAGAAAACAAAAGATAAGCCTGTGGAGAGGAATGCCGCGACTTAATAATTGGGATAGCTTGAATTTTTAGGGTAGGCGATGGCTGTGATCATCGTCAACGTACAGCACAGGGCAGATCAAGAACAATACGGAAGAGAGACCGCTCATTACGACTGAGACCACCTCTATTTAATATTCAACATATAGCTGAGGCTACCCCAAGATTCCTGCATCACGCAGGGAGGCGAAGCCAGTTCGAAAGATACCCTTCGATGTTCTAAACATTAAGCTAATGGTAGAAGACGTCGAGAGCAGGAGGCTTGACAGCACCAGAGTATTCAAATCCCTTTTCCTCTGATAGTTTCCAGACGATCAAGGTCAACTTATGAGAGACTAGTTTTGAGACGTCTTGCCCGGAGTCATTGTCTCGAACAAGGGTTTGGGTGCTAAACTGCCACCTAGAGATCTGTGGAGAAGCCACATACTTGTCACAATCAGCAGCCATTGTCATCTGGTGAGAGAGTGTTGTTTTAGAGAAGTGAAATGGTAATAGTTGCTGAAGGAGTTGCTCCTCGGTGCGATATGCCGCGGCAAATACTTCTCCCGTAAGTCGCACATGTTTGCGAGCCAGATCAGGCAGCAAAGTCTCACTCAGACGTCTGGCATACTTTGAATAATCTATATCTTTTCAATAGATATCTTAAGACAGTGAGGCCAGCCCACCTTTTTGACTTTGAGGTTGGCAGACATGCAACTACGCGTTATGACTGGGACTCAATCAGTATGTGAGGAGAGACCAATTGAAGTATTAACGTGATCAAAGAACAAATCCAGAACCAAGAGGGAACAATGCACTTCAATTTATTCTTTCCATTCACATTTTGCACTTACGAGAAATAGTGACGGAAAGGAAAAGTCTTAATAGCACACAGTGGCGTTCATCATCTGAGAATGACACCCAGAAGGAGGATCATTATCTCAGAGTCTTGTTACCAAGCCGGCCCATTTCGTCCGAAATGTTCAGCGACATGATTAGAGACTATGAAAAACCACGATTGATTCCTACTTTGCAGATACTAAGAACGTCATAACGCAGCCTACACGTTCCGCGAAACCGCACATACAACGGTACCAGAGCCGAGAGACGAACGATGACTTTACTCAATCAGCAGCAGATACCCTAGAAAAGGCAGGCGACTTGAACCCTCATGCACATCTCGACCCGTCAGGCCAACACTTCTCAACTCTATGATGTTAATCTCACTTCACACTCCTTCACTTCTCCATTGCTTCGCATAGCAGCATTGCAGCACCAGCGACAGTCTATTCGATTGTGTCCTATCCGACGGCTTTGCAAACGATCCACGAACGGACGGCCTCCGAGCAAGCATTCGAAGATGGTTGCAGACCAGAGAAATTTTGTCCTCGAATCGGGAGGTGTTGAGGGAATGGCTCGGTGACATCTGGTGGAGGGGAGATGGCGTGACTTGTCTCCTGCAAACATGAGTCTGCGGCAACGACATTGAGTCCTGTATGAAACCAAATGGAGAAAATAAGTAACTAAAAAGACACGCTCTTAGAGTATCTATGCATCATCTCGCAGCAGCTCCTCATAATGCTATTGCGAGACTGATGAATGTTCGCACTCTAGGGAATCAAGTTGTGAATGGGGCAGTCCGCTGGAAATTAACGTTGGCAAGAATCAGAGCAGACGATTATCAGAGTTCTGCCCACATCACTGTGCGGAGCTAGGCTCCGTTTTGTGTGGATGAAGTTGATGACTACGCAGGACGGAGAGGACACGATGGACAGGAAGAAACAGTGATCGAAGGTTTAAACATCAGCTTTTGAGCACCAAGGCGACTGGAATACTTCTGAACCTTTTCTCTCCGAGCTAGATCAAGAGTGTTAGGTACGAATCGTGCCCGGCAACGGACTTCATGTCGGGTGGATTCTCAACTGGCTTCTCATGTGCGATCAACTCATGAGAGGTTTGCGTCGCCTTGCAGCCACACGCACTCCTTCGACAGCTTTGGCATCTTACAGCGTCATGGAAGTGAAGTCTTGTACGACGCACAAATGTCTTCTGGATACGTCATGATCGTAGCCAAGGTCGCGGCCGTTGGAAAGAGGCTGGGACTGTATCATGTTGCGGGCGTATATTTGGACCATGCCCCAATGGAATTCTACCCTTGCACTGGGGTACAGCAACAAGAGAAGAAGTCATAGGTTACATATTCGAAGACACAGAGCCACAGAAGTGCAGAGAGATAAAGACAAAAAGGGAGAAAAGATCTGAGGAGAATGTGACGAGGTGCACGAGCATGCATTCAAAGGCTTTTGAGTCCAATAATCTTCGCGGTGTTCAAGGCCCCAAGCGGCAAGATGATGTACTGGAGATCACCGGGCCCTTTAAGCAGTCTATCGTCAATAGCTCCCATGCTTTCCCAGCCGTGAGTACAGCGCCGATGAGAGGAGATCATGCCAGAGAAGTCTTGGGTACTCGCTGATTAACATCTCAGCCGAGGTGATGTAGTCGTCTGCTCTGCAGGCAGCGTCGGCAGCGGACCTTCATTAGCAGGGCTTCCAAGGCCTCAAGGCGAGTGGATTCCTTCTGGAAAGCACCTAGAATCAAGCAGCAATTTCGAACGGTCGAATGGTGTCTTTTCGATTGTCGCTGGCTACTTCACAGAAAGAACCTCAAGTATACCGACTCCCATACACGCAAGGAAAGGAAAAATTGTTCTCCACCCCGCTGTAAATCAGAGCCGGCCTGAACGAAGCAATGGTGCTCAGACAACGAGCCATCCTCGAAAGGCAGGAAAACCTCCCAGCGCCCGCGCTTTGTTGCGGCAGAGGTTGAAAGTAACCGGTGTCGTCTGTCCTGGGACAGAACATCCTCAGCATTTGAGGCATTGTTTCTGAACAGTGAAGCGTAGAACGTAGGTATTGGTTTCGTGGATAGATGGCCCAAAGGGGTGGGGGGAGGTTGTAGGGAATGCCTGGATGATGGGATCATTCCTACATGTGTTTCAGCAAACGCGGAGGGGCCTGATTTAGGGCGAGGATTGGAGGCTTACTGTCTCTGTGGAGGGGGGCAGTATCTTGACTGGGGCAGCTGCGGTGTCCTTTGAAGCTGCATGAGCCGTGGTTGGCAATGCTGGAGTGCTGAAGTTTTGCAATAGAACCGATTCTTGTTGAGCCCATTGAATCCGAAGTTCCAGTTTGCACGTGCTCTGACCATGATGGGGGGGGAGCATTTGAACCCAGGCTGTGGTGTTCTTGTCGGAATTTGTGGAAGGCTTTGAAGAAAGCTTGTTGGTCCGCATCGACCCTCGCAGACTGAAGATATGCGCCGGAAAGTTGGACTTGTAAGTCCGCAGCCGGGGCAGCTGCGGTGTTCGCGTAAGTAAAGGAGGAGAGTATGCAGAGAGACCGGAGAGGTTCGTTTGGAGAGAGTTGGGATTTGGGATGGACGGGAATGGGGATTGGAATGGGAATTGGGCCTCGACTTGCGACGGAAAGGAGGCACGCAGTGAGCCGGGCTTCACTAGGAAGGCAGTATTAGTGGAGTTCCTACCATAAGGTAGGCACGATTCTGGCGCTATCACTTGATTGGGAGTCAGGCGAGAGATTGTGTGCTGCTACCCGCAGACTCAGGACCCAGGAAGGCAGGAACAAGAAGGTTGCTGATGTGTTCTCTCCACAACCCATGGCCAGGGGAGATGGCAGGAGAAGGTGACGGAAGGAGGTGCCCATGTGCTTCCTGCCAGCGCCGAGCACACACGATGGATCAACCCGCCATCCAACACGGCGACTGGAAGAAAGCGGCGAAGAAAATGGAAGAAATTGAACGAGTCAAACTCAGATGACAGCTTTTTCAACGATTGGCGAGCAAAGTTCGACAAATGTGTTACGTGTGGCTGGCCTGTTGCGTCCCAGCAATCGTGCACCATCGGCGTCCCGACCTTTGCGTCACGCAGCGCCGTTCGGCTCTTCTGCCCTCATCACAGGACACCAGCAACAACAGGACCACATTATTCCAAGAACCACAACGCATATCTGACACTGGATAGCTCAAGCATCTAGATATCGCGGCGAATTGAAGCTGACTAAATATATTTGAGCCACTTCTCTCACGGTTTTGCGGCTGCCAACCGTCATTTCCTTCGTGTCTTCTCAATCCGTCGCTTCCTCGCCTTTTCTGCCTTCTGTAGGCTGGGCCGCATGCGCCTCAAGCTTTCGTCGAGAGCTTTTCCATCAGTTAGACCAAAGTGTTTCCGAAGACCGGCCTTGAGCCCAGCCTGTCTTCGCCGAGGTATTCTTGCAATCTCCCGCTCCGGTTCCGCCATGTAATCCGCCACCACGTTATCTTCGTCATCCAGTTCCTCAACAACAACCGGATGGGTGACCACCGCCAAGTCTTCACCGCCCGTAAGATTTTTTTTTGCGATACATTCTAAATATTCTTTCCTCCCCCTTCCGGAGTGATCTTGTTTCCAGTCTTCGAAGGCTTTCTCCTTGAGGAATTCGATGTATTCGTCCAGACTTGCGATTCCCGACTCGTCGAACGACGCCCACTTTTTATTGAAGTCGTCAAATGTGATGCTGTTGCTCCTCTGCTCGTCCTCGCCCAGAAGACCCGAGCGAGGAGTGTTGGATGCACTTCTGAGGCTGGTCACGGTGTCATTGGACCCGTCTGAGTCGGAATCAGAGTCCGAGTCCGAGTCACTGGCTTCGTCCCATTCGTCGCTGGCATAGTCCACGTGCTTGATTTCGATGCTGTCTAGATCTTGGAGGACTCTCTCCCGAACGTAAAAGATCTCCTTGTCCTTCGTTGGCGTGATGCAATTCTCGTGTATCCACTTTGAAATAGAGCCGAGGGTGTAGTCAGTGGCAGGCTCCTCGAGCGTTGCCAAGATCCCAGCGTCCTGATCCGATGCAGTGGCTTGGACGTTGATGGTGGGCATCTTTACCTCAGTAACGTCCGGGGCATCCTGTTCGCTGTCGGGAGGAAGACTATGAAGGAGCTGAAGAAGAGACTTTCGTAGTTCCGGCAGCTGCTTGAGTACATCGGCATCTGTCAACGGGGACGTACTGCGCCGGAGCGTGGAACAGAAGTCCGCCAGCGTAATTTGCAAATCGGTGGCATTATTCTCCATGAATGCGCCGTATTCCAATTAGGAATTGAAGAAGGATGGTTTAACACCCGCAGAGCAAACGGGCGATCTGTTGTCTTTGAGCACCGGCGAAGAGCAAACTTCGATCGCAATCATTGGCTGGTCGGGGGATGGGCGCGGTGCTTTCGCATTGCTTTTGCTTCTTGATATTGTGCCGAGCCACTTTGCAGGTGGCTGGGACGACAATTGGCTAATGAGGTGCTTTCCCGAGTTCCATACTTGCTTTTTACGTCTGTGTTTGAGAGACTTGCATGGGTTGGATGCAGCTAAGGTCGTACAAGCACACGCAACCCCGGCTACCCTGGTGCCCTCACATTGTTCGCACTCGGGGTTCAAATCCACCAACCCCACAGGGCCAATCGGACGAGCCACAGGCAGAACTCCGGCACATGAACCACAACTGGGTGACAATGGGTCTGCTATATGTGAGCAGGCTGTATTTCTCAAAGAGAGGTATAATTAGTATTGGAAATGAAGACATTTGCCAACATCACAAATACCCCAAAACCTCGGAAGACGACTTGGAGCACGTTCTCACGGAACGCCAACCAAGGTGAGAGTGCGTCTGACCAATCTCAACGTTTCTCCCCCATTTTCTTCGCATCACCGCAAAGACCGTGACATCCAGCGACAGCCGGCGAAGAAAATATCCAAGGGCTCTATGTCCGCCCATCTTGACACGATCGACCGTCGCCAGCATGACGATAAGAACAAGCAGAACCCGGGAACCGTCCCGCGCCCGTGGGTTCCGACTTTCCGGTACGATCTATATCGAACTCAACGAAGAAGACTTTCTTAAGGAAGTATGAGCAACAGACACGACAGCGTGTGATGTAGGATGAGGGCGCCATCGAGCTGGAGTCTCCAATTGCTGGGGCATTTTGTCCTGATAACATCTCCAAGGCTGCAAATTTGGAGAGGGAAGTAATAATGATACGATGGTACCCTTGCTAAGCGGATCGAGAGGCGGGATGGCAGCAATAATGGCGGCCGTGAAGAGCGGAATGGTGGGGACATGGTAACAGTGAAAAGAAGCCAGTCGATTGTTGTGATGCCTTGACCTGAAGTACACACCCTCTGGGTCTATGTATCCGCGGCTTTCCCCATGATGGTCTTCTTCATTTTCAATACGAGAAGGGCCGGCGGCTGTGATTGAGGATCGCACTACTTGTGACAGCCGGGACCTGGCGCTGCTCAAGCTTGCCGACAATGGAACGCAAGTACTTATTGATCGATCGTTGGCACGATGAAGCTTGCGTCCATACTGACTTGGATTCAGTCTGCACGACTGAGTCGCCGAGGGTGGGGAAGCCTGATGATGACGGTTAGCGGCGGCCATGACCAAGGAGGGGAGTTGATTTCATACCCGATTGTGGATGCCAAGCGAGCGGAACGAAAAATGGCGGAGGACGGTGGGGAACGATATCTCTGCATCATGATGGCATGTGCGGTCATGTTGTAGGTTTCGCCTACTAATACCGACAAGCCATTACCAGGACAGACATAATGGCCCGACGGCGATGATGGAAAGTATTCGCACATGCAACTTGGCAGCAGTCAATACCGGGAAAGCACATTTTGCAGAGCCCCAAGTCGGCGGAGTGTATGCCAGGAACCTGGTAGCTTCCCACGCAGATGACGCAAAGTAATTACTTGGCGTCTTCGATATGTGTCTAAAAGATTACCGTGGCTCGTTG
The DNA here is from genome assembly GCA_028639655.1 of Colletotrichum sp. SAR 10_66. Lineage (NCBI taxonomy): Eukaryota > Fungi > Ascomycota > Sordariomycetes > Glomerellales > Glomerellaceae > Colletotrichum > Colletotrichum sp. SAR 10_66. Next base: position 20,652 of record JAQIUS010000155.1, read on the forward strand.
TCTTCCCTTGCTCGAGGTAAGGGTCTGTTGACAACTCATTGTATTCGAAGAACCTGGAGATGATGTGTCTTGGCGTGATGGACGATGGCAGAGACGATGGGGAGGAGGAGGACGACGGCAGAAGAGAAGACAGCGACCACAACAGTAGTAGAAGCAATGATAACAGTAGCAGTTAGGAAAACGAAGAATAAAAGCCGAAGGACGGAGGGAAGAAAAAATCTCAGCGTCGAAAGGGTCCGCCAAGTTGGGACAGGTACTGGCAACTCTGGTTTGGTATCGGTGCTGGAATTGTCGTGGATGGCCACATGAGGTGCCCTGAGGAAGAGTCGTTTGATTCAATAGATCATGGAGAAGAGCGAACTAGTCAGCTGACGTAGCGACAGTTGACTCGTAGGCTGCTTGCATCTCCGCTTGGCTGTCGGCCCCTATGTCGGTGTGTCTTCGTCTTTGAGTGGAATCGGGGGGAGCACGGCTGCTGGTGGAGTTAGCGGCGGCGAGAAATGGAACAATCACGACGGCGCTTACCTACCGGAAACCCTGAATGCCGACTGAGTAGGAAGAAGAGGGGAGTTGATCTGGAGAAGAACTTTGTCGTGGACGTGGAGTCGCGTCGTGAGTCGTCCAGATTCGCGTCCACACGTCGTGACGGCGGGCCATGATGCTTGAAGTGGAACGGCGCTCAAGGCCCAGCGATTGCGGGTAGAAAGCGAAAGTTGTCACCAGATGCGTGCACACACGGCAAAGAGAATGCCATGCAGAGTGCCCTCGAACAGTCGAGATTGGGATTCGGAGGCGCGGGAACATCTCGAAGGTGGTTCATGCTAGCAGACATCTTGTGTATCGTGAGGGGAGTCGCTGATGAAGGTGCGCAAGATTAGTATGGCGAGACCCTATGGTCAATGGGTAAGATGGTGGTCTCTGACATCCCAGCCACGTCTTGCAGGACGTGAGATTGAAGGTTGGTATCAAGGTCGAGGGATGAAAGCATGGATGCAATCTCAATGACTCTCTGTCCAGGCCAGCAGACAGGTATGGGAATTGGTGATGGCGGACATCGCGACGTCCGACATTGAAACCCGCCACGAAGAGGGCGTCGGACGGGTGGGGAGCGGGGGAGGTCAGTAGGCTATACCCAGCAATGGAAGGATGTAGGTAGTCGGACAAGAAGGTGCGGTCATTCTTCTGAGTGAAAGTGTCCAAAACCTCCCACTGCAGTGGCAGCTTTTGGAATGGGAGCTTTGGGAAGGGAGTGAGAGCTTTTGAAGGGCAGGAACAATGGTGTTGATTTGTACATCACATTTTTTGGTGGGCTGAATGTGAGGTCTGTCCACTCCTCATCAGCGCACATTTTTTAGTGGGCAGAATGTGAGGTCTGTCCACTCCTTCTCAGCGCTGTTGCCTTACCCCGCCCCCACCATTCTGCTGGACCGCCCATATGCACGGCCCGCATTGATAAAAAGAAGACCTAACACTGCCGATAAGAGCCAGCACTTATGTTCTCGTCGCGTCCACATCGACCCACAGTGAACGGCACACGGTGAGAAATCGGCACATTGTGATTCATTGATTGAGAACCACCAGCCACATGCGACTGGAAAGGTGCGAAGACATGAAAACAGCGTGCAGGACGCCTTATTCCGTGGTGCACGCTCCCAAGCGCACTTCAAAATTATCATTGGCAGCGCCGGAATGTGTGTGAATACAAGGTGCTCCGAGTGAACTCGTTGTTGTGGTTGCAACCTCTGTTTCTGGTCCTGTCTTGTCGGCTGCAGCGTTGCTGTATTTGTTCAAGACCGAAAAGGAGATTTCGTCAGCCAAATGTGGCGGTCCGATGAATGTCACGACCCAATGAATGTGACGTCCAACAATCTTGTGGTGCTGCGACGATGAAGATTGCAATGCGGCCCGGGGAGGACGTGCGGTACGGGTACGGTACGGGGGAAAATCGGAACACGGGACGTGCGGTTCGGTCGGTGGACGAGATTAAATTGGGGAGATGGCTCAGAGCTCACATTTTTTGGTGGGCGGAATGTGAGCTGTGGCACTTCCGCTTAGTCATGGGCGGTACGGTACGGGGGAAAATCGGAACATGGGACGTGCTTGGGGAGATGGCTCAGAGCTCACATTTTTTAGTGGGCGGAATGTGAGCTGTGGCACTTCCGCTTAGTCATAGGCATAGAAGGCCCACACACTTGAGCCCCCCCTGGATAACGACGGTGTCCTGTATCCTAAGGCTGGCCAATCGCGTCACGCGGCTGGCTGTGTCGAAAATGGATCGTGGACGGGAACGAGTCTTGTGGTCCTCGACCCTGCAACAGAGGGAATGGAGGCGCCGGTTCACAGCGCGGGCTATCGACACCACTGACCTGTGACTTTCGTCCCCAATCCACAATAGGATCCATTATGTGGTACGTACTTATTGCCGAAACTCCTGCGTCCGCGCACCCAACCCCTCCTTCTTTTTCCAAAGTGACAGTGTGACGTAAGTTCTGCGCAGTTCCCGTTATTTGATTCTTCACCTTCCCTGTCACTCTGCTTCTCCCGCTCGAACTGACTGACGCCGCACCATCCTGCAGATCTTCACTCACCGCCACCTCAACGCTCTATTTCAGCACCATCGTCGGCCAGCAACTTCATGTCATTCCCCAAAGCAACAACCCGACGTACTCTTGCGACCAAAGGGGGGATTTTCCCTTCTAAGATACCGCCAAAGTTCCCAAGTCCTCCGAAGCACCCGGCCGGGAAACATCCAGAGACCGACCGTCATAGCAATCGCGGAAGCTCCCTCCATCAAGGCAAGTCGCCTCCTCATGTCGTACCCTTCGCATGAATATGATTGCATTCAAGTGCCACATATTTTGCACCCCAAACCATCAACTGGGGAGACAGCGAGGACTCAACAGCACACACGCAGTCAATAGGTGGTCGCGGTGCATGGAGAAAACCGAGCATTGTTGCTATCTATGATTCCATGGACACCGGTCGCAGCATTAACTCACTGTTACTTCAAATGGGACGCATCGAGAGCCGAATTCGCTGTACGTCCTCAGACGACCGGGGTGCTTGGTAACAACCAGGGTGCACCTCCAGCGAGGGCCCCGTTCAGTCGCCCGGCTTTTGATGAGCAGGGGCCAGCCTCCGCAAGGCCTTCCTTCCTTTTTTAGTGGTCTCCAAGGCAGTGATTTGCTGGACTTGGCGCCACCGACCCACGCGTTGGGCAGGTGCCGAGGCGGATGCATGGATGCTCCTAGAAACTCAGAAAGGTGGCCCCCGTGTTCCTTGAAGTTCCATCATCATCGCACCTCCAACTCCAGCAACCTTCATCAAGACCAAGCCCGCGAAGGAGCAGACCCCACCATTCAGCAGCCATGACAGACGATGTCCTAGTCTGTGGCGAATCTGCATCGGTCGCTGGATCGTCTGCATTCCTAGCATTTCCATCTCGCATTCCCATCACGGACTGGGAACCACCGCCGCCGCCGTAACGCGTCATCGCAGATCTCGGTAGCTTGGCCCTTATTTTCTGCTCTTGCGATCGCCTCTGCTAACAAAGATGTCCTCCCACCGAATCCCGCAACCCGCCAGAGCCCGGCGGAACGGATCGCAGCCACGCCGCCGCACAATCCACCTCCCGACAACGTCATGCCAGTGCATTGCAGTTGCCGTTGCTGCCGCCGCTTCTCTAGCGATATTCGTCTCCTCGGGCGGCTTCAGTTCTCCTTCTCGCCGACTCCGTCGCCCGTCGCCTTGCGACACTCAATACACGTTCCGCAATCTGCCAGCCGACGACCTACCACGCACATTTGCGCTCCCTCCGTGGCTCCTGCTTTACGCTGTTGCTCGGGAAACGGAGACAGAATCAAGACATACGTCTGCCAAGAGACGCTGCTAGGTGCTGCGAGGTGGCAGATTGGCTAACAGTAGGATTATACGACATGGAGAAGACGAAGGAGCAGCAGGTTGCGGCATGATTCCATTGGCTGACGAATTTCTTTGACAATGACCTGGAGTCAGGGCTTGAGCATGGACAGACCGAATCCTTTGGGCCATGGGTGGACCACGCGAGCATGACAAAGGCAGTTGTACATCCGTCTCCCCACGTCTGCCGTGTCCAAACACTACCAATATATCACCTTCCCTTTTTCCGTATTCACCTTTTCTATCACCTTGGCTTCACGGGCTATGCGTGGGATATCGTCTCTCTGCTTGTATTGCATCACATCGCATCGCATCAATCATCGCGCAATCTCTACTTTGTCGCTAGTCCACCACCGTTCTGTGTTTTAGCCAGTCCCATGCCCTTCGCACTATCGACGTGGCAACCCAGAATCTAAATGCCGAGGCCAATGCCAATGCAAATGCCAATGCCCATGCCGATTTCGACCCCTTTGTAAGATTGCACGCGCTCGAAACCAATTGCGCCATATTCGGCAAGCCATCATTCGCAAAGTAGCAGTCAATTTGCTGACCATTCGCAGTGACAGAATCTCACCCGACCCTTCCAGACGTGGCCTTGAGGAACGTCGTCCCAGACCGTTGAGATTCTCATCGCTACTGCTTGTGCATCCGCAATATCCAACCAGAACCTGCACGTACAGGCCCGCAGCATCGAAGCCACTGGATATCGCTCCGGAACCATCACCATCGCTTCTTTCGGGCAACTCACCTCCTATTACCTCGCAGACCTGGCTTTCCGCCAACCCCTTCCATCTCCACGAGAAGAGCCCAACGGAAGCGTTTCCGGCCTGTCAAGACACGTTATTCAGCGATCTCATGAAACACATGGCCATGGAGGTCGCCCGGCTCCTCTGACAGAGCTGGGAGGAGTTCCATGACTTGTGAGCCCTCCTGAAACCAAGCTCGGCGACCAGGTGGTTGTGAAACACATTATTGAGCACGCCGGCAACGACGCGGACAGGCGTGGCATCTCAACAACAGTGACGCTACTGCTGGCGCCCAGGCCGAGTCTTTGCTCACCAGAAAATATTCAGAAAGCAAGCCTACATGTCCCAACGACCCGTAGTTGCGGCCGAGGGCTGAAAAAAGACATGGTCCAAAGGTGCCCGCCGACGTTGAAGAGGAGCGTGGTATTGAACTCTAGCCTCCCTCTGACTTGATGATTACGCTACAGACATGAACTTGGGCGATGAAAACAGGCGTATGTGGACAGTCTCGTTGCGTTGGACCCTTGTAAGTTGTCTCCGCCACTCTTGACTTCGTACAAGGGTTACCGGACATCTTTCCATAGCGGAGCTGGGCTTCCCTCAGTGCTCCAGTCCACCAACGGAGCCCGTCATATCTTTTTGCGGGACATGCGTCCGCCCGAATCGAGCAGTGAACTGTTAGAAATCCCACGACCAATGCGATGACTGGAAGTTCTCTCCATTTGTGGGACAAACGATGGAGCTGGCAGGGAATAAGGCTCCATATAGGCGTAGATCAATGACTCTTCGGCTGTTCCTTGCCACGTGTATCGAAGACTTCCATGATGGGATTATAGACCTCAAAACCCCAAGATAGATTTGCGCTGCTCATTTCTTTGCACTTGACCAGCATTCCTGTGAGGTGGTCTGTCATGATCTGTGCGAAGTAGCAAAGCAAACCGTCCACCAGTGCCCAGCGTGGATGACTTTCGTCTCGAATTATCAAGTTCTTGTATGGATCAGCAGTTGTGTAAACTTTCTGTATGTCATGATGGAGTGCTCCACATCGAGCTAGACCGAAAGCGGCCACATATGGTTATGATTTGAAAACGACAGACCACCTTGCAAGAAATAGACAAATCAACAACATCGAACTGTCAAAGAGCTTTCACTTCGTCTCGTTCGAGCTACATCCCGAGCTCATACCGAATTCTTTTGAATGATACCTGCGTCAGCTTTGAGCCGCCGATGATGATGGTCGAAACCAGGACGGTCCATACTTTGAGTATTGGGTCATTCTCAACTCAAAATCTCCCTCATAGCATGTATACAAAGAAGGGCTACCAGATGGAGTGGTTGAAACGAATCGACGGACATGAATTAAAGTTTGGGAGACGTTGTGTTATTGTATGATGAACAAATTGAGTAATTGATCAAATACATAAAGTCGTATTTACTGGAATTGATTACGTTACTCACATCATTGTAGTCGACGTGGATTACTGAGACAGAAGGGCGATACAGCTCACCTCGGCGAAAAAAAAAAACCGACGATGCGGAGATGCCGGGTTTGGTGCAACACTGTTACGCAGGGGTTGAGTCTGGAAGAAGGTCGTAGATTCATTTGCTTCGAGTTTGCATGGAACCTGCGTGATATTCCTGCGCCTAGCCTCAATAATCATGATCAAGCAACTGCTTGATGCTGCTGGGACGTGAGTTACGTTAAGTGCCGGATCAAATGCGACGGAATCGTGAAATATTTGCATCTACCAAGTTGATGACTTAACGCAACAAGGCTTCAGTAAGAAAGTTCGTTGATAACGAGGACCGGCGTACAGGTTTAACAATAACAATATAAAATGTCCCCAAACAGTGAAATAGAAGACGTCGAAGCGCTGTATTTGATTTTGGAAGCCACTGTTTAAGTTGGGAAGAGATGAAATCAGAAGGCTGCGCGACCAGGAGAGACAAGCATATTAGAAAAGATTTAAGACTCAGAAGCATCTATGAAGAACGCACTTAAGATGTATGACTTGTCAAGTCATATATCCCAGACAAAACGTGATTTGTTTTGCATAAAGTGAAAAATCTCCTCAGATGTTCTAGTTGATGACATTCTCTCAGTCAAATCGTCTTACACCGGTCTGCTCGTTATCGTCTTCTGTCCCGGAAGCAAAGTTCAACTTGGTCAAATGAATTGGAAGAATAAATCGTTCAAGGCCTCAGCTCTGAGATAGACGGAAAACACGTAGCTCAGATCGGCCCGTCCCCAATCCAAGCGTCCAAAGATTGCAAGAAGAACACGAAGTGGTCTCATGTTTTCTCCGCTCGGATCGCAAGGGAATTTCAAACTCCGTTTATCTCAGCGAAGCTTATTAATTGCAGAAGTCGTCTAGTTCGCCATAGTAGTGTCAAGCGTATCTCAGCTATGACATGCGACGACACGCGCACCAGTCTCAAGAACCCACTCACAAGTGCACGCGTCGAATCATGAACGTTTTCCAAGGCAACTAAGACTAACCCGATTTCAGTACCTACATCATAATGCTGAAGACTGCGGTGCTAAGAGGATTCCACTCTGCGTCTCAGGCCCGTTTGCGTTTTATTTTGAAGATAAGTCCGTCCCCGAAGGCTGGCTTCTGGGGCCATGCTTCAAATAGCGAACGAAGGCCAATCCAAAACAGACATTCGCGCTTCAACGTCATCATGAGAGAAGGGAAAAAAAGGGCCCAAGATGATGCCGCCTATGTGAAGACCAAGAGAGACCGACTTGCGAAGGCGAGCCAAGCATAGAAGGTATCAGCGTTGAAAGCTCACCTCTGACAGATTCATTACGGGGACGGAAATTGCCTGAACCCATCAAGATAAGTAGAAGAGCGTCACGAACCAAGAATCCATTTGAGAAATGCATGAACCAAAGTTAATGGGACGTGAAATTGGCCACAAAACTGATACACGTCCTAGCCAATCGCGGGTCGCTGAAAGCTGCATTGCAGGCGCTTTCAAACCCTTGCGGATGATACCTACTCAAGATGCGGTTAGCCGTATTCTTCCAGAAAGACCGATGGTTGACAGACGAATAGAGTTGCAGCAGGCAGAGGCCACAACCGACGAAATCTCATTTAAGGGTTGCGCGTATCCGCAAGTCGCGTTTAGATCTGCCAGACGCTTCTGATAACCCCTCTTGAATCTTTCAATCTTGTTTGCTGTACTGCTTCGTGCACGGTGTTCGTCAAACACAGGGAAGTGTCTTGACTGAATTCTTGAATGCTTCTTCCTGCCCATATTGGGACTGAATTCATACCAAAGACTGTCATTATTGACCATAACCGGTGGGAACAAGAGAATGTGCAGCCCCAAAATGTTTCTTCCCTTCGACCAGGGATTTCGAAATAATACAAAGAACTTACGTCCATACGCAAATTGAAGCCTCGCCGGCGATCAAGATAATCCAAGCTTCAATCTCTTCAATAAATAGGGCTGCTCCTGAAAGTCTTGATGGGTCAACGCTAAGGCGACTCTTGTTGCGAAAAATATATCACAAAAAGAAGGAAACCCACGACACCAACGCAGCATCCATATACCGGTCGTTGAGAATAAGCCGGTACTCAGAGAAAGCATATGGCAAAGGTGCTGCAACTCGAGTCCGAGAGGATGTGCCCAGCAAAGCATAGAAGCATAGGAGACCTCGACAGTCAATGCTGCATTCAGGACTCCTCACCGACGAATCCAAATCCACCTGCAGGCAACACCAGCTGCCAGAAACCACATTTTCAACTCCCCTACAAGACGGTAGAAGACGCCCTCCGCCATTCGACCAAACACCATTGACAAGAAGATGAGCAGCCGTAGTATGGAGGGTGACGTGGCGAGCACTGAAAACTCTACTAAGGACAGTGGAATGGACGAGAAACCTCGAAGACTTAAGGGGCAAACCTCAAATTGCAAGTCTTCCGGAGTTTCTGAGGCTCCAGGCTTCCGTGGAACTGGCGCGACTGGGTAATACAGGACAAAGATGGCTGCGGAGAAGGCCAAGCTAGTGGCAGTGGCCCAATTTCGTTGAAGCTGTTTGGTAAGTCCAGTGTCTGCGGTGACTTTCTAGAAGCCCCCAAACCCTTGACTGCTTTTTGAAAACTCCCACATCGATGACGAACAGGCAATTTTAAGGACTTGAAGGAACAACAACCTTTCAAATGTGTCGACGCAGAGTCCACAGGTCAGCACGTCTTTCTCTCCACAAAAAAAGCTCATGGCAGCGCATCTTCGCAAGTCAACGAAACTAACGAGCCAAACAGTCCAAATATACAGTGTTATTGTGAATAGAAGTACTCCTTCATTGACTGAACGATGTCACATCACTGTGCCATACGGGAGGACCCGTCAGAAATGACAGACTACCGGCATCAAATTATCAAGCAAGCAATTAACAATACCGTATCACATTGCCGGCGCTGACCCCAATGAACCCGCTATTCTCTCATCGATCTTCCTTGCAATTATCTACGAAGTTCACCCTTCTCCCGTCGCTGAGATCAGGTCAAAGCTATTACAGATGGGGCTAGGATGTTAATAAGGAGCAAAGTATTCATTTACGAGGGGCGTCCGGGAGCACATGATGACGAGTAGATTCAGTGATTCATCTTTTAACCCATTCTTGCAATGAAATTTCACATATGGTGCCCTTATCCACAGAGGGGCAACAGAAATTGCTACGAGTCATTCTGACTCACGTACGACGGCACAAGGGCGAGCGAGACTGTACGAAGAAGGCATTGGATAATAAAGGCAGCTGAGCTCCAGTGTCAGTGCCAATAGAATCCAGACGCGGAGCAGGTGTGGTCCACCTCCTCAAAAAGGATCGTATGACGCGGACCACGATTCGGAGACAAGAGAACTTGGAAGTTCACCTTTGAAATCTTCGCATTTTCTGAAGTATAGATACATCTCAAACTGATATTCTTTCTGATAGTTGTTTGCAACGTGCCAGAACACTTGGTACCGCGTGTCTCGTTCTCGCCGGTCCTCAGCCAATCAAATATGTGCTGTGTATGACAGATGGCATCTGGGTGGGTTCTTTGCACAATAAAAGGCATTGGAGGAAAATCCGTGGAATTTCAGTTGCAACCGTTGCCGTTCAAACGTTCGGGAAGCCAGGCTAAGCAGTAGTTTGAAGTGGTAGTTCAACCCACTCCAAGGTAGGTCACTAGAAAACGAGAATATGCTTGGAGAAACCCTCAGAAATAGGAGAACGTATAAATCTGTGGGCGACAACCTTGTGTTCGTCGCCATGTGCATTTTCATGCTTTGCGGAGAGAATGTGGCCACTCGAGGGTACAAGACCGAGTCGTCCAATAAAGTAGACCTTGTCCCCGAGAATGATCAGGAAAACCGAAATAAAACGTAGCGCAGAGTATCGTCTGTATCAATGAGAAGTAAAATACGAAAGCCTTCATTATAAGGAGACATAAATAGCAATAATCTGTGTGGAAAGTCTGCCCCTACGTAAGACATAATACAAACAACATCTTAAGGCAATAGAGCAAACCGCAATGACAGGGCAGCCCAACTATTACTATGGACTGTGGGACTGCCCATCCCAGCCCTTGTCATCTGTCGAGGTACCTGGGACAGCCGTCCCAGCAGCCTGTGCGCCCTGGACCGGACTGCACTCGTCCAGTCCTCAACGCCTCTCCAGCAAGTTCTCAACAATACAAGTCACCACTTTCACTAAGGTGGGCGCTACACGCCGCCATATTATCGGAAAGGGACACCTATAAACATGAATTTCGAACATACGAGACATGTAGAATTGTGCTGTTCACCAATAGATGTCACCTTGCGTTCTACCACGTCTTGTTCAGACTAAGGCACGCGATCAGGCCAAAATGACCCAGTTGTTGTTACTTATTTTGGTATACAGCTGAGTTTAAATACATACTTTAAGTCTCGAATCTGCTGCAAATTTAGAGCAAATTGAATTAAACAATTTGTACTTTTGCCTGGGTTCAATTGGAGGAGATATATGGTCCCGAGCAAGACAAGCGTCATTGGCATTATGCCCGCCCTTATTAGGATGCAAGACACTATTGAACTTCGTCTTGGCCCAATTGCCAGCATGGATAGAGGCTTCCATAATTAACAAGGTATAGCCGGAGGAGTACCGGGTAGTCTTATCCTTTCGAAAGCGGGGGATGGGCAACAAAAGCATTAGCCCATCGCGCACACGACGTAGGTGAAGAATATACATTAATCCCAATTGAAATGGTAGCAAAAGAGCAAAAACTTTACCGACTATTCTATTAATGGGTATCTCTCTATATGAGCTGGAGACTTAGAAAAAAGGGATTAATGACAACTGACAGACTTTTCAGGGGTGAAATTAGCCCTCAAACTGCACTAGAAGATGTCCTTGGTCTCTTGAAGCGCCGATGAAGTTCATACACATAAAACGATCTGTTTCAATATGCTATGAATAATCATTCAAGATCACCAGGTCAATCGATCTGTCTTGCGATGACCGTCCTTCATTTCAGTGATGAAACTTTCTACAATCAACGTTGATTGCACCAGCGATTTGCGCCAAGTGCCAAAGCACCTCACACTTGATCGGAAGAACGCTGAAAATCAAGTGTCGGTTTATTGCTGGCTGAGAACATCAACTAAATGATCTTCATCGCTCCTAAAGTGTTCGGCTCATGTGAATGAAAGGGAAACGTGGATAGTTGCGGCCATGAAGACGAGAAAGAGCGCGAGAAAAGGGACCAAGTGCTGAAGACATGAAGGAATGACAGTCTTTGGAGCTTCGCGCAGATAGCATGAATGCTTCGGGAGGTGAAGGTTGGCCTTCCATAATCTATCCTCTCTGTCTCCCAGATGTGAGCAGCCTCCTGGTTGGAGCAAAAAGTAGTTGATATCATTTTGGATCTAGGGCTACGCCTGCTTTCTTCTGCCCAGAATGCCACCAACTCTTTGCAAACCAATAAGCCTAAATTTCAGCAGCTCAGAACACCATACGCAGAGTGCCAACTCTAATTCTTCAGCCAGCCCTCTCCCATGTCCGACATGCAAGTGACAACGCCTGGCAATGATTCCCTTCCTTCATCCCACCGCATACTTCATAGACACGCGCAATATTGAGACCTGTGGCGTTGAGATTAGTTCTAAACACAGCGAGAATCACGACAGCGACGTGCTGTGTGTTCAAGTCAAACCAGACGAGACCAACAGGCCGGGAATTGGCAACTGTGCACGAGCCGATATTTCAGCGATTGAATAAGTTGTAGGAGTCGCGAAATCGGAGGAGATTTAATGTTCCAGCGTTGAAAAGATCGCATATCATCGAGATTCTCTGACTCGGGGCTCTCCTTTCGTAGAGCACTCGATACCGACAATTGTGTCATCTATCCATGGGTAGCTACGCCGAATCAGCAGACTCAGTCTACACACAGCTGAAATCATCAATCTCGAACGGATCATACACCGAGATGGTCGGCTGATGTGGGTGATTGTGTGGTGGCAGTATGAAATAAAAGGAAACATTGGTCGACAGATACCAAAGCAAGCTGTCAGCGACCTCCCTTCGTATTCTTCGCCAACGACAAATGCAAGGATATGAATGGGTGAATGTAACATGAAAGTAGGGATACGTTCAGGGCAGCAGTCAAGAACCATGCTGACGGCTAGAACCTTCTGCTTGGGGATGACTTTGTGATTCTAGTAGGTCTAGCAACTCCAGGGCAGTCCGGCGTGCGAACTTCATATAGATCTATGTGTGGCGATGAGTTATGAAGCGAACTGCTTTCGTAGTGAAGTTGTGCGTGTACTTTCAGTGGTTTTAGATGCTCTGATTTGATTCACAGCGTGATAGGAGGATAGGTTTGACTGTCGACTGGGAAGTCAAATGTCGAAGGATATCACATAGCTGTGGTACAATCTGTCATTCATGGTGAAGCCGGATCAGCACGTGCAATGGGAAAGACGGTGAGAGGCGATACTATGTGGGGAGAAGGCACACACAGCATGTACATGAGATGAGGGCATGGTTGTGAGCCTAAAGGGAAAGGAAGCTCGTCCCGCAGCTCTCGGTGTAGAATGAATTGCTTCCAGCATCAGCGCGAATGCGGAAAAGTCGTGTGTTCGAACGGAATGTGACAACCATGAGTTTCAGGGATACAGGACAAGTGTAGGCTTGTTAATCTAGATAGAATCGCAATGAGAGGTGTTTAGGGATGATGCGTGGAATATACGTGAATTTGAACGAAAGAACAGTAGGGGCCATGGACAGGTGATGGCCAGCAGCCGCGCAGGGGCAGTCTATTGAGCAAACAGGCAGGCAGATGTCTGCGCCGGGATTCGCAATTGACTGGTTTATGTAACGATAATGTCGGACACTTTGAATTGCAAACGTTGCAGTCAGCGCGAAAGGTTTCGTGGCGCTGAGTGATACTGACACAAGACAGTCGGATACCACGCTCATGCAGGCATATCTGCAGCTCGGACTTGGAACCTTGAGGAGGACCAGGAAGAAGAGGAACTGCGTTCGTCACAAAGAGACGGAGAAAAGACGCAGATAGCGACAGAGATGGGCGGGAAAAAGTGATGCGGGAAATGACCAAGACGTCAGAGGCAGCCAAGGGGCTGCAGACCACGCAGAAGACATCGAATATCAGTCTTCTGCCTTAGTGCGGAAGCTCCATGATTCAAATCTGTGGGAGGCTACCTTGACGGCGGGGCTAAGCAGCCCGGTACTTCTTGCAGTGCCCTCCTGGGCCGTCACAGAGGCTCTTCGCCGCTTCATTCGGTCCTAATGCCAGCCCTGCTACCGTTCTTCGCCGCGAGCGTTTCCTGCCCGATACCAGCTACAAGCCTCCCAGATCAAAGCGTGCGAGTCTCTCCGCCTCCGCCATCTGCACGAAGGGTTCAAGTCTGACCGTGTCCAGGACGGAGAAGAAATCCTGCGACCAAAAGAGGATCATCTCGGCTTCCAATTCTTCAATAACGACCCTCGCGCCAGTGGCAGCGATGAATCGGGCGAAGGTAAGGGCAAGCAGGTCACCAAATACTTATTTTGCAACGTCTCAGTCAACAAAGAACAGGGAGCTGCAGGCGCAGAGGAAGACGAGCACGACGATGATAATAAGATGGTCGAGATATGGGGCAAGATAGCCAGAGGTTTAATGGCTCTCCCGATTCCCAAGCCCTTTATCGAAATACAGAGTCTGCTTGTGGAAATGGTGCATAGTTTCAAAGCAGTCACCAACATCACTAATCGTTCAGCCAAGGATCTTCTGAAGAATGATGAACAGGGAGCTGGAGTACCGTGGGCGGTTTTGCTATGCTTCTTTTGGTATGGAATTGGCAGTGTTGGGTGCCTGTTTCTCTTTCCGTCGTCTCTAACCACTTGACCTTCGGCCTGTAAGTAGTAAGATGGAAAGTGGGCAATGTGATATGTCGTCGTCTTCCTTTCAAATTCGTCATTGTCTTCCCCGCTAATATCTCAAGGTGATTGTCATACAAGTTCCTCATTTAGAAGCAAAGCTGTCCAGTTCAGACTGATATTCTTTCATACGCAAAATCACATCACTTACTGAACAGATCAAGGATGACTTACGTGAAAGCAACAGGCTGGTTGTTTCACGCTCGAAAGATTCCCACTCGTCCAGCCCTGGCCAAACTTGACAGTCTGGACACAACGCAATACTGAGAATACTATTTCTATCTGAACGAGGAGAAAGTGAAGCAAGCGGAGAGCGTGATTCGAATGTCTCGATGTAACATGAACTCAGGCAAAAGATCTCAGGCAAAGGCGCAAAGAAGAGAGGATTGCCTGGGTAGGCAGACGTTCCGAATGGCACGTAGGCCTGGTGATTCACCTCAGGTATGACTCTAGATAGCAAAGAGACACACATCAAAGGTACCGTGCATCTGAAGACAATCTACATGACCGGTGCAGTCACACATGTTCTAACTGATAGACCAACAATCCAGATGAAGGGAGGAGAGAGGCATTGCCCAGCGATTTGTCATCATAGATTTGATATACCTGTAGGTGGCCATAGAGGTTTCTCTGTGAGCTATCCTGGCCCTCGAATATTTCCCCGTGAGAGTCATACGGCAGTCAATAAGGTGCGCCTCCAGGCGGCAAACTGCGAAGAAAAAAGTTAGAAGGGAAGAAAGACCTGTGAGGTGATTCGACAATATTGACCAGCATCAAACCGAAACGAGTTTCCTAGCCAGACTTCACAGAACCGCCACCAAAGTCGCCGGCCAGTTTGTTTCCCCAACCGCGCCCAAGCCCCACTCTCTCAGTGCGATTACCGTCATCAACTGATAGACTGCCCCCAAAACAACCGACTCAGCGTAAATTGTGACAGCACTATGGCTGCACATAGTGCGCGGGGTATTATTCTGTTGCCTTCCACAACGCCGAGGCAGTCTGCAAGAGTTTCCCGTAGTGGAGACTGAGGTTCAGCTTACATCTGTGGGGCTTGAGTGGATTGGAGAGCTCAGCAAGCCTGGCAAAGATAATCCTGCAGAATCCAAGTTATCGCAATTTGCTGTCACTGGCTCTGTTAAGATTGTTAATTATCCTTGTGCAAAGGCTGTATAGCACTGAGCAGACTGTCCCATGCTACTGAATGCCCCGGGAGAATGTCTGAAACTCCCAATCTTTAGGATTAACACTCAAATATTCTCATGAAGGCCCATGAACAATTAGAAGTTCATTAGCCAGAAAAGGCTGCCTGAAACCGGAGGAGATACCGCACAGTAGGCAGATATCTTTACTGGAGGTTCTCTTACTATGGATTTGTCTTTCGGCTAGTGCAGTGCGGCGTAGGAAAATTGTGTGTGATGCCCGGAGTCCGTCCAAGCCACCCATCTATGTACGTCCAATCGCTAAATGAAATGCGTGTGCAAGGCTGGTCATTTCATTGCTGCGACTGGTCGTCGGCGGTGGAAACGGATTGGGGATGAGGCCGGCACATGCGAGCGAACAGCTTCACAAACAGCTTCGTGTACATCGTTTAGCCGCGCTCGTCACTCGTCCAGAGCGTCGGAAATCCGAGCATGGCC
Source organism: Colletotrichum sp. SAR 10_66 (assembly GCA_028639655.1). Classification (NCBI taxonomy): domain Eukaryota; kingdom Fungi; phylum Ascomycota; class Sordariomycetes; order Glomerellales; family Glomerellaceae; genus Colletotrichum; species Colletotrichum sp. SAR 10_66. Next base: position 36,368 of record JAQIUS010000155.1, read on the forward strand.
CATAGCTGGTGTAAGTTTCTCGTCTATCAGGGTTGATGAAGACAGTAGGCCTGCCGTGGAGATTTCAAGACACACCGGCTGGCTCTCTTCAGGCTTTGCACTGATCAGTTCTCTCTGAAGTGCAGAAATGTCAGCGTCTGAAGTATGAAAACAGCGATGTCACGATTTTGGTTCAGTTGGCGCGACAACTTATGTTTGAGTGGGTAGCTTACGATTGAGGAACCCCGAGAGGTCTTCTTTATATGATTTCACAGAGTTGATTGATGCGGAGCATCGCACGTTGACGCGCCATCGCTTCTGTCGCTATGCTGATTTGGTCTGTAAGGAGATAGCCGAAAGAACAGATAATAATCCCATGAAGTAAAGTAGGCATTCTTGCGGTGCAAGCCCGCTTGAAACGTTTTGACGATTTGTGAGATGACTATTTCTTTCTCGGACTGCTGGCTGAAATATGGTTCATGCTGCCTGATTGGATGATTGCGCTGGTTAACCGGGACCGAACACAAACTTTAGCTCTTCTAGGCGACAGACTTATTCTTTGTGGGTTGGGTTCTTCCATTATTCGGTGGCGGTGTGCGAGCAAGACGGTCAGCGAGCAAGGCGGCGACGATAGTGATGCGACGGGGAGGTGATGGAGATGCGAAGAGGAGGGATGTAAATGTGAGGTCTGTCCATTACTCAAACCTTTTGGCCTGCCGAACGTGAGGCGTATCCAATTCCTCTAATAATTTGGTCTACTGAGTATGTCCATTCCTTTCCAAAGGTAACTACGGGCGTGCCGGGCGCTTGTGGAAGTCAACAGAGAATTGGGATGGGTTTGCCTCGGATGTCAGAAATGACGCTGGCCTCGCACCGGCCTTGCTCGCGATGAAATTCCAGACCTTGTCTGGGATGTGTCGCGTATTACATTGGCCACTGATAACAGCCAATATCACAATTACTTGCCCAAACCTCACAGGTCGTGGTGATATGCTCACAACTTCAGGAGCTGTCAAGTGGCTCGGCTGGAGCGCACAACACGATATCAAGTGGCGACACTATGGAGACGACGGCGTCTGCAATGATGCTAAGGGTCGCGAAGGCTCATTTGGGCAGCGCTGGACGACACGCTGATGGGAAACTAGTGAGAGCTTGAACCACTGTGTCCAGCCAGTAATTTGACCGAAGAATAGATGCTAGAAACTTCGTTTGACCAGATGGACTCTCCCCCCAATGCAGAGGTCGAGGCACCAGATGTTCTTTTTAGTTTGCAGTCGAATCTAGCGTGCGTAAAGCATGGAAGGCGCTGCGAGATGAGAGACAAAGTGTCTCAGCAGGTTGAGCATGCGCATGCACAACTTGATCTCCGGTCGTAGGATGAATCAATTTATGGTCTAAATTGGCAGTGGCGACACAGCAGCTCGAGTAAACTCAAGAGCTGCACTACGAATCGGTGGACCGCAGGAGTTGGCGTCCGAATACAGGGGGACATTTGAATCCCCGGAATCAGCCAGAACGGAGGTCATTTGGACCAGACCGCGGGATATCCGCTACCATATCCACTTCCAAAAACCTTTGCGCTGCACCTGTCGATCCGCGTGGTGACAGTAGCATTGCTTGGAAACCGAAAATGCTCGCTTGATCATGTGCAATCTGTAGTTATCGTCAGGCGCAACGCAGGTCAGTTTTCTTGCGGTGATATTGTTGCAAACTTGGACGTCATCCCGCGATTCTTTCAGTGATGTATTCCTTTTGCCTCATCGGTACTAGGCATCATTGTTCCATTAGTACCTCGCGCACATACTACCTCTCGTCTTTGAACGTTTTCCTAAGGAACACCGAACACGGGTGTCCAATTCCATGTCCATGAACACATTGTGTCAAGACCTACCTCAGGCACATGGACTTCCTCCCTCAGCGGCTGTATTCAGCCGGGCGAAAGCGCCCTCGAATTGTTTGTCATGGAATAATGTTCCAAAAAGCTATAATTTGCTCAGTTCTCCCGATTGGAAACCATCTCCCATCACCGTGTTTATCAAAGCGTATCACAGAAAACGGCCAAGACGACTTTGCAACTCAGGTGGTCCAACGGCTTACCGAAGTCCCCACGAAATTGGGTTCTTTGCCCAAACGGCCGATTTACAACAGCAAGCTCGCCATTATCACCATTTCCATAAGTTTTCATCCAATCCAATCATCTGCGCACGATTAACATGATGAAAAGCGTACCCTTTTGGCTGAACGCCCGCAGACAATCATCCAATGACTATCGCCGTTTTGCGAAAAGCTCATAAGGCCGTCATGCCGCGGCAGAACAGTCGCGATGGCATTGTGATGCTGACAAACTCGCACCTCTATTAGTCTTCAATCTGCGCCCTTACGCTCACCCTGGTCAGGATGTTTCGCAAGCAACTGGTTTCAAGTCTCCAGAGGTCTTCCGACAGATTAATCAACGGCATGCGCGCCTCCACACATCCAAAATGAATAGAGAAAGAGAGAAACGGGCGAATTTCCGTCGCCATCGGGCCTGCTTCGTTCGCTTTGGCCATCATGGAGTCCGGCCTGCCTGGCCTGCTTGGCGAGGAAAATTGTGAAGGGTTAACGTGCAACCCCCACATTTTGCAGATCCTGAGCATTGATCTCAAAAGACCTGCGGCCACACCATTGCCCGGAGAGCTTGTTCAGAGGGGCCCCGATCGTGTCATAGTTGGAAAAGAGAACAGAGGAGGGTTGTGATGGCGTTCAATGCAGCTGTCAGTTATTGGTTCTCGCAGATCGAGGCAGATATCAGCCTTCGCGGGAAAGCAACATCAGCGGTGTAATGAAATGGATCAAACTGCATTCTGGGCTGGCCATGCGACAAATTCCCCGCAACGGGCACGGGTCAAATCGCCTGTGGAGCCTGGTGCAGCACATTACGGTACGGCGCATCCGGCACATGTGGGGCCGGTGTCTTCCGATACAGCGATACCATTTTCGACTGTCCGCCGCCACCACATTCAGCGCAGCCAGAGGTTCCCGGGCCAGAATTGTCAGACCGTGGCTGCTTGTGGATGCTGTCATTGCATCTACTGTCACGAGCTACCTTTGCTTTATTCATCTACGTCAAACGCAGCGCGACAAGGACTTTGGTCGGATCACAAGAGGGATGGCTGTTGGAAAGCTTAAACTTGGCAGATTGCTGGCCTGAATGTCGATTAACTGTTTGGAAAACGCCACATGGGTGGCTACAACAAATGACAGGCGTAGGGACGAACCAACTTGATGTTTAAATGCATCGGGTTCTAGCTCACATTTTCTTTTGGTAGGCGGCTTGTGAGCTGTGAACCAAGACCCCCGAACGGACACCAACTGCAAGCATCACCATGAACGACCGACTTCTACATTACGGAGTCTGCATGCAAAACTCATCTCATTACTTTCAATAAAGGAGACCAGGCAACAAGGTGCAACTATAGACTCATAAAAGATGCCAACTTTCCTTACGCGCCCGAATTCCTGCTCAATAATGCAAGCCACAGTAAACATGATTGCCAAATACATGTCCTGCCCCTTTAGAGAGCACCTGCGCTAAAAGCCGCTATCTCGTGCAGTTTCGTTTCCACGTCTCGAAGTCCCTTCTGCACATCAGCCACGAGCCTTTCGGCATCTTCCAACACCAACCCAAGACCGACCGTGGTTGTCTCAACTCGGAAAGACATCTGCTCGGCCGTTTCGAAATCCCTCTCAAGTTTCGCCATCGACGGCTCTTTGGTTATTGGCATGATACTTGACAGTTGGCGATGGGATTCCATCTCATCGTCAACGTGGTCCGCATCTTTAAATGCCTTGTCTCTCATGACGTCTAAAATCTCCATGGCGTCGAAGGCCTCTGTCCGAAGTCGGATGGCATCCCATTTGATCTTCTCGACTCGGGCTCTTGTCGACGTTCCCCAGTCTTTCCCTGCCTGGATGAGCTGTCCTGCGTGCTCGAGTCTGGCAACCAGGTCGGCACCTGCTGGCGGAGCACTCTCGAAAGCGCGGCATATAGCGATCGACTCTTCCTGCTTGGCTGAGAGTAACGACCTCCAGTCCGTTGTTTGATGGCCTAGACAGGAGGCGAGGATCGGCCTCCACAACGACGCGGTCAACTGCTGTGGCAGGGGGGTCTGCGTCATGAGGTGTAGGACGAGGGCGAAGGTGTAAACACCAGAGTCCTTTTCATCAGCGTATTTTGGAGCCGCACAAGGCAGCAACTCCCGTCTGGAGGCTGGCGTTGTTGAAAGGTAATGATCGAAAAATGTGCCCGTTAGAGCTTTTGCCCGATTGTGGTATTTGGCAGTCGGGGACGAATCGAAAAGTTGGACTCGCGTCACGCTCGACTTGCGTCGTTGGACGGCAACTAGGACCCAGCAGCTCTCTTCTACCTCCAGTGGCAGTATCGTTGTTTGACTGAAATGGACGGCATAAGCGATCATCTGCTCGCGCTCGTGACTGCCTCCGTCCATGTCTAAGATTAGAGTCGGGTCAACGAGGTAAACATCCGGGTTGCTCAGGCTGCAGAAGGAGCTGAGGGCTTTTCGAAGCAGATCTGTGGTAACGCCCGTTCCTGGCGCCAGCAGGGCGGCCAGGTCATCTGCCGGCGCCAGCGGCTTGATTTCCGGCTGGTCGACACGTTGCCTTTTTTCTCTGCGGCGCTCCGACATATTCTGTGTGTCAACAGCAGAAAAAGCCTCGGACGCCTCCTCGAACTCCTTCTCGAACTCGTGTGCCTCCTTCTCCTCTCGAGTTGTACCAGTGGTGAAATTGCCTGTGTGCGGAGCCCTGGGTGAACAGCACGGGGCCAAACCCGAGTCTTCGTAGTCTTCGAAGTCGCTGTAGTCGTTATGGTGCTCGTTGAAAACGTTCTCGTCAACGTTCTGCTCTGCCGCAGGAGCACCAGTGTCGTGGTCGCCTCCTTGGGAAAAGCGAAGGGAAAAGTCAGAGTCGTCGTCGTCGTGTTTGTCTTCTACGTCTACGTCGACGTGTTGCTTTTGTTGCGACAACAGTGCCGGGGATTGCTGGCGTGATGATTGGGAGGCGACAGACGGAGTCGTACACGATGTCAGAGAGGACGGTATCGGCAGCTTTAGGCAAAGCGGCTGGCGGGATGATGCTGAAAAGCTGACAGATGATGTTGAAAAGGGTGAGGGAGAACAGTTTCGAGACTGCGTGGAACTGGGGGAATGACGCCGTGGCTGCTCGGGCGTCGGAGTTGACTTTTGCACCAAACGTGTGCGAACGGGGGTTCGAGGCGATGAGGAGCGTGCTGGAGGTGTAGGTTGGGATTGCGACACTGTGGAGGGGGTGGGCGACGGAGTGATTTGTTTGGCTGGGGATGGGGCAAGAAGGGCAGTTGCAGACTTGACGTCTCCGCAGCTAATGCCGTATAGCTTGGGGTTGGGGCCTCGTCGGTGGGGACGTTTGTAGGCAGCTTGTCTCTCGGCCGCGGAATCCTACAGCAGCTGAAAGGAGCGATGCCAGTCCTTAGGAGCAGCATCAGCAAAATCGCGAAGGCTGGTGAAGAACGGCTGTCCCTGGGCGGCGTAGTCGTATGCGACATAAAACAGTATGTGGGAGTCAGAGAGTTTCCACTTTTGAGCCGCTTTGCCGAGCTTCGGCCTGATCTGAATATGGTTGACTTTGAACAGGTCCTCTGGCAGGCATGATACAATGATAGAAACGACGTGGTCTGGAAGGCGTCGTCGGACTTCGCAAGGTTTCAAGTCGTCGACGAGGGAGGCCTCGAGGGTGCGAAGGTGACGGTAGATGTGTTGGGCGCCAAAAACTGCCTCTTTGATCGACTCGAGGAATGTATGTATTGCTTTCTCTCCGTGGTCCATGAGGGGTACTGGTATCGGTAAGGGTAACACAACGACAAAGGCGACTGGAAGTCTGATCCAAAATTTGAAGGGTGTGGTCGTCGGAAATGATGGATATGCCGGGGGGAGAGATGGAGTGGCAGGGTGTTGACAATGGATGGACTGAAGGTAGGGTGGGAGGCTGCCTCAAAGCAGGCACGAGCAGATGCAACAGCAGGTGCAATGGGAGACGCGAATGCACTATCTATGCACGATGCGGTCGGTGGATGGTGGATGGTGGGGCAAATGGTGGGCGGGTTGAGGAAGGATGTGATCCAGTACCTTAGTGTGTGAGTTGGACTCCATGTTATTGTGCCGTTGCTGCACCTGGACCTGGGCCTGGACCGGAATCTGCTCAGTGCAGCATGGCGATGCAAGTGGCAGCAGGCACAAGCACAGGTCACAACCGCTCCAGCTGCCCCGAGTGAGCTGTGTGTGACACATAAAAACCGATGTGTCCACAAGCTGCGTACCGAATCAGATGTTGGTGCCGCATGGGAGGTGTTTGATTTCGCTTTCCCGAGATGGAGAGGAAGATGGCCAGTGGCAGCAGCTGACACGCAGTACGAGGAAGGCTCGGGGTTGGATCAAGCTCAGCCCCGCATGAACGCAGCGCCTTCCCGCGCATCTGTAGGTAGATAAGATATGGAAGGTAAGAAGGTCACAGGTGTGTGGGAGGGTGGGTGGAAGGTCACAGTGTGGGGATGTACCCACCGCACCCACCTCAGGCACCCACCTCAGGCATCCACCTCAGGTACCCACCTCAGGTACCCACACCCGGCGCGTAGTGTGCCTTCACTTTCTCGTATCGCCATAGATGGAAAGCGCCAAGTCTGCCCAAGGTAGGTACCTACCTTACCTTAAAGTACCTTACCTTAGGTAAAGTACCTTGCAAAGAAAACCGTCAACAGTGCGGCGGCCAAATTGCCCAGGCACCCACCAGCCCTTTCAGCCACACACTGCCATTCAGTGTGCATGCAATCCGCCCCAGCGACATCGTCAACTTGCAGACACCACTTCCACACAGCCGCTGAAATTTGTCAACGCTCATCCAAACATCCGGCTCAGCATACCTAAGTCACGGTGGTACTCAACTCCGGGCCGATTTCAAAGAAATGTTAGTCATTTGTCGACTTCGACGCATGCCCTATTGAAGGTTTCAACTCTCACTTCTCCTCCGCTGACAGCAATCTCTTCCTCAGGGCACACAGGATCGCGGTTGTATCTCGTCGTCAACACGTCGCCGCCATCGAATTCAAGCCAGCTTCCACGTCCCTGTCATCTCGCCCACTCTGCCCGCCGAGCGCCAGGCCGCAATTCGATTTCAGCGTTTAACTCAGCGGGGCATGGAAGAGATTCAACAGTGTGTTTCCAGCGGGACCATGTCGGCCAGCGAGCCCAACGCCGGATCGCAGTGGATTGGCCTTAACGACCTTCGGGTTACGCCGCCAAACTCCATGCTTGTCTCGCCTCTAACCCCCTGTGTCCATCTTGCGGTTCATTCTTCAGCCAAGAAGTCCCGCGCTTTACACCCAACATCTCTCTCCAAGACTTGACATCGCCTGTTGGGCCCACGGCCCACCGTGCTTTGCTTGGAAATTAGCTGCGCCCTCGAACTATCAAAGTAGTCCTCAATGTCTACAGGCAAGGCCTCAAGTTTGGCTGAAGCACTCGCCCTACCCGACTCTTCGTTTGACATGAATCGGTGATCATTTGAGCCCTTGCATCAACTTCAGGAGGTTCTAGAGGATGCCTCCACAACAAAGATTCGACTGATGCGACTTGAAGGCCTTCCTGGTATGTTTTCTGAGACCGCATCCAGGTTGAAAATCATGTAATTCCAGTGTTAGATGTATGTGTGATTGAGTCGACGATCCACGTCGGCCTTAAGGGTCCGTGTCACGAGATTCCCTTGAACCCATGCCACGTTTTCTCCCTTCTTACTTTGCCCAAGGCCAAGTATACCTTCTGACGAATGCTCATACATCTATCTACCTGCTAACAGGGATCGGCGGCAAGAAGAAGACACAGCTTCGTCATAGACAGCGACAGCAGCGGCAGCTTTTGACCTATGATGGCTGGAGGCCTTATACTGATGTCGGAACCGACGACTCACTGAACCTCGCGCACATGGAGAGTGAGACGTTCGTGTTGTTCTGGACTACGACTTGTGAGGATCAGTCCAGATGACACTAGCGCTCATGTTATTTCCGTAGTAGCAAAAGCGCCCCGGCGAAAACGCCGTTGGCCTTGTCTGTCACCATTCACACGTCGTCCGTTCCAACACCTCACTCAGCCCACATCATATGCAAAGGATCATGGCTTGTTCCACACCAGGGGCTCAGTTTAAGCCTACACTGCTTACCGAGACACTAGCCAAGCGCCAACCCAGACGCTCTCGCCTGCGTGCTTTTACGGCGGCAAAGCTAATGGTCTATCGTTGACAACGAGAGACCCTGAATTGTCGAAATCATGCAACGCCACCCCTGGCCACAGGCAGAGACCAAATGTGTTCGTTCCTGTTGAGAACGAAGCTCGACACTCACAGTCGAAACACATCGTACAAGCGCCTCTTTAATGGGCAGAGACTAGAAAAAATGATTGTTTGCATTCCTTATGATTCCATGGGGCATATTATTCTAGTAGACTGTAGTAAGAAATTTCTGAGGAGGATGTATTCTGTTAACGGACGCCGGAAACGGTGAATTTGGGGATGTCGTATTCCTTTGCACTTCACGATCAGAATACTCTGCCCCCCTAGGTGAAACGGTTTTAGTGTGTGGGCGCGCGTTCTTCTTGGGCCGTCATTATTACAACATGCAGAGTAACCTTACGTATTTCTCGAACTGCAAACTTTTCACATTCGGTCCGCCAGTGCTTGAATATTCTGGGGGAGCTGGTAGGTGTGAAATCGAGGCCTCAGTTCACCATCTACTCACAGCAGCCCGAAGCTTAAGAGACATTGTAACCCTGTTTTTGGCCGTTTATAATCGTGAGAGAAGAATGCTTTACTATGAAGGCTCGTGTTCTGAAAAGCCCAATGTATGAAGGCGGCCTGGCGTATCGACAACGAACCAGACTGCAGGGGACGAAGAAAAAGAATGACCACACTGTTGTTTCAAGCGGTTTTCCGCCGGAAAAATGAGAAATTGACTTCAAGAGATGAAGCAATCTGGCTTTGCGTACATGAACGCCCGGACAGCCTCAGTTGCCATCCTGGGTTTAAGTTGCCGACACCTTCTAGATGGAAACTTTGAACTCGGGGTTCATGTTCGTACAAGATACAACCGGGCAGCTTTTGAAATAGTGAGCATAATCAGGTTCACCATACTTCACGCAATGGGAACTTATGCCCAACATTACGACCCCACGCTGTCGTGAAGCCTTTCGGGAGCTTGTGTCGTACGGCGTTGGGCGATCCTTGCGCCAGTTATCATCCGAATGGAATTCAAAGCCATCTTATCGTCAAAGAAAGCCGCTGGGATTGTGTTTCCAGTAAGCCCCACAACAAGTCTATACTTCTAGTCGTAGAGGAAGATGTGTGTTGCTCAAGATGGGCAATAGCTTCATGCCAGCCTGGACCCTCAGATGCAATCATTGACTGCAATCGCGACCTTGATTTAGTATGCGTGGGGCTGAGACCTCCGACCGCTTGATGGGTATGAGGCGAGCAAGTTTCTCTGTATCTTCGGAAGAAATCCAGTGAATTCACGCCATTCGCACCTCAAGAGATTGGACGTCGGATGAAGGACCCGGCGTCTCGGATAGATTTGATGCAATGGGTTGCCAGCCTTTCGCTTTCGGTGCTCCCTACGTTTCTCAATTTCAAGCTGTAAACGGATCTATCATTACCTCCTGGTCTTGCGGAGTAAGTTCACTATTGCCGCCCGATGAGCCATTTGTATTGTTACACCAGCACAGCGAGGATGAAGACGGTGAACGGTTATCAACGCGCCGGGTTTCCACGACTATTAGTAATGTGCTCAGCTTGGTTGCAGGAGTTGAAAACGTGACGTTGGATGTGCTCAAGGTCCTTGAGAAACAACGTTCGATGCGGCTGACGGCTCGCTGCGAATGCACTGAGGTTTCTCTCATGAATGCAAGCGACGTTGAACTTGATTTGCGAACGGCGCGGCTGTGAACATTAGAACGCTGCTTGATGGAGGAACGGGAAATTCTGGATAGCTGCTTGATGGAGGAGTGGCCAAGCATGTTCGATTAGTTCGATGAATTCATGTCTGCTTTATTTCAGCGTGATTCAACCGCTCGAACAAGCATTCGTGCTGTGAATGCCACAGTCAGTACCGACATTTATGCTGAGGCCATGTCTGTGGATTGGACCAGGCGTCATCGAGACGTCCATCAAAACTTGCCTGGTGAACTGTGTACCTAGCAAGGCAGGATATCGCTATGAGATTCAAAGGCACGCGACTTACCATGGTGGCTTTAGTCGAGCGGGACATGATTGCCTTTATGAGGGACGTGACCATTATGTGTGATTGAATCGAATGTATGGCATCGGAGCCTAACGACGCCAGGAAACGCGGCTAGAACATGTGACCAAGGTATGAGATTATGTGATGGACTCAGGAGATGGGTGTTGAAATTGATACAACGATGCCGACATATTCGAACTTTTTGTTGAATTTTATCGATCATTCCGCGACCGTCTGTTTGACGTAATGGCGCAGCGCTCGACAGTCATCTCTGAGTAGTCACCCCAGTGACATTCAATTAGCGAGCGGAATGCGTTGTACGTTCACTTGGAAGAAGTTCAACCGGCTGCTCAAGCAACTGCATTATGCTGTTGCTGGCTGTGCTCCAGGCGCGTCGCAATGGACAGACGGAGCACAAGTAACCTCATAGTTGAGCATCATGAGCTGAAGGATACAGTCCTGAGATTAAGTAACCACCCAACTCGTGCATATCATGTAAACTGCTGAAGATATGCTGACTCGACAATTAACACTGACTTCATCGCTCATTCGCGCCAGTTACAAAATAATACCGACGAGAAGAAGATACAAGATAAATTGAGAAGAGACGACATCGGAAATAGCAAGGAAAGCAATTGCCGACAACCTGATTTCAGCATGAACACAAAGAAATAGACCTGCCTGACGCGTGTTCCATCCGTCGCCTGGATTGCTTTCATTGCTGTAAGGTTGTGAAGCTGTGAAGGAGAGTTGACGGCGGCCCTTCTGCGCGACTCAAATCTGACCAAACCTGGGCGGCCCTTTCTCCAGACCCATCTTCGGCAAGAACCGTTTGGCGCATCTGGAACAGTTTAGCCGCGATGACGTCGATTTCATGAACGATTGGACCTCTCGTCATATAGCTGTCAGTAGGCCAAGAAGGATAATAGAAAGCAAGCTGAGTTACAGGCTCATCCGGCTGCGGTTGATTACATGCCTCCAACACTGTGGGACATACTCCGATCGTAAAAGAACCGCTGGTATGAGCCCCGAAAGGAGCTTGAGCTGGCTTGTTCAGCCTTCTTATTTATCAAGGTCTCGTGAACCATATCAGATGCTGCCTGAAGTTTTGCATATCCCAGGAAGATAATTAGCTTCCGGTCTGCATGGGTGACCATGCGGGGTTTCCCGAACTCCTTGGTCGAAAATTTCTAACCCATTTGGGCAGAACCTTGGACGGGCTAAGGCTGTAGGTTAGGGAAAAACCCACAAATCTTCATGTTCTTGTCAATTGGGCGCATCCATATTCAGCTGCCTTGACGTTCAATTTCGGTGTGAACTTCGCGTGATGTTTAGTGTTGTGATGGAAGACACTGAAAGGAGACCGTTATCGGTTGGCACGTAGCATCAACATCGCGCGCGTTCTGTCATAATATCTAAATCTGAAATTTAAGGGTACCTTGTGGTATGAGGTAGTAGAATTCACGGCAAAAACAGTGATACTTGAAGAGACCCAAAGCCGCTTCCTACTGGGATGAAGTGCAGTTCCCACGTCGAAATGAATGGAAAACGACTTCTGTACATGTCGTGCAATGTGACTATGACACGTTTAGATCGTACTGAGATTAGGGAAGAACGAAGTACATGTTGGCTTCGGCAGGCCGAAGTTTGCTTGTCGCAGTCAAGAGAAAAAGAAGGAATCAGTCCGCGGATTGGCAATGATGGCGGTCTGGAAATGCGCCAGAGACACGCAGAATCATCAGTCACGATCAGCCAAGTGCATACACGACTGTGTAAATTCGCGAATGTACTCAGGAACATGAAGAGAAGATGTAGTCTTTGGAATGCGGCGTTGGCAAGGATCCATTCGTTCTAGTCGTCCGTCAACCATGATTCGATGCCGATCATCTTGACCAACTGGCTTTATGTTCGCGCACTAGCTTTTCAATAACGAGTTCTCCAATTCTGTTCTTGGCTTCCCTCATTAGAAACGCCAGGCGCACTCATGGAATGTAGCATCAGGGCGGGCTTTGTGGTCAGCTTACGATGCATGCCAAATGGCCGGCTAAATGCAATGCAGCCCCAAGAAAGAGATGATTCGACCTTGAGTGAGTCCACGACGGCAAAGAGTCGCAAGCTGGTATAGAAGTCTGAACCCCTGAACTTCAGTGTTGCTGTTGCTGCTCGATGTCTTACGCCGACTTCCTCTTTAGGCTGGGTAGAGACGCGTCCCTGGGACGTGAGTATCCTCATCTACCGGACCGTCATAGATAAATTCAATGCTGCTAAAGCCAGACTTCGCACTAATTGAAGTTCCCTGTGATTAACCAGGACGTATCTCATCACACCAAAAGCATATGGACAACACACTGAGAGTACCACCGACGTCGCCATCTATTAACAAAAATATTCAATCTGCTGCAGGATTAGTTCATATGTTGAAGCGTGGCACACCTTACGTATCAGACTAATGTGAGCCCTGGACTTTGCTCGGCTGACGGGTTGTCCCATGCATGGCGATTTGAGAAGGCCGGAGGTGGCGGCAGACGCAGTCGTTGGTGATGAATCTGAATCTGGCTGCGACAGTTGTTCAGTCGATGATCTTGTATCTTAAGACCGAAGCTGCAATGGAATATTCGCTCAACCATCCCTTGGCCTTGGTCTCAACACTTAGACCTGGAGCTAGGCTGAGGTGGAGAATCTCCACGATAGACTGAAGTTGCTTTGAGCCCTGCTACTTCATGCTCAAGCCTCAAACCCTTGAACATCGCATTGGCCCTTTGAGAGAGACAACGTTCGCGTTGCTGCTTGTGGTATGACACTCGCACAGGTTGCTGGACTAGCAAGGGTTATCTTGGTGGAGACAGTCACTGTCTCTCTCCGCAGGACCTCGGAGGTAACTTGCAGAGAGACCCTCTCCATCTGTGATGAACGGCAACAAAATGGTGCGGGTCTTGACCTTTCTCGCCCTGTCAGCCGGTTCTTCAGTAGTATTAACAAATATGCCTGTGAAATGTCGAGATTGTGCGCAGGCTTGGGCTTAATGCCTCAAAAGAAAAAGCTGTAACTCTCGCAAGTGCAGGAGGGTGAGTTAGGAATCGTCAGTATAATGCACCTTCGGGCTATACGTGGGAGTAGCAAGACATTCAATCATCCGTTAATGATCAGAATAAGTCCTTATTTGCACTTGTGCATGGACCTGTAAACCTGTACATTGAAATTGCACTTGTGCATTGAGATCTGTACTTGCACATCGAAACCGATGCTTGTATACATATTGAGATCGAGATGGCAAGTCAGAGTTCACCCGTTCTGAGTATCGCTGAGGCGTATGTGTCAAAGAGTGCTGGGTTCTTCTAAGTTCGTGGACAGTAATTTCTATCCCGCTTTCCCACGACTTTAGATGTTATGGCTTACTTACATCAAGCTCAAGGTGCAGGCTGGATCAAGTCATACAGGAGTTCCAGCTGAATATATCTGCTTTTTCACTTGTGCAGAGGACGGGAATCATGCACTAACCAGTGTAACAAAAGCTGCGATTGGTCTGACGACTCATCCTTTCGTTGGCTTTGTAAATCTTCTCCCAGCCTGGCAATTGGCCTGCGGTCACAAGTCTCATCCAGTTGATGGGTTCTTTTCATCGCTTTGTATTGTGAATCAAGGGTCCAATTCTCTCCGTCGTCGATCCCACTTCCATCTAGACTAGGATAAGAGCGAAAGTTTACAAGTTATCACATCTGCCCATGGACTGAAAAGGCTTCTAGAGAGTCCCCTCAGTCTGAGTATGCCGCCATTCCGGTTTTACCTTTTGGAAAAGGCCAAGAAGACTGAAGCTGTATTCCAGCTGCGAAAACTTGCGGATTGATGACTTATTGCCTTCAAATTCTTTCGTCTCTCCTCGTTGAGAAAGTTACTATTCATCAAAACTGCAAGCAGGAGCTTCCATGCGAGTTTACGGCTGATCTTGCAAGGTGGAAGCCTTTGGATTCTGCTTCCTTGGCGCTTCTGGCGATGATATTCTAAGTTTCTACGGTGACTACCGGAGAAGATTTACTGCGTAACGTTTCAAATTGACCAAATGCCCGTTTCGTTAGAAGGGAAGAAAGATTTACTGCGAAAAACCTGGAAGAAACAGGGGCAATTCACTTGACAGGCCCCGTAGGCTTTTGTGCTCATTGAGAAATAGCAGCAACCAGCCCATTTTCACAGTGAGCACCCATGGCACACGGCCCCTTGACAATGATCAAACAGTATTCAGTCTATTGTTCCCCACCACCTGCGTAAGAATTCTGATAACCCTGTGGCCGTTTCAAAACGATAGCTCCGGGCACTTTCTGGCTCATTGATGGCAGTCTCTTCCAAGACCCTGACTTCGATAGAGGAGCTGGACGTGCTCGAACTGAACTTACGGAAGCTTGGAATCATTATGATGAGAGAGAGTCTGAGTGCACGACGTCTATTGCGTAATATAGTTGTATGCATCCATTGTGTTGAGTCTGGAGTCCTGTCCTGTTCGAGGAAATCAGGGGTCATTGCAGAGAGTCTTCAAAACGCCTCTGAAAAGACTTCTTATTTTACCTTCGACATCAAAGATTGAGGATCTTGAGCTTGCTCTCTATCAACTCCGATTTCCAATCCTAGCCTCGGTAAGGCTTGCTGTGTGCGAGCCGGAACAAACGCCAGCAAGTCTTGTCGTCCGCATAGCTGGGAGACAGTCAATACCCCCTTGAGAACGGCTAAGTTAGGTTTCCACTAGCCACCATGATTTCTTCGATATGATGTTGGAATGTGTTACTTCTTTCTAGACGGAGGATGCTTCGTCGACAACGAAACGGTGTTTACTTGCTCGCCTGGACTGTGCATTGAAGCTCGTATTCAGACAGCCCTAGAGCGATTAACATTCTCCTGTATAGCCGCATATATTATGCAGTTGAATTGATCTTTTTAGAGCTGCAGCATGCACCATGTCCTCTCGGAGACACCACAAAGGTGCTCAAACATTGCAGAGCCTTCGTCTCTTCCATTGTCGGGCTCATGGGTGGGACTTGAGTTATTTCCATGATGTTGTCTTCCGGCATCATTTGAAAGAGGGAATGACCAAAGAGTCGCACATTCAAATTTGCATTTTCGCTAGAATTTCAGCTGCCGTAAAAATTGTGTATGTGCATGTTCGTTACTTCTGCAGACGGTCAACAGCCGCAGATACTAGATCGACATATTGTGGCCAGATTTGGGTACCCCAGTCTACTGAGCACGTCGGAAAAGTACGGGAAGGCAATCTAACAACTAACTGTTTTGGGCCTCTCATGTTATGTTTTGGGTTTCGCCATCTAGTGACCTGCCTTGGCCCGCTCCCCTTCATTTGCATTTTTCTTTTTCCTTCTTTTTTTTAACCTCGCACAGCTTGCCGCACCTGGGACTCTGCCAAGTCTCCTATGTTGTTCCCTTCATTCGGGAAGTATGACTGTTTGGACTCCAGATGGCCTACTTTTCAGAACTCCTGTAACCAAGGATTGTCAACGGCAACTAGGGCTACCTAAACGGGCAAACGTATGAGGTCCGTTTATTTACCACATTTTGCGTTCGGATGTGGACCATCTGTGCAGTGATGCCAAAGGCACAACTTGTAAGCACGCCGCCAGCCGTCTGTCATCCCCACTTGGAACCCCTCAAACAGTTGATTCAGTCACTGCTTTACACAACATCTTTCCACTGGCTTTGCCTTTACTTCTTTGAAAATCACATCAGGCAAGCATGAAAGGCAGCGTAAACACGAAGACAGACCTCGCTAGCGCAGAGTATGTTACACCAGTCAATTAGAGAGTCCGACATCTTGGCCCGCGCTGTTGACCTAGTCAGCGAGGTTTTATCAGGTTACCAATAAGTTTGAATTGCTATTGGGCAATCCTGGAGCTGTGTGCGACCGACGACGTTTGGAACGGTATTCGTAACATTATGGGTGGACGTCTCCTGGAAGACATCCTTGGCATGGAGTGAGCATTAGTTTCGGAGATGAGTGCCCTTTGCGTGTATTCACTATAGTAACGTCCATACTTGAGAGATCTGTGATACCAGTGCTGGGGATGCGCCCCCATGAAACCGGGTCCCCTACCGACGGAACTTTTTGATGCGTTGAACAAGAACGCAACGACAAGAGCGAAGATCACAAGAGCAATGCGGAATCCAGAGACCAAGCCATCTCGATGCACTTAATCTTATGTGGATCCGAGTCCTCCCCGACGTGGCTCGGTAGTGGCACAAATTACGACATCTTGATGTTGAAGGAGTAATGGGTTGTCTCAGCGCAGACCCCATGAACCAAGTGCAATATGGTCTGAACGAATGAAGTTTTTCGAAGTAGTAATTATGTGCGTAACGGTTTGAGGACTGACTTTTGGAAAGCCGTAAGAGATATCCGTACTCGAACGCGCTGATCCGCGACTTCCCGGCTCCCGAGCGCAAATAATTAATCATGTTGTACTTATCGACAGCTAACATCGCGTTTTCTCCAGACTGCAAAAGGTGGAAGTCAGACTTTATCATCGGCGCTCTACGACGAGGTCCTCTTCACGGCTCCTACAATCGTCGACGTCTTCGCTGCCGCTGGAACGGTCGCTTGAGGCTGGCTCCTCATGTACATACATCGGCTTGGTTACCACAGTGTTTACAGTTATCTCGGCATTCAGTCGCAATTTTTCATAGCCATAGTCGTCAGCTATTGCTCCTTCGCTCCTGTTAAGAGTCTTAGACTGGTTTCGACTTCAACCACACTAGGCCTTACCGCTTCCCAAGTCGTCTTGCACGAACAGCAATACCATGATTCAGTCCATTCGTAGTACCTTGATTCAGTTCCCAACCCCCGGACTCACAGATCGCAGACGTTATTATGAGGGCCCAACTCAGATGGCGCCTGGTCGGCTTTTCTTCAACGAGCTGCGTAATGGCCAAAAGCCCACTACAAGCCAACGCAAACCACATCAGTTAAAACTTTCAAGTCAACCACGCCATTTGGGTATGCAGGGCAGACACAACATCCTGAATACTGGCTGTGTGGTGCACAGTGGAGCCTCTGTAATCTGATAAGACTGCAGACGTGATAGCTTGTCTCTGGAGGTTCTGGATACAGAATCACGAAGCAAAACGTTGTACAGGTAGCAATATTTCGCTTCTGAGATCTCTCTCTTGGCTGATATGTTACAAAGGTAAGAGTGCAGCTGCATCACGCATACGATGATTCTGTTCTGTTGCTACATCTAAGAATATGCTTCCATAATTCAGGAGACAATGTCGCCTGTTGTGTTGGCTGAAACTACTATACGGCGGCAGGGGGTGATGGGCCCAGAACCTTCAGATTGTACCCATGGATGTGATTTCGCCTCATGAGAATCCTGTACTGCAAACATCATGTGATTTGCAAATCGTGCTACGTTATCCTTTTGGTATGTTTCTTGTGATGCCGAGGATAACGCTGACTGACGTCAAAAAATGCGGCAGTGATCATTTGCCGTCTCTACCCACTTCGGGTCAGGAACTCTCTGACGTAAGTGACAGGTGTATCCCTTCGACACGAAGTCATTCTCTTAGTCGGGATTCCAGATCTGGGAGCTGGGCTTCCAGTCTGAGCCGTCGATGGTTGGGCAGCAATGGAGTAGCAGTGTTTCCAAAGAGCAACATAGGAATGCTCTGCGGGATGAGAGCTTGCGTATTACAGAACAGCAGAGAAGATCTATGGCGACTATTTTCTTATTTGCGCTCGTTTTGGGTAGAAAAGGAGTTGAACAGACTTTGCAGCGTACGAGGCATCCTGAGACACTAGCCAGTAGAAGCATCAACAAGAATACTGGGTGCCGGCTTCCAGAATACTCGAGCCAGTGCTTCCGGGGCCCGGGCGACTGCAATGTCTGTGCCCCGACTGTCCCATGTAGACCATACCCAACCTTATCCCTTCATAGGTGGCCATAGAGGTTTCTCTGTGAGCCATCCTGGCCCTCGAATATTTCCCCGTGAGAGTCATACGGCAGTTAACAAGGTGCGCCTCCAGGCGGCAAACTGCGGAAGAAAAGTGAGAAGGGAAGAAAGAACCTTATCCCTTCTGAGGAGATGATAGGAGCACGTTCCAATGCAACCGTGCTTTATTTCAGCTTCATAATTGCTTTATCAATGGCGGTCATACAGCATTCAGCCCGCGCAGCTGCACTGCATACCTCATTTGAGACGCCGCTGTGGTGTCTCGCAATAGGTTTTCATTATCTTCAACCACAAGCCCGGCGAACGGAGCAAGTTGCAGTGTGATCGATGGACATGCGGCGCGGTGGAGATCGTATTTTATGACCTCTTCGCCACCTCTAGGCTTTCGTAATTTTGCACTGCGGCCAGTAAACCGGCAGGTCCTTCATAATCATCATCTCGGTCTTTGAATTCAAAGAGAAAACGAAGCCACGGAGAATAGATCTTTCTCATCTTATCAAAACACGACCCTTATCATGTGTGTGCTGGCATCTGTTTTGTGGTAAATCGACGATCAAAGGACGTCGCTGCTAGTGCATGATGAGTCCTGAAACTTGGACAATGGTACGGGATCGTGATACCGTCCTCGAAGCCCAGCGCCATCTCTCTCTAATCTCTGTGCCCTAACGAGCAATCCGAGCGATATTTACGCTTAGCGGAGAGCCCAAGACATCCCCAATTCTCCCGGTTTCATTACACATGATACACCACCTCTAACTTCAGCCCTTGTCGCGATCTCTGCGAACTTGAACCAGACAGCATCCACTTACTCACAACATCTCGGGACCCGTGAAAGATTGAAACCCGTCAGCGTATCTGTAGGCAGCGGTGGTTGACCTTCGCGCGCTTCCAGGCTGTAGATGCACTTGAATCTATGCCCACGTTTGCTAAGTGACAAATTTCATTTGCCGCTCCTGACTTCCACGGCTAGACTGACACAAGGTCTGCCTTGATATTTGAGAGTCAGTGCTGGACGTACGCCGACACCGTCAGGTGCGCGACCGGACCCTCCCCGATCCTCCCACAGCAACACAGGGACGAGGAAGAGGAGGGGCGGTATTTTCAGACAATGATGTGACTGGCAGGTCACAGTGCGCCCAAAACACGCCTAACGGTCTTTCAGTGAGTCTTATTGCTCAGTAATTTCATTTAGTCTGAATCATACCAGGGAAGGGACACGCCTGGTTCAGGTGCAGCGCAACGAACGAAGGCAGTCCCAACCTAGAGATTCAAACAGATGAGATAAAGCGGCGTCCCGAACAACGATCCCGAATACATCAAGGCAGAACAGTTCGTCTTGTCCTTCCAACAACAGCCTCCAGCTCTCTCGGCCCCTGGACCTTCCAGGCTGAAGCAGGTGTTGGAGTCCGTTGCGATGCAGCATCAGCTCGTCTTGCCGGAGACGGGGCTCGCTCCGTTCATCCGTGCTTAACACAACGTACAAGACCGTCTACTCACTGTGTTTTCGTCTGCTCCTCTGTCGCCTCATGTGCGCTGACTGCTGCTCGGGACGGGGTTTCCACGAGTGTCGTGGATGTCAACAACGTGGCGGTGTGCTAGACTATCTGTGAGTCTGGTCCCTCCAAGATACGGAGCCCGGGGAAGCGCACTGATTGGTTGGCGCAGGATGGTCGTTGTAATGAGTTACACATTGATCCCACGAGTCCTGACGGATTTTATGAGTTCTCATTATTGGTACCGGTGACCGTTCAATTTCCTTTCTACTCACTTGCTTAGCAACGTATCATACGCGCGACTTTAACCCACTACAGAAACGCAGCCAATGTTGACATGCTGCAGCTGGCCCAGTCATCACTGCAGCACGCCGACGTCAGAAGCGCTATGCCGAGGAAAAAGATGGCCCCCATCCTGTACACTCTATTTGCAATGAATCGTCTCAGGGGTGAAACAGTAGACATCAATGTCGATTGTGTAGCACTCTGAGCTTCGACAAGGGATTCCGCGCCCGTCTCTTACGGACCCAGGACAGCGTATCGAGAACCTTATCAGCACCTGATTGGAGTATATCTGAGATAAAACTTGTCCAACTTCATGCATTCGACCCCCAATATCACCTCCGACGCAGCCAGTCAGCGCAGGGCACCCTCACCTCGCTCCTCGGCATCGGCGCCCAAGTCAAAGTCATGCATTATCAGGTCTGAAGACTAGGACCTCAAATGTGCATTGTGCTAACACCCCGGCAGCCACAGCCACCTTTCTCTTCGAGAAAATAACTTATGTAAGTAGATAGAGGCTTAGTTTCGAATGGCGGGATCACCGGACTGGGGACCGGTGTTGGGCGGCCTGCCGAGGCTGGAGAATCTGTGGACGCGGGCGGGCCAGACTGAGGCGCTGGAAGGGGTCTTTTGCGGCGCGATCGATAGGACGGGCCCAAGCGCTGATCAAGTCGCCACTGGCGTTAGAGGTTGGCGTGGTGCGGGGGGAAAAATGCTCTTATTATATATATAGAAAGATTTATAAGCCTGAAAGCTTTAAACAACTGAGCAGAATCATGCACCGATAGCTGCCACCAGTCGCTAGCGCTAATTTCAATTTCTGAAGTTCGCGTTGGTTGACATTCTTGGGGGTGGCGATGTTGAGGCAGTGTAGGGCGAGGGCGACGGGGAGGTAGAAGGAGTAGTAGGCGGTCTTGTAGATGAAGATGAAGCGGTACTTCTGAACACGAGACTTCAGAGGGGGTAGCGCTGGTGGTGTTTTCGTGCGGGATCTGCTCCAGGATAACGCAAACCTGCAGTTGAGCATGGCGGAACTGTGGGAAATGCTGGTCGACTCCAACGACGAGGTTGGTGTTGAGCCGAACGGGTCAGGTAGATCACGACACCCCCGAGCAGCGCACGGCGCCGGGGGCAGGGATTTCCGTATCCGCGCTTGAGCTCATCAATCTTCTCTACCGTCTTGATTTCGGCGCTCGTCGTCGTCGTAGTCCAGACCATACGCTGTGAAGTGCTCGACCAAGCAGAAGGCTTCCGGACCCTCTTGGCCAAATCTCCAAAATACAAGCTTGTTTTGTTTTGTAGTTATTTCTGGCTGTTGCCGGTGCAAGTCGATAGGTAAGTTACTGAGGGGGAAATTCCCTAAGGCCTTGCGACCTTTGTAATGAAAAGGGAAATAGGGAACACAAATGCCAAACATCAACGACAATAGCAAAGCTACACGGATAGAAGATCCGCAGATGTTCTCAGAACATGCCACAGATTGCAACCATCTTATAAGGCGGCTCACAGGGCCGATCATCGACGCAAACATAATGCGGAGACGGGGAGAGAAGTCTTTTCGCGGCACCTGGCCAATCGCACAGCTTGAAGATGTAGACCGAGAAGTTACGGCAGCGAGAAAGGCGTTTGGGTCCAACCCTATGTGCTCTTACTCAAATCCATCCGAGAACCTCAGTATCGGCCGATGGTGCGCCGAAGCTCTCAGCTGCGTTCACTTCATTACGCCTAGGGGTTTGACACCCGAACACTCGCACATAAGGTTGACTCCTTGGTCCGTGTATACTGGATTTGGAACACGTAGTAGACACCAGACAATCTCTCTATGTTGAGCTTAAGTCGAATTGATCATTGGGACTTCAATTTCACGATGATGCTGTGATTAAATCGTTCAAGATCAAGATGGGGTGCATACAAGTGTCCGGCTCACCCACTTCTTTACTTTGTGAACTGAGAATTCTTACCCATGAATCACCAAAGCTTTCTCAATCATTTTTATGAGACCCCAGGTGCACCAGATGGAGGCCCAACACAATCTGGCCCATACTAAAAGTCATTCACTTGCGAAACTTGCTTTGATAACGCAATAGGCGGTAGAGATGCTTCTCGCGGGGCAGCCCCGCCGTGACCTCCGGCGGAACCCCAGAGCGACCATTCGAACATGTGCGGCATGGCTACTCTTTTCTTGGGGAACGTGACAAGCACAAGCACCACGGTGACTAAGCTCAACACCGAGAATGAACTCTTCCAAGACAAATAACGCAGCCGTCATGTTAGTCGGGATCATTGAGACCGAAGAGGAGCCGTGTTTATTGGCTTACATAAAAGAAGTCTGATGTCTCAGGGCTTGTCTCGTAACTTATGCCATTATGCCAATTTCTTGCTCTGTTGCATTATATATAGATGAATGGTTCTGCTGTATTTTGTAGATATTTGCGGGCTCTGTATCCCGAATACATTGATTGACGGAGAAACGATAGTGAAATGTTGTAGATCGATAATCAGTTGCGTTGTATCGACTCCGGGATCCTGGTTCATGTCATGGAATTGGTGTTCCGCCAGTGCTAAGGAGACGATCTGCCAGTCACCACTCTGTTCTTGTAGATCGCTGACTTACCAATGTGGTTGTGCTAGCTTCCCCTCTCTCACCTCTCATCCCTTTGAAAGGGCTCAAGCTGGTAGACTAGAATCTGCGTGATGCGGCATGTCCAGTTCTAGTCGTGATTAGAGAAGATCACCTATCGCATAGAACCTTGAGCCATTGGTCCATGAATAAAACCAAGGATGTGCTGAACCATAGAGCAGACGATAGGTTACGGACCATAAGCTGCATCCAGCACTACTGGAAGTACGCCCTTGAGATTTCCACACAGTTGTGGCGCCGACACGGCTTATCACGAACACAGCAGATTTATGCAGCGCGAAGCGCTTTCAGACCTACCCACCTGATCACTTGTTTGGTGTTGTTTACGCGTTAGCAAGAGAAGCTGCAAATGAAGAACCTGCGCGGTTTGGCCCGTTCCTGTTCAGCTGGCGCTGCTCGTCGCATGGTTGGGGCGCCTCTTCCACACGCGCGAGTCAGCTGTGTGGCTGCGTATATGCTCAGGCCGCGATAGGAGCAAGAAGACCAGAAGACAAGACAATAAAAGCAGACAGCATAATCGAGTCAGCTGCTTCCTTGGAAGATCAGGTGGCAGCGGCGTATCTCAAATAGGCGGGTTACGCCTAGTCACCAAAATCGAGATGTACGCCAACATCAACCCCTGCAATACCAACAGACTAGCAAAGGCTGAGTCTGCCGACATAGTGAGAACCAACCTTTTATAATATTTCAATGCGTCTATATTCATACTTTCGCTTCTTTCGGTTGAATCTAGAAGCTGTCGCCCAAGATGCGCAGCATTGTGACGAACAAGGTAAATTGCTTGCAACTTGTTCATTGACTTGCCTTGCACCCGTCCAAGCTCATACATTGCTCGGATCCAGAGGCAGACTTGAGACTCTGTGCATCACCGTCAGGGCCTGTCTGTTGTGAGTATTCTACGCACCGCTATTAGCCTGGGACCCGCGATAGCTGCTGCAACCCAACGCGTGGCAATTGCGGCTATCCTTTGTTCCTATTCTTCAATTTACAAATGTGTTTTTGCATCGCAGGCTGGGCGCACCTTGTTAGGTGCCGCATGACTCTGACGGACAAATTTACGAGGGCTAGGATGGATCGCAGAGAAACCTCGATGGCCATCCTCCGGGGGCAATTGCGAAAACAGTGTGCATATACCGTTTCGTGGACGGATCATAATCCCCCTCAATTGTAAAAAAAACAACCATGAGTGTTGATCTCCACATCCTGTGTACAAACACGCTCTTATGCAGCTTTCGCCCCAGCTTCCCACGCTCTATAACCTAGAACCATCCTCGGCGTGTGATAGATCCTCATGCTATTCTATGACTTCCTATTTGTTACTTGTTTGCTTTACATCTGCCTTGTCTTCAATATGATAACACATACGACATGAAGATCTTAGATAGCCTGAAAATCATTGTCGAATCTGTATCGTGCTCTTTGGGGGGTATCAGGCGATGGTCACATCGGATCCAGCCACCGCAAAAGGGAGTAACCTTTGCACTCCAGGGAGATAATCATCATACGGCATGAAACGTTGAATTCTGTCTTTCCATAAAGCCTGAGACACTTTCATCGTTAACGAGCGCTGGTACAATGCGCTTGGCCGGTCTGAGAAGATTTGTACCTTCATAGACGTCTTCCAGCATTGCTCCTTTTTTTTATACCCCGGCGAACCAGTGTCGCCTTCTTTGAGCTATGCATGGCTGTTCCCCAGCTTCATCGTGTCGGTTTTGAGCCAAGCTCTCTGGAAGACTGCAGCCAACCTCATGGGATCATGAGCTGCTATAAACCCGCCTACGGAGTGGCCTGCCCCGAGCCAGCTTGGCTAATTCGGATGTTTTACTCGTTTTAGTGACGACGCGGCGCCGTCTTTGCTTGCTCTCTTGTGAGTCTAATCATTTGAATACTTCATGTATATCTTGACGCAGGTAATAAGAGCGTCAAAATAGCTCTCATCGACGACAGCGAAAATGGCACTATAAATGACTATAGCAAAACCAGTGGTTGCGTTGGTATTGAAAGCAGCAGCTATAACGCACAATATCCCCTTTAATTTGACACTGTCCACCTGCGATGCTGTGACTGTCTCTCCCTTACGATACAAAATGAAGGTCTAACCCATCACATTAGGCATGCATTCTTCAGAGATGGACGAGACAGACTAGTAGGACTATGAGGGGTTGCAGGGGCTTTCTCTACTACTTATCCTCTTGACCAGCTTTTAGATAAAGACGTCTTTTTGCGCCGTGAAACTCCTCACTGAAGGGTGTCCTGACAAGACTGCCACCTGTCTTCTCTCAGCATCCCTTAGGCATCACCATCTGCACAGCGAGACATCATCGCTTATCTTACCCGGCATGTGCAAAGCCATCAACCAAAGTTCTGAATCTAGATACCGTTCAGGATGTGGACATTCCGAAGTACGGAGCGAATCATTGCTATCTTGTGCTCGGAAGAGATGACAACCTCGGTGAAAATGTCATGCATGAGGTCCCATTAGTTAGAACAAATGGGACAACGAATAGAGTCAAATTCTGGTTTTCTAAGCAGGCTGTGGACCCCATTGAACCAACTGAAATCACAATTTATTCGGGAATGGTGTAGCGTTGACCGAATGGAGTGATTGGCTGAAATGGTAAGGCCAGAGATAGCAATTACAACCGCACTTCCAATGTCTCGAAGGCCCTCAGCCAAGCTGATGAAGAACAAAGCCCAGCCTTTATGTCCGTTCAATTATAGTGAGAAACCGACCTCAACAGCACCTCAGAGGTTCATTGATCGTCATTCGTAGAATCGTCGTAATGGACCATTGTGATTTCCGTTTTACCTTTGAAGAATAAATAGACACAAGTTACGATTATCACCGCCAAGGCACCATCATTCTACTCGTAGGCGTCAACAATATCTCTCATGATGTTATGATCTTGCGCAAAGTTCATGAAAGCACCGGCTTAGTTTCGGTTGCCGCCGGCGCGGAGATTTACCGCGCAAAGTTGGATCGGCGTGACCGTCAAAACTAAGGGAAGCCGTTTCACAACAGGCTCAGTTTATCAAGACAATGCCAAAGGACACTTCCAAGGCCGCTTCATGAACATCTGATCCATGTGATCGTTGAAAGCGTTCTGCTGCCTCAGATTTGGCGATGGAAGAAGATTGCTTTCTGATTCCAATCTCATGTTGATTTGAGTGTATCACGCCAAAGGGCCTGTCCTTGGTCATCCTCTTGCATGTCGCTTCATCGGGGGCAGATCGCATATGTATGGAGACAGCCGTCTTCCCATGTGGATGCGGCGTCCGCAACGTCACTCACACGACAATCGCGCTGCCCCCACTCATACAATCCAGAAAGTGGTGATAAAATCAGAGCCATTGATAGGAGCAACGTAGATTTCTGGCTTGCACTGGTGGTCGTGAAGCATCTTCGAAACAAAGGACAATCGTGACATTTGAATTTCAGAGCGTAGTGAAGAGACAGAAGTACTATGCGGCACAGAAAGGGCATGTCCTCTGTTGTGTGCAGACCGCTGCCTACAAGAGCGAACCAGTCGCTGTATATTTATCCTGCAACAATGAGGGTTCCCATTGATTGGGGGCGAAGATGTAGCCCTAAACGTAAAACGTAAAGGTGGAGCAACGAAATTGCCTCGTCTTCGTCGAGGCTGCGGCCGTCGATACTTTCTTCACTGCATGGCGCAGACGGGTTATTACATTCGATCGTTTGGCATGTGGGCATTAGCTCTGCACGCACCTTCGTTCAGACCTACTCGCTCTTGCAGCCATGAGGCCGCATTCGGTTCCGGGCTCCTGCACAAGGAGATAGTGATTCTCGGACGTTGTGAGAATTTGTGAGGTGAAAAGCCCGTTGACCCCGAGAGAACCACAGTCAGTACCAGTCACTGTCGCTTGTGAAGACTCTTTGACACTGGAATACGGATACGAGGTCAAGACCGAGGGTACCAAACACCGTGACAGTCCTGCTCTTGGAAGCAAAGCAGCATGCTTGCGAATAATGCTGGTTCTTCTGAACACCGCAAAAGATATATGCGTTATCCTTCGTCCGACCTCATTCGAAGCATCTTCCGAGAGCCGTTGAAATTCTCGATTGCATCAGGTGACCAATCAAGCATGTTTTCCCACTCGTCATCCTGCAAAACTGGCTTCTGGATCTTCTCTGTTCTCGTTCCCATCTGGCTTGGGTATGCTGTTTCCTGGGCCTTTACATTTTGTAACATAACCTTCCACATTTCTGAATCGACATCTCTGTCATATCTTGCCGGGATTGGTCGTGGAATGCTAGCCTACTTAGTCGGTACTGCGTTTCACCGAATTTTGTAGCTTACGTGGCTCTTTGCACATATTGCCTGGTGCAGAGTACACAAAAGTCCAACCCACCCAGTCTGTGGGGTTGACATGCAATACCGTGCGCTTTGAGTTCGTCGTCTGGCTTCAGGATCGGAGAGCGGCAGAAGACGCGACCGCAAAAGACTGGATTGCGCGTCGAGCACCTTCTTGCATCTGCTTGCTCAATGTCAGCCTTGAGAAACAACAACATTGAGCATTCTATTACTCGGAGCCATCCGCTTCCGAAATATCAGGCGTTGTCCGCAGAAGTCATCTAGGTGTATTTCTGGAATGGGACGCCAGATGGACTCTCCAGGTGGGGGCTTGTCACAATACTGCCGTCTTCTACCTTGCAAACGCGGAACCCGAACCTGGTACGCGGGAATTGGCGATCAAAATCATGGAGAATCTGATCATTCCATGGAAATGGAGGTGATCCACCGGCTGATCTCCCGTCTTCCGCACTTCTGGTATTCTTGTGTTGCAAATGCAATCGCAATTTTTTGAATAGAGGACAAGTGCCATACTGCCGTTGCAAGAACCTTCACTTTGTCGATGTGCCAACCGAGGGCCTTGAACGGCCGTCAGAGTGGGCTACTTCCGTCCAGTGTCTCACTGGGGGTAGCTGTCAATCATTGCACCAAATTAGAAGTGAAACTTCTGAGTCACATGATGGCTCTGAGCTTGTCTCACCGAACTATTTGGGTGGCGCGTGGGAGAGCTTTGTAGAACCCTGATGCGTCTCTCGGTCCGGATGATGCTTATCTGTAGCCGCTGCATCGCGAACACCCTGGTGACAGAGATGAACCTTGAGGCCGTCGCAAAGATGTTTGCCCCACACCTGGGAAGTCGTCTTGTGCATCAAGGTAGGTGGGGTTTCTCGGATGATTGACAGCTGCGCGTAGACCTTGAGCACGTTTGACCATGCGGCCTGGTCTGCTATTACGAGCTCCTTCATGTATCTGCAATTCTCTGGTTCCTCACCTTTGACAAACTCCATTCCCGAGGCAGGCAACTGACGCCCCCGTCATGACGGCTACTAAGAATCCCCCGGGAAGAGCTTCCTCCCTATGAGCGGTCGGCATTCGACCAAATACGATTCTAGCACTCCGTGAATGAGCCTCTTGTTCACATGCGTCTCTGTGCGGATGGTGGCCTACGTCCTTCATCGTACGATGCCGTGCCTACGAGGGAAAAACAGCTCCTTGGCGCAGGCGGCATGAACGACGGATACAACCAAGCTCAAACTTTAGACACTCTCTCATATTTGAGCTTCTTACCGTGCGCGGATCTCTCCTTTGATTCGCTTCAGAGTTGTGGGCTCTCGGCTCTTGGTGTTTGGATCGGTGTCTTCACCTGCTTTTTTGTTCCGAGATTGATTCCGAGCGAATCTATTCGCCAGTATGAAAGCCCCCAGCATAGGGAGCTGGTTTACCTGGATGGGACATCAGCATGCTTACCGAAAAGAATCGCCAAAGCCTCGTCAGAAGGGGCTTGAAGTGGTGATGCGATCAAGTGAAGAAAGGGCATGACTGTCCGACTCTTCAAAGATATCAAGTATCCTTCTGATAAGCGGAGAGCACGGCTGTGCCGATCAGTCGCACAATTGATTGGGTTTCTAATTGGATGACGGGTCTAGGAGGGAAGACTTATGGACTTCACCGCAATCCGATACGTGCTTCACAGAAAGAAATGCAGTTACTACGATGGAATCCGGTGAAGCGATAGCACACGACGCATGGCCTCCCAAAAGCCAAATCATAAATGACGCATCTGTTGTTTTTCTTCCCACTCGCCAGCATATCCCAAGCTGATACCGTGACTGGTTTGTGACGAGTTGTTTGTGACCCCTCCGTCTACGACAGCAAACCAAGAAGTAAGCCCCTCGAAACGATATTGGCTGCTCGCAAACACGATGTCGTCAGCCACTTTGATGCTCTAATACAACCGGCTTGTGGTTCCTGTCGTTGCCGAGGTGCAAGCGTCGAAATTGTCGTTTAGTAGGAACAGGAAGTCTCCAAGCGTGTGGTAGGCGCAGACTCGACAACCAAGCATCACAGCCGCCACGCTATTACTTACGGCGAAGTTCAGAAAGGTGATTTCATTCACACGACATCTCAGCCTATAGTTAAGATACCATGGTATCAAAATTAGGTTGTGGTAGAGAATGAAGCTGTTCATAGCAAGACAGACGCCGATTCAAAGCAATGGAATGGTGATTTCTGGCGGAAAAGCGGTGTGCTGTTGACCCTCGCGTTGTACTTGCGGATTTCGATGCGCAGGATCCTAACTGACTCAACGTAGTGTACTTAATGTTGTCGTAGATGGACCGGATCAGCTTCATCCCAATCGTGACTTCGTTTCCTCATGCGATTTGTGGTGTTCGCCAAATGCATTACCTGCGTCTTGACTAGGACGCACAGATGCACCACAAAAGAAGATATAGTAATTGATGCCTTTGCATTAGCTCATCAAGGCTGACACAATAAGTAGGACTACTCTTGGATCGTGTGTACATTTGTTGGTAGCGGTGTTCTTAAGCAGCTGCTAGCAGTGGCTGTGTGGCTTAAATCTAGACCGTACGGTTTACCCGCGCCCTAAAAGTATCTTCTATTTGCCCAGCTTATTTGAGGTCAAACAGACGCAGAAAGCATAAAGAAAAGTCGGCTGTGACTAAGCACTCATGCCGCCAACAACAAGGTTAGAGTCAACCAATCACAGTAGTGCATGGCCCAGAGCTCACATTTCGTCCACTATGAAATGTGAGCTCTGAACCATACGGACGAAATGTGAGCACTGAACCATGCGGACGAAATGTGAGCCCTGAACCATACGAACGAATTGTGAGCACTGAACCATACGAACGAAATGTGAGCACTGAACCATACGGACGAAATGTGAGCACTGAACCATACGAACGAAATGTGAGCACTGAACCATACGGACGAAATGTGAGCATTGAACCATGCGGAAAGAATGCAAGTTCTGACGTATACCGAGATTGTGAGGTCCGAACCATGCCAGCAAAATGTGAGGTTTGAACCAAATGGACAGGTATAGAGTGTGAGCACTGAGTCAGCAGACAAAACGGGAGGTTTGAACCAAAATGGGACCTTTGAACTATGCGAAAAACAAAATGTGAGCTTTGAGCCATAGGGACGAATTGTGAGGTTTGAACCATACCCAGATTGTGAGGGCAGGTTGGAGAAGCAACTCGGGATGAATGTGACCGGTCAGTGTTGCTGGGAAAAATCACAGCATAGGCCTGTGAGGTACGTGCCTTGGGTACCTGGATGGTGTCGCTGGTGGACAGCCCACTGGGTACGTTCCTGAGGAAGGTGTGATGGCTGGACTTCAGAAACTTTTTTTCTCAGCCACACTGCGGCCCAAGCGCCACTCCTGCGTCCGACAGCCACACCAGGCGGAATGTGAGGTCTGTCCATCTTCCTTAACGACATGAACGACACTAACATGATATTTGAGATGTCGCATGGGAACTACACCTATAGCCGCCCTCGCGCTGTCTGCTTGTCCCAGGTGTGATTAGATTGCAGGCTGTTCAGGTTATTTGACTGCAACAGATCTCAGCCCCAGCCGATCGACTGGCTGTTTCGGTCGGTCCGATGGATGGACGTGCGGGCAAGGTGCCGAGAAAACATTCAAGGTCGGTCGTATTTGAGAACGGGAGGTGTCTGCACTTTTGACAAGAATCGTTCACACCTGCAGATGTGTGGACGGTGTCGTTCTCTCAACATGGACGAGTTCTGGAAATGGTCCGCCCGCGGGTGGAGTGGGGCTTCCACTTGAGCTCACACACTCAATCCGTTGCACGATTATGTAAGCACAGCACAGCAGGCGGCCCTGGAGGGAAACTGAGTGGAGGGAGGTACCACCTGCCGAATCCAGGCCTGCAATCAGCAGACAGGTGGTGTCTGAAGCAACAGTGACAAACCAGAACGACCAGCCAACATCATCTGACGTGCATCGCTCCAACGACACCTCAGTCCATCAACCTTTTGCGATTCCTTCTTGGACCAAGCGAAACCGGGCCATTCACTACATTGCGCACTTTTCTGGACTTCACTGCATCATGTTTCCTCCAGGCGAGTCCGCGCCCGCTGCATCCATGCCCTTGGCCGGAGCGGGCGACAAGAACCCCTGCATCGATTGACGCACCGCTGTCCGTCCCAACCAGACCCTTTCCCGACAGTCCCTCCACGCTACAGGTCGACGGCGACGACAAATGAGTGTTGAGTCCACAAAGCCGGCACGCAGGGGCCGGATTTAGACCATGCCTCCCGGGTCGGGTGCAGTGCGACAAGGGCGCATCCATCCGAGGGCCCGCCAGACGGCAGTCAAACGGCTGTGAAATGGATTACGGGAATCGCTGCACAAACGAAGAGAGAAAACATCCCATCCTCCCACCCCATCAGACAGGCAGAAGCGCGCGCAACAGCAAAAGCCACCAGCGCAAGTCTTTAATAACGACGGTCCTTCTCAGCTACTGCCGTCCCCGCATACCAACAAACATCTCTGCAGCCCTCCGTCCCGCAACACCGGCACATCCAAAAGCGAAACACCCCCTGTCAGCACCGTCAGCATGCCCCCCCGAAAACGTAGGGCCACCGAGGGCACGCCCACTTCGCCGGAGGATCGCATCGCGGAGGCTCTGTCCGCTATTTCGGAAGCGCTTGACGACATTGCCGCCGCTTCCCCCAACCTCGTAGGGAGCGTCGAGGACGGCCAGGATGCCCAATCCGTTGTGAAAGATTGGGTCGAAGCTCACCGCCAATATGCAGACGGCCTTGTTTGCAAGTGTGGAAAAAATGTCGAAATGTCCTACGTCTTTGCGAAATGTCTTCATGTATGCTTGCCCGGATCGTTCGTACCAGTTGCTGCTCATGCTGACCGGACGAAGCGCGCCTGTTCTACATGCGCTGAGAAGAAAAGCCTCTGCTGCGGTCGCAAACAGTCCAAGTTCCATGTGATTTTTGAGGAGCACGACAGATGCGGCATCTGCCTAGAGATACGGCCTTGGGTGTCGTTTTTCCAGTGTGGTGTGTAGTTTTGAATATGCCATGTTCTTCACGTCGCTGACCCGCACACAGGGCACACTATCTGTACGGGTTGCGCACAAAATGTCATCAGAGCAAATGACCGATGCCCCATCTGTCGCGATGATTTGAAGGACGGGGTGGTGGCACAATATCCAACCTTCAATCGGCAATGAGCGCTCACTTTGGCTTCCTATGCAGTTTGGGACGGCGTTAATGTCTTTGTCTGGGTCAAGAAAGGCGTCTCCATGTTGTTACCATGGCTTGTCAGGTCTGGTGTTTAGATTATACAGATGTCACAGGAAAACCAGTTCTATGGTGTATTGAGATAGACTCAAACCGCTGCTGATGTGTTCTGTCCCCCCAACGCTTCAGTGCTTCTTCAGCATCTTGGCAACCCGCTTGCCTTCCTCCGCTTCCACCCACTCATACATGTGGAGAGCAGCCTCGGGACTGTTGGGCAATCTCTTAGTGGACTTCAGACGGATACGGTGCACCATTAGCACACGCCGACCAACCCCTAAATCCGCAAATCCATACAACGGCAGTTGCCATTGCCGATGCGAATAAATTTTGTTCGCTCTACAACATGTGTGCCTTTGTGATGGACTGGAATTGAGTCATGGCATCTGTGTCCTCAAGTGTTCAATTATTAGAATGAGCATACCGGTCTTCTCGTCGGATTCAACAGCAGCAGCGGCTCTCTTAGCCCCCAGTGCACTGTTTGCCTTGGCGGTGCGCGCCTCAATTACGCTGTGCTTTGGTTTGTCGCGGCATTGCAGATTGGATATTATCGGCGCTGTTGTGGGTGATGGGAGATGAAGTAACGAAGACTCACGGACGTCGATTTTCTGTTTGATAGCAGTAGGATGCTGTGATGTTGAGATTGAGATTGTAATGGGCGGGATGGTTGGATTGAGAATGGCTTCGGAGAAGTGGGTCTGCGCCGGGTCCGAGTCCGAATGACACGGTGCACGCACCGGGAGTGGTTTGGGCTGTTTGAGGGACGGGAGTTCGAAAAAAGTGGACAAATGTGCTCCCCAGTGTGTGTAATTACCCACTTATTCTACCTCCAGAAGTATCATGCCTTAGGCATGAACAGATGCAGGTTCAATTGAATGCACAAATATGCCACAGGCGTCGTGCCCCACAGGGATTTCTGCCACCAGCCACCGCTTCGGACGGTACGTACCTTCGCTTTGTCGCCGTTGACGTGGTGTTCGGACGACAAACCACATCACCAACCTCATTCTCGCCCCCAACCCATCCTACAAGCGGGAATCGTCATGCATCTCCGTGCTTCGAACCATCCAAATCAAATCGGATAATGTCGCTCCCACGCAGATCTGGGAGAGCCGGGTCTCCGCTCCCCGCAGTCTCTGACCCCGATATGACTTTGAATTCACCGCCCTTTCTGTCGCCGACTGTTGCATCGAGTTGATGCGTTTGTCTTTTCGCTGAAAGCCCTGAAGTTTGTGGCTTTCGCGCCAGGCCCGTCACCCCGACGGGATTCAATTGCCTACTTTCATCTGGCGCGACCCCTCCAGACTGGCAAGAGACATCTTCGTTTGCTGGCGCCATCTACCCAAGCAACACCCACCCTGGCAACGGTCGCTCGTCTGCAGCCTCCCGCCGCCCCGGCAGCGGCAACAGAAACAACGACATCCATGTGGATCTTGCAGCGGGACGTCGACCGTGCCGCGTCGGCCAAGAACGCGGCGTTTGCAACCTGGCTCCGCTCAAGCCCATTCCGCACCGCGCAAACTCGACTGCAGCCCACCACCACCACCCATCATTTGAGTCAACGTCTGGCCTTCCCGTCCTCGCTCAAACCGGGCGCGCCAATCATCACTGATCGACAGATGGGCAATCCAGTACGTGCCTCTCTTGCGCCATCATCTTTCATCTTTCAGGTTTCGCCAACCGGGACTTGCCGACGGCTGGGCTGCGGTCGCAGATTTTGATCAGGTGCTTGCTTGGATCTAGCTTGGTGGGCGTGGATTATCATTTGACAGCCCCCGCGAGCTGGCATTGGGCAGCCGTCTCCTACGCTCGTGCTCATTTCCATGTCGATGCCGGGGTTGACAGCAAAAACCGTCAGATGAACACAAGTCCGATAGCCACACTGGCGGCAGCGCTGAGACATAGTTCTACTCTGCGGCTTCAACACGACCGCTGCATAGAATGCAGTGTGGCGGGGAAAACCGTTGGCCCCATTATCTCAGCCATGCTTGTCTAATACTATTGGTACCGCTGCCCCACGGCATTGATTCATTCTGCGTAGCAGCGCAGAGGAGTGACTCCAGAATAAATGACAGAATGAGGTGTGATGGAGCTTTGGTGCCGGGGCTGTTGATGGTGTTCTTATCGTTGTTCGTGTCTCGTGGATGCGCCCTGGGATGGAAGTGTTCAGGATCTGTCTGCATCAAGCGTGATGCCTTCCTACCACCAAAGGCTTTGGCCATGAGGGCGCACGTATTGGATAGAAAACCAATCTCTCGGATGAGACTGGCTGGAACTAGAAACGAAGTACACTGTCACGTATGGCCCCTGTCAGGAGGAAGAATCGGCATGTTTTGGTGAATTCCACCCCGGCTTTAGAGACACCAAGTTTGCACGGACCATAGACAGCGACGCCTCACTTCTGACACCACCCTCATCACCTTGAAATAATGTGCGGGCGTTGCAAATGGACGTCAAAGGAGGGAAACTAAATAAGCCATGCTTCTCAGCTTAAACTCGAGCGCTATAGAATAAGACTGCGCCGCTTGCGCACACGGCTGGCACAGTGCTAGATAAGCTGTTTAAAAAGCAGATCTATATGTCCTAACGCAAGCGTGGACCGCACCGCTCCGCGTTGGTCATACGCCAGTGCCTGTAGTAAAGAATCAAATGTAGAAACTGGCTTTTCCAACTTGTGGCGGAGGCCTCAAGGTTCCAGCACCAAACTCTGACTAAGTATTGCGAAAACATGCGCTTACGTGGCGCATCGTCATCTTGAACGTACGGTATCCAGGTTGAGTAGAAGGACAACCATATGAGGCCGCATATTGAGGAACGAAGCGGATGCTGCGACAAGACATCTTGCTGTGACAGGACGTTTGGCTGCTCCATTGGTGTCTAACGATGTTTTAACGGGGGTCGCTCACAGCACTCACGATAAACGGCTAGGTAGATGACTGTGAATCCAAGAGGTGGGAATAGGGAGCTGGATGTTGGATGATGGGTCCCGACGACCATCTTGTCTTGGCGGTGACGGACCAACACCGTTGACAGACGACAGCAGAGGATAGATATAATTAACTAGATACATGATGTCTTCTGGTTTCTGCCATGGCTGTGTGGTAGTGCATTCCAAGACATGGATTGCATCATTTGCCGATCCCAGATTTCCAGGAAATTGATTTGTACTTGTAGTAATGGACATAACCCTCTCGCAATATTCCAACCCCTTCGATCAGGCTGAGTCGAGAGTTATCCAAAACGTGCAAACATCACCGTGAAACAAATACCTAGCATGCTGCAAGTAAGATCATATACTGGGAATTGCGTGAAGACGCAGGTCACGTCTACCCAAAGCAGTGCTAATAGCCCAGGCCGCCTTGAAGTTCACGAAGAACCCAGACTTCAGGGGAGTTTTCCACGGGTAAGCACCACAGATAGACTCTAATACCAGTTTAAAACACATCGTCCAGATCATCAGGTCGCTCATTGAACTATACACTGAGCTCAAGTTCAACATAAAGCCTGTGCTGAATGTGAACACCTCTCTGTGGCTTCAGTAGTAATAAATAATCTGCACTCAAGTAATGTCTCAATGATCAAGAATTTCTGAAACATAGTTACAGCTTTAAAGGGCAATAAATACCGTACTCTAGTGAAGCGTCAGAGTATGATGGTTACAACAATCCTTTCGAAATTGGCTGGGCGTGCACCACCTCCTTTACCGGAAGGAATTGTTGTCGTCAATAAATCGAAAAGCGACCAAAAGGAACACAATCTGCCTCGGTCACATTCTGTGAACACTATCGGGTCATAATTTCGTTAGCGTTCAGCGTATGTAGCCCCGCCTCTGTCACTGTCCTCGAATGCATCGCGGAGGGCACCGTCCCTTTGCAAACTTCTCCTTACGCAAGGAGCTTTATTGACATACTTCACTGACTTACCAAGACGAATTGTCCCAATGATTGTAAGGAATCTTGGCCGACACTAATCAATAGTCAAATCGGGCCACCACAATCACGCATACCAGTTACAACAGCAGAGACAGCTTCTCGAAATGCTTTGCTGCTAAAACAACACCACCCTCGATGAAATCAAGCCAAAGAGTCCGTCTCAGATTCTCTAGATGTCGCCAAGTACCTCGAAGCCGCAGTGCAACTGCGATCGGCGAATCTGCAGCAGGATCGCGACAAAGAGTGTCGACGCGCCGGCGCGTTGTCTTTCACGCAACTGTGGAATATTAGCGCTACGCCAAGTGTTTTGCGTCTAGAGTACTCGACGTTTCTCAGCGTCTCTTGCGCCTTCAAGCCGTCGCCTAGAGATATAATGTGTCAGCCGACTTCGTGTCCTCATCAATC
The DNA here is from genome assembly GCA_028639655.1 of Colletotrichum sp. SAR 10_66. Classification (NCBI taxonomy): domain Eukaryota; kingdom Fungi; phylum Ascomycota; class Sordariomycetes; order Glomerellales; family Glomerellaceae; genus Colletotrichum; species Colletotrichum sp. SAR 10_66. Next base: position 72,982 of record JAQIUS010000155.1, read on the forward strand.
GTCCACTTGCTATCGGGCGCCTTTGAGGAAGACAAGCCCTCGCCGTGGGCACAGGTACGCATACCGGTATTGCTGAGGTCTTTCGTTTCTGCGTGACAAAAGAAGTGGCTTGTTCACTCGCGCCGGGCACAACTACCATGCAGTGAGGCAACCTGGGCATGCGACAGGACCTTTGCGTGGTCCTGTCACCTGACACTATTCAAGGTTCACTTACATGCCGGTCGCAGTTTTCTCCCAACCTGCTACCATGCGCATCACATTACCGGCCACAAGTCAGATTGCCAATAGTTGCGACACTCCCTGATCAACCCGCGCGATCTCTGTGTAACTCAACCCAAGATTGCCTTCATGATTGAATTCGATAAATGGCTTTCTGACTTGGGCATTCAGCTTCTGAGTAGGCCTTTCAGCATGTAGAGACGGTATGGTCATGACGCAAGGCGGCATTCAATCGAAAAGCGATTCGGCGCGGCCGAATAATGGGACCCACAGTTTGAAAGTCAGGCCCGGACCCGGGGCCGAGACCAACATCCTGAATCCCGCCTGTAAGTACGGGTTCAGCCACACCCATTCCATGTTAGTTGTGTGTTGAGTAAGGCAACCAGGCCAATGCACACAAATGTCGCATTCACCACGTCCGCATTGATCATCCCAGAGGTAGAGCGGCTCGTGTGCTGCTAGGGAACATGTATGGCCTGAATTTCTGGATATGCCCTCCAGGTTACCCATTCTTTCCCGGTCCTGGGCACCCACTGACTATCCTTGTGCAGCCAATTCGTCTTCCCATTATCGCAATTTTCATGCCGCATCCCAAAAGCTCCCACCCAGAAAGCTTCTACCTCACATGCCAGCCATTGAGCGTGAAAGGTACTGATATTAGTCAGATTCACGGAGGCGTTTCGCTTTATTCAGAAAGGATGCCAGACTTACTTGATCTTATTATTATTGTTAAGATCTCAAGCAACACCATGTCAAACCAAGGACTCGCCTGGCCCTGGTGTTCGATGTGGTACGCGAAAAAAGTAGTGGATTGACTACAGAGGTCCCACTGAATACATACAGGTTTTCGTGAGAGTTTTTACAAAAGTCGACAAGGTGTGTCCATAGACAGCAATGACCTGTGTCGATCTTGCTATACCTGATGACATTTCACAGCTATATATGAACCACAATATGTCTCAAGGTCTTTCTTATGTCTCAAGGTAAAGAGGGACTATCTGCTTATTCCACACAACTCAGTGCGGAACTTTTGTCTGTAATCCCCTGTCTCCCCGTTCTCTCTCTGCTCTTCCCTCTCTGCTCTAGCGTGCAGTTCCAGCTTCACTCAACTCATTTCGAACCATTCTCGCTACCGACGTCAACAATTGCCTTCGTCTGCTTGATCGAAAGTGCTGTAGGAACGCGGTTTTGTTACTCTGCTTGGCCACAAGTCTCCTTCAGTACCCTTTCATCATCATGTCCCAACCGCAGCGGCAGCCACTAGTCCTTGGCGGCACAATCGACAGGTTTCGGTACAATGGGAATGAATCATCCCCTCGCGAGTTCTTGGCACGGACACAGCAGATTCCCGAGCACGACTCAATTGTGATTGCCGCAGCATCCCCAGATGTTCATAGCGCCAGTCCCCGGGACGATGGATGGTTTCTCTCTGACATGTACGCCTTCAGCTATCTCTTCAAGGGGCTCGGCGCATCGCAGGTTTGGCTTACAGCAGCGGTATGGCTTTACCCTATCCTAGTTATCCAATTGCAGAGATGTATTCGCCAGCTAACTAAATGCATACAGGATCCCATACAAATCTTGAACATTCACGGCGATTATCTTCACGGAAACGACTTTCAGGGGCGTAAAGTCGTCCTAAGCCACCGCCTACTGAATACCTCCGAAATCACCACTCCAACAGTTGTCTTGCCGGAGGACATCATCAGCCGCTTCCTTCACGAGGTTCGTGTCAGGTCGGTGCAGGCAGTAAGCGAAGGCAAACCGCTGTTTTTAATGATTTTCTGTCATGGAGATGAAAACTTCACTTACTTCCTAAACGACAACGACGAAGTTAGCGGACTCAAGACCGAAGATCTGAGAGATGCAATTGCGGACGGGTGCCGAGTAACCCTCATGTCAACAGCGTGCCACTCAGGCGGAATGGTGGAGTTGGAACCTGGAAACATTCAACACGTTCCTCTGAACTTGACTGCATTACTTGCAGCTGACCACAAAAACGAATCCAATGCATGGCAGGAATCACGATCCGAGCGAAAGCGTACATGCGGATCCATTTTCGCGAGCTCTGTGATCAAGTCATTGACATCTTCGGATGGTGTTGCGATGCAGCCCAAGGATGCTACCGAACTCCAGGTAGCTACTTACAACGCTTATACCCGATCGATCATTGATGTATGTCGGACCGACATCACCAAATTCTGGGATAAACAGAATTTCACGTTCAGTGCCAAAGATGACGATTGGGAGGAAGCTTGGAATGGCCACACAGGCAATCCGCTAAGCTTTCCGTCAGCCTACCCACAGAAGTATTTCACCGACAGGTGGGACCAGCTCGTCGATATTCCGTACACTGAAAGTTTGCTCTCAAAGTACCATATGGACCCTCACCCCAGGAATGTCAACGAGGATGTCGCTGAGCCTACTGCACTCACTGGAGGCGCTGATCAGTCTGAGCGATTGAGAGCCAAGATGACAAAGGCGATGATCGCCGTAGATATTCCCGAAATGGCGAAGACATTCCTGGAAATGTGTCCCAAGGACTGGGAGCGCGGCCATGGTCCAGGTCTCCGGAGCATGCTAGTTGATGTGGTCGAGAAAGGAGCCGACCACCGCGTCATTCGTCCAAAAATCGATATTAATCAGTTTATTAAGTATCGGTGGGAGCTAGGAGAGATCGGAGATCTTCTTGTTGAACAATACCAGCTGCCGAAACCAAATAATCAGACCTGTCTTCTCTGGAATGACTTTGAATGGCTGCCCACGATGTCTACGGTAGGTGGCTACACAGGACGATATGAGCTGGTTCGTCGCCGCCTCATCCACAAAGATTTCAATCCCGAGCCGATTTCGTCACAGGGTCCTTCCTTTAGCCGTTTCACGAACTATGTTGCAGCAGCTGTCGCACTGTCTACCCGTCCTCAGGAGGATGACGAAAAGATCGTCGAAGGCCTGATATGCTGGATGGCAAAGTACAAAGAGTTTTATAAGACGAAGTGCAACGAAGACTCGCGAGTACTTCTCAGACGACGAGCATGGCAACGGTCAATCAGACGATAGGGACGTCAGTCGCTTCAGAAACTCCGCAGGAGGAGGTGATGTTGTTGTTTTAACGCTGTCTGAGTTGCGCCACAGCCCAAGAGAGACAGAATGGCGCTAAAGATGGCTGGAGGAGTATGAATGGAGAAGAGTTTCAGCCACACAACTTAGATTATAATATTGATTGCAACTTCTGTGGTTGTGCTTCCAGTACAAATTCCATTCTTGTTGGTATCTGGGTGCAATATGATTATGAGCTCAGCGCGGATGCTATTGAATGTATTGGATGAGCGACAATGTGACTCTCCTGCTAGAGGAAAGATTTCTGACGTCCTCGTTCAACGAATTACGAGCCATTTGGATATTTCCCAACCTTGCAAGCATGCTTTGCTAAATGTAACGGGCATGGAGTTAGTGATGACCAAGTCCATATATAGCGGAGAGGTTGCGAGGCGTTGCATTTGTCCTACCATGGATCTCGAGTATTTCAATGCTGCAACTCAGTTGAATAAGGGATTTCTCAGTCATACATCTTCACAGGGAAAGTCAGTAGTTTGACATCAGCAAAGTAGACAGAACAGGCACTTGTTCGATTCATTAGGCTCAAAGGCCTCTCCCCTGTCTATAGGGACGTCTGTCAAAACAACAGGACCACAAAACACACTCCTTGCTCTGGCTGTCCTTCTCTTTCGCAGGCGGCCAGCATAGAATACTGCGTTAGTGCTTGCTAGACTCGAGGTATGTCAGCACGGCGCCGGACTGTCCTGAAGCCAGGATGCCCTCAGCGGGCCGGAAGACTGACTCAAGCAGGGGTCTCATCATCAGCCTGAGATTACCGTCGACCTCAGCACCGCGGGAACCGGGGGGCAGCATAAGAGAGTAGTCGATGCTGTCATCGAGAAAGTGGTAAAGCCTATGGTGCTGTCGTCGCTCTCTGCGGGTCGGGCGAGGTGCTCGTTGAAAAGAGATGGACCGGATCCTCCGATGTGGTGGATGTAGTCATCGGACAGGCTCAGGCGGACACCATCGTCAATACAGGGCCGTTTGCCCATGGAGCCTTGAGATCCTCAGACTCTTCATACTACTCGTCGGTTCCTCCAGCAAGGGACTTTCTCTGAAGAGTGCGCTTGACGGCGGCACTATCCTTGGCTGGGGCGGCAGCTTTAAGTTCTGGACATAGTTAGTTGGTTAATGACGGTTTCGTCTCGACTCTCAATACAATGTCCTGATTGCTTCATTCGAAGTTGTGTTTTGATCAGATTGATGCTTTGAAAGGGTCGTATTACAATTGGCAGCCTATCGTAACATACCTCTGATGGCGCAGGAGAGCTCGGCGTGCGAAGAGGTGGGCTTTCGTTGTCGTATCCTCGTCATCAACTTGATTGGCCAAGGCTTAGATGAGACCTTGGAGGATGGTGGTAGGGGAGATAGGTTGGAGGTTGGCTGGCTTCTGCAAGGAGGAAATACCTGCACTAACGTGGTTGTTGCTGCATGCCTCGGGGCCAATTTCCAGTGCCAACTCGATCGTATCCAACGGATTCATCGTCTTCTGGGCATTTACCAACTTCCCCGCATGCTTCTTCTTGGCCGCAGCCAGATCCTTCCCGAAAATTGCCCTGAGAAGCTGGCCGAGGGTATCGGGGTGTTACATCTCCCTCGGAAAAGAACCCCAATCGAGGTTATGGGCGCCGGCGCCGGTGCGTTGATGTGAGCGGTGGATATCAACAGCCAGCTCCTGCCAAGGACTCTGGAAGTTGTTGTATTCCTGTCGTATGGTCTCCTCGTGGACCGCCGCATTACTGAAATCTGCGCATAGTGAATCAAGAAACCTGACAATCTCGGCATCCCTGGCTAAAGTGACGTCGATGGACGGTCCGGACGGCATGGCTGCGATGTTCTGCTAGGTCAGATGAGAAGAAAAGAAAAGAACACACAAAACGAACAAGACTAGCGGAGAGCGAGCGTTGGACAGGCTAGTCTCGATAGTGCACTACAACGTCGGAAAGGCTGGACAGAATTCGCACGGAGGACTTCATCCTGCAAATAACGTCCAAAATATGGCTCGGGCATGGAGATTAGGGCCGGGGCATGTGCGATTTAGGACATATTCATGCTGCCGCTGCAAATCAGAGGTTCTGCTGTCTAGAGTACCTCATAAGGACAGTCAAGACCCGACAGTGCAAGAACCTTAGTCAGGTACGGGAAAAAGTCACCAGCACGACAAATTGCGACATTGCAACGACAAGGTAGTAACTGAGTTGTTTTACGCGACTTGAAATGCCAAATCTAGAACGCCGTTCGGGACAACAGGAGCAGGTGAGATACCATTGCTGAGAAGGTTGCTGCTGGCCATATTCGAGGCAGGCGTAAGGTCTTCCTCAGAGGCAGCGTCAGAGAGGTGCTCAATCAAGGGTCGGCGCCGTTGAATGGATTCGAGCTTGCCCGACGGCGTCGCAGCCGTGGTTGGGGACGCCGCATGCGAAGGCATGCTACTGAGTCTGGGTCTAGGCTGTTGTGTGTCGAGAGGGTGTTGGTAGCAGGAGCGATGATATCGGCCACAAGGAATGGAAGGTGACGGGTGCAAGGCGGGCTGGAACGATGTCAACTTCGGGTAGAATCCTGCGATGGGGGTGAGTCGACTTGAGACGAGTGGTGACACACGGCTTAGTATCAGAGTTTGGCGAAAGATGAATGGAGTCTGCGCAGCCTAATCGTTTTCTTGATTGGTGTTGGATGTGATCTGCTTTTGGTGTTGATGGGATGATGGAAGCGCGGACGAGAGGTTCTTTGTCCTGTCACGATGTGAAGTGGTGATGGATGCCGTGAGAAGAGGGGGACGAATTGGCTCGTATAAACAGTCACAGAAAGCAGTGGATGCGAGATGGAAAGGGATGGGTGACAATATCTCTGCCTGAGATGGCCTGATAAGCGACACGGCCATCACAGGAAGAGCAACGTTGAGTTCTAATGCCATCCAAACCTACCTTCCCCGAACCTATGATGCAGATACGTTCCTCCAACAGTAACTTACCGTCATACCTCTAACTCAATTAAGCCTAAGAATAGCAACGTTTATAAACCTAAAAGAGAAGGTAACCACTAACTAACAGCGAGCTATACACTAGCCACACCCACAAAGAACAAGCATCACAACCACAACGTCAACCACAAACATGACTGCATCCGACAAAAACAGCCAATCATGTCAAAATACTCGACGCCAGCATACCTTTGTAATCTCTCCACCGGAATGCCTAAATCCCTCTCTAAGCGACACGCGACCTGATCATCGAAGCCTGCGTGGACAACGCCGCCTACCGTCAGATCTCTCTCGTTCACCCGAAGTCGTCTTCCTTCTGGATACGCAAAATCTTCCTCCCGCTATACTCTGCGATTGGTCGCTGCTCGACGAGACCACCGCCATTATGATTCACCCACCGCAAAACGACACCTCAAAGTCCACCACGATGCTATGTCCTCTGGTGCGAACCCTGCACTATTCTCGTCTTTTCTCGCTATATTCCTTTCGTCCGCGGATGTTCGTGGGATCTGCCAGCACGAATCAAACTGCAGGCGCACGGTTTACTGCAACTGTTCGGAGTCGCCTCAGTGACGCCAGAAACAATCCAATCGGTCGACCAATCGCCTCGAAAAGTCGATGATACCGTTTCAATGTCCGAAATCACTCCCGGACTATCCGCCGCACAAGACCATTGCCAGGGAGCAATCGGATGTCCAGCGGTTGACTCTTTGCTCATACGTGCTCCCATCAAGCGTCTCCTATCATCGAAGCACACCGCCCTGTTGAAGCTCTCTTCATTTACCCCCATTGGTGGCCATAGAGGTTTTTCTGTGAAGTCTAGGCCATCCTGGCCCTCGAATACGTCCCCGTGAGAGTCATATGGCAGTCAACAAGGTGCGCTTTCAGGCGGCAAGCTGCGAAGAAGAAAACTTAGAAAGGGAAGAAAGATTCATACGTGCTCAAAGACAGCAGATCGACCTCAATACCTGTCATTTATGTTTCTCACCGGGACTCTCCAATCCAATGGGATAAAACAGGACGAAGAAGACAGCATCGGAATGCAAGCGATGTCTCTAGCCAGTGGAGACGCCAACATATCGGCCAAGGCAGGTGGAAATTACTCTACGAACTCCGCAGTAGAAATTGTCCGCGCGACGGCTCATATCGCTGGGTCAGGCCGAGTAGAAAAGGAACGGGCATGTGACCAACATCTTTTCAATGCGATAAGGTCAAAGTTTGGTCACCAAAACCGTTCACATAGCTAGTTAGTGGTGGGACTGTGTCGCTCGTACAACAAGTAGCAGTGACATAAGAGCTGTCAATGCGCATCACAGGTGATTCGTTGTGCCAAGGCACGTCCAGCTGGATATTAATGCCAGAAGAGCGACCGACGAACTGCCGTGAGCGCCAAGGGAAGAAACATTGGGAAATCCTCCACCCTGAAGGTACGCAAGGCTATTTGAAACATTTCAGCCTCTGTGTTGATGGTTCTTACTGTAGGATGGAGATGCTTCTGTTTCGGCGACTTATGTGTTGGCTTTGTTGGACTTTTCTTTTCAACATAACCTACGTCCTGTCAAGCTTGTAGGAAGGTACTTCTGGGCGATAGGAGAGTCTCACTGCGAGTCTAACCGTTTTCTACTTTACTCGTCTATTCATTTCGTCCGCGTAAGGTTTGCAAATTTTCTCTTTGCACTGACATCCGTGGAATAGAAGTTTCTACGATGAATTGATCTACCTTCGCAAGAGACTCGAATATAGCGCTAACATTGGAACCAAGCGGAAGGTATCGTCTTCGTGCTTGGGTGAGTCGTCGTCATTGTGAACCCTAGTGCTGCGGAAAGAATCCTTTTCGTCATGGACGTCTTCATCTACACCAGGTTGCTTGGTGTCCTGGTTACGGACCCCCTGCCTCTCTGCTACGACGCAGCATCAGTATCGCCGAAATTCCATACCATTAGCCTGCAATATCAAGTCTTGTTCACGATACAAGCTTCAGCAGCACTGGCACAGACACACACAATGTGTGTTTTCTTCAGAACAGAGACATTTAGCTCCAGGACCTAGTTCAACTAATAAACACAATATATTCGTTATTATTCTCCCTATCGTCTCCTAATATTCTAGCCGTAACTGAACGACTTAATTCAAGGAGCACTTTGCCGTGCTATTGTGTGGAGTGTGATGTTCCAAAAGCGTGCAGCAAAGGCCTGGCCGATGATCATTCATGAGACATTACCAGGTAGTCCGTGTATGGTCATGGACAATGATTACGAAACTTGAACTATGAATAAGCTAGACGACAAGTTGCTGATCGGCTAGTGCAGTGCGGTGCACTTTTACGTTGACGTGGTTGTTGCACTGTCCTCAGCATCTCTCTGCTCGAGCCTCTCACGGTCTCTTGTGGCTTGAACAGCCTGAAAGTGTACTTGACCTTGGTGGTCTGGCGAGAAGAAAGCCAGAATGCCCCTGTGACGTAGTGTTCTGGCGGAAGAAAAGTCAGAACACCTTGATGTTGTGGCGGAAAAAGGCCAGGCCATGAAGGTGCACACGGGACACTATTGTATAACCAATGGGGCCTGAGCATGCACTGCCGCGGGACTTGAAGAAGAACTTTGAGAGAGACTTCCGTGTCCTTCACCTCGATTTATTCACTGGATCAGCAGCCGCACCATGGATCACCACCTCTTCCAGACGAGGACTCTTCTGACAATTATCCATCATGCACGCGCTACCAGACCGTCTTTACCGTAGTCGATGAAATGCACGTATTTGGCGACGGAGTCACCCAGGAATAGTAGGTTTGGATTCCCAATAGCTTGATGATGCCGTTTGAATTGTAGACGTTGCTGCGAGCGACCATGAGGAGGCTGCTAGAAAGACGACACAACCGAGAAGAACAAAGCACGAAACGCTTGTCGCTGGCGGCATCTACGACGAGCCTGCGTATGTACTCGTCCCGGCATGCGGCTCATCATGTCGTCTGGAGTAGCAGGAGATATGGACTGTCTGGTAAAATTGGCATCCATTGACTTAATGGCGAGTCTATGAGTAGAAGGCGATTCTGTATGGAGTTCGCTCCTCGGTGTTGCCAGGGTTGTCGTTAGGCCTGTTGCCGCTGGCGCGACTTGCCTGCTTGTCGAGCTTTGGGATGACGACTTGCTGGGAGATCTTGGCAGCGGAGAAGGCCATAAGTGGAGATTTGTGCGACGTGGCTCTGAATCCTGTTTAGCAGTAGGTACTCAGAAACGTGCCGATCATCAAGTGTGTTGGAGAAGGAGACTTCTGGAAATACGGTCGGAGAGAAGACTTGCAGCGGGTAACATGCGCACCGCATCCAAGCTAGATGCGATTGAGCCTTGTCTGATTTGAGCACGCATTCTTAAAATGCTACATGATTCTCAAATGATTCAATAGGCAGGCTTTTCTGCTCCGACAGAAGTCCTGCCTGGATCAAAGCAATGAAGGACTTGCCGACTCATTCATCTCGGTGTTGGACGAGCGCGTGAAAGAGGCGCTGCACATAAGAGAGAAGAGGTCTCTGAAAACGCAAAGTGTTTTAGTTCATTTCTTCGCAGAATCAGCAGCAAGGTTGTTGTTCCGTCAAGCCAATCTTGATGATGGGGTAGTTGGCTTTATCAAGCGACTGGTTGGTCAATGGAGTCGTGTCTGTCTATCACCGTGTGTGCCTTACTCCAACGCAATGAACAAGTTTCCATTAGAATTACTGGATCCGAATGACTCGGCCTGGCGTAAAGACTAAGCGTTCTGCTCTTCAAGTACGGGAGTTGCATTTGAAATAATTTCCCCGCAGAGCTACGTCGTTTTGATGGACAGGGAGGGCATAAACACCCGCTTTTCAATTTGCGTTAAGCATCTGGGCCACCCCATTTAGGGGTCAGCGGACTAGGGCCAGGTAGACTTGCGCTGACGGTGCACCGTAAGCCCCCTGAAGCGGTCGCTAGTCAGGAAGAACACTGATGGTTCAGACTTCACAACCTTTGATAGGCAGAATGTGAGGTCCGTCCACTGGCCAAGGAATGGGGCCAGTACGATGTATAAAGTTCATAAAGACGAGTTTCGGGCCAGGACTCGGGCCAGGAGCCGACTTCCGTCTTGTCGTTTGGAAACCTAGCTAGGCGCCTCTATGCCTACAAAATGGGCGAATTTGTTTTATAAGATCAGAGTTCCAGCGTGAGATGCCCACTTCTGCCCTTATCGTTTGCTATTGTTGACCCTGGCTTGCAATGAATTGCTCAGGAATATGCCACGTTTGATTTGAGATTCGCGTCATGCATCGCTTGAATTCTCTCATAACCTGGAACCTGTGCAGTCTTCTTCAGCTACATGTTGTCAATGCCGGACTATTTGAAAAAGCGGTTTGATATGTGTAATGACTGTAAACGAGATGTTACGAGTCGTAATCTTCTCATAGAGCCTGGCGAGTCGTAGTTTGTGAGCGATTTGTGGATGAGAGTGGATGGTGCGGAGTGACGGGGTCTCTATGTTCCCTGATCAGCATCACCTCGATATATCTTGCTTCCACCATGGGAAATAGCCTCAAAAAGACTCACCCCACGTCCGAAAACCTACTGCTTGTGAAGGTGCCGCAAGCTGGCAATTGTGCAACTCTCAACGTTGGCTGTGAGACCTCGTTACGTTTGAAGCACCTGCCGGCTTTGTTTGCACCTATGGTCCCACCTGCTCTGAGTTACCTATGGGTATGGTGGGACCCATGGATCTATATGTTGTGATTGATGGTGCAGTTCAGAGGCTGTGCTGACGTGATACAATCGGCGCAAACTGAACGAACGAGGAGACCTATGATCGAACTATCTGCAGGACCAAAATAAATCGTCCGACAGGCCAGGGTGCTGAGGGAGCAGAATGTCTCAGCTTGATTCGTGTCTTCGCAATGGAAAGAATTCGCATCATAGAAGGAATCGGGAACGTCATTCACCCTGTCACAAGAGCAAGAATGAGCTTTGACGAAGGAACCACGGTCGGCTATCGAAGATTCCACGTATCCTCTTTTTCTTTCTTCCTAAGGTTCATACATACTTTTACAAAGGAGATCAGGTTACAGCCTCCGGGCAAAGCTTTCTGACTTGAAGTTGACGCTGGATGGCCAGTTAACTGTACTCCCGTCAACTGTGCGACTTGTTCATGGCCAGGAAACGAGACGACGCCTATCCTGACTACTGGCAGCAGAAAAACACTCGATATCCAGACCAATGGGACTGACCAGTGCGCAATGAGAAGGACCAAGCAGAGCTGGAACTTGCTGAATAAATCAGGAGTTAATGGAATGGGCAAGCTCATTCAGACAGTCTTAACTGCCCAGCTTTCATAACAGCTCTACTGCAGGCTGCTGCCTGAAGCCTGCGGCTCTGACGAGCTATGCCTTGACGCGGCGCGATGACGAAGGCTCGGAAGCGTTCATGTAGTACATTGTGACCGTAGAGAAGACTTGCGTTGATAGAGCGGTGCTCTCTGGTCTCAGACGCCCGAATTGATGGAAGAGTTAAACGCAGAGGTTACCAAGTGCGAAGAGAATCCTCGCTGGTTGCGTTCAGTAACGTGGCACATTGAATTAGCTTACAATCATTTTCAATGCTTAATAGATAACGGAAGACACTTCCGTAGGCGACGGAATGTGGGACCATAAGCTGCTACACGGTCAGGTTCGGCAAAGTAGGACGCAGACATCACCAAGACTTCCATGAGGTAGAACAACAGAAGAGTCTGAGATTCAGGCTTCAGGAGAGCTCAAGGTTGACTTGGAAGGTATGTTTCAGTACAGGCAGGTATGTGCAGTGGTAGAACCATTACAAAGGAAAAGCCAGCGGCGGAGAGCTTGACCGAGGACCGCACAAACGTGGAGGTAGACTGCACCGGTTTCGTTATCAGCAAGTCCTGATCTAGCTTCTGATACATCAAGATATCCGCATTTGGATGTGTTCGAAACATGATGTATCATGTGTGCACTGGAAATCCCGTTCATAGTCATACGTCCAATTTCTGGTCCACATGCGACGATGTTACATCCTGCAGCATCTATGAGTCTCGAACAGGCCCGGTCACGACAAGCTCCTACAGAGGACCGGGCACACAGCAAGAGTGTCTGCAATGCAATTATTATTGCGAATACATAAGTAAGCTCATGTTATGCTTGCAGTCTCGTCATGGACGGCGTTATCTACCACAGCGTTGATACATCCGTGTACGCGTTGAAGTACAGGATACGGGGATACGAATATGCGGGGAATCTTGCACGTCAGAAGTATTTTGCATATGGTAGCCTACAGGCAGACTGGGCTACTGCGACATGCTGACCACATGATACGGTACCATCGCGTGAATATATCTCACGTGGACGTTATCGCCTGCCGACAACCAAGAATCAGCACGGCAGTCGGGTCGATGTGGTTCATCTCGCTATGAAGGGAGAATAGGAACAGTCCCAGACCGGGAATGAGAAATATCCCAGGGGTCCTCAACTTTGTTGACACGTCCAATCTGAAGGTGTTATCGCGTCCAAGTGGCTGTACCGAGTTGATGAGCGCGAGACATTGCGAGCCCCTCAAGTCACCAGGGGCAGGGGCGGCGACAAAGAAATGTGGCAAAAAGTGACATTCCTCGCTCAGGATTCTCTTTAGATAATTATCAAATATATTGCCAAGCGCGTCTAAAACAAACTGATGACTCAACGGCAGGGACCTGAATGGACCTGGATGGAGGGGGCTGTTGGTTTCCAGTCACAGCTGCCGATGTGGACACGAGACTTTCGTTCTGGCGGATCATGGTCACTCGCTTCATATTATGGAGTCGCCTCTGGCAATGAACGTGGATCAATGCTATCTTTGCTGGCCAAAGTGTCACACGTTGCCGGGCCTGAACGAGATTCCGGTAACAATACCCACGAACGCACATTTGAGACAGCCTAATACCTTGCACTCAAACCCCTCAATAATATGATAGTGCAAAGAAGCCTTACTGATAATGGGACGTCTCTCAGATGCGTTGCACCAAGAAGCTGGCCATATCTTCGACATGAGCAGCGCGTTGATAGCCATCTTGAGCGCTGTTTAGTTCACGTTACTTTCGTGCCGAGGACTTTCGAACGAGAATAATTGCCTTCAGACTGTGCATGAAGGGGATTGATTCATCTAGACACGAGCGCGCCCACGCAAAGTGTTGTGGCCGATCCCTTACGTTGTGACAGCATTCGGGCCGGTGTTCATGCCTCGGTCGCGGATCCGATCGGATGTCACGATGCCGTACCGTCAAAGGCCCGTGCGCCCCTGTCGGCTTCCCGGAGGTGGGTCCGGTCCGGCGGAAAAGTTCGGCATCCACCGCATGTCGTCTTCACCTGTGTCGCGTGGCACTTAAAGCCCAGCCCATTTTGGACTTCGGCAGCAAATATAAAGATGCTAAAAGGAAGTTAAAATTCATGCACACACATCGCCGCGAATGATGCTCGGCAGACCGGCGTTTTCGCAGCAAATTTGAGAATATCAACACCCTGGGCACGTTACTCAACCTCCCGGATCTGAATTTGCGCAAGAGGGGCTCATTCAATGCTCATCAGCGTGCTCATTCTATTGCCGCTAGTGATATGCCGACATGTAATTACCATATCTGATGTTGTCCGGGCGGTCGATGGCGGTGCAGCATCTTGCACCTCCTTGAGCATTTACGACAGTGCGGGTGCAGTCGATATATGTTCAATTAAGGAGACATATGATCAGGACTTACCTGTATGAGACTAGAGTGAACTAAATGGTTGTAAGTTGCCTTTGGACGCATGGAGTTTGGGTTCGTCCGAGGAACTGGGGCAGAAGCCCGGGGCAGAGTCGTGGGCTGTGTTTGACACACTCACCAGTCTGCATATCAGCAGCTTGCAGCTAGCTCTGGATCGAGGTAGCTGGCCGCTATAGCCGAGTGGTAGGAAGCTTCGTTCGCGTTCACACGTCGGAAAAAGCAAAGCCGTACAAATACCTATCCGCCAGGGCTTTTTGCGTTGCGCGTGCCAAAACCTTTTGTGATTGGTCTCTTTTGATTTTACGAGCACCCGCATATTATATGCGACAAGAATGTCTAGAGTCTTGACTCCTTGGAACAAACCCCGTTCTTAATAATGGTGGCTCCGGCCAAAACAGTATCCAGTAGTCTATAGCTGCTGCAATCTCCATAAAAGCAATCTGCCCCGGCATGCCGATACGCTGACTTGATGCACGCATATAGAAAAGTTCCAGGGATGACAGCGGCAGAAAGCATGGGCCTGTCCCAATAGTGTGGCTGGTGTTGACGCTCTGAGAGTCGGCGCAAGCTGCGTAGTACCTGTTACTAGTCGTCAAAGGGCGGCAGCAAAGCACGGACGGCCATTCCGACGCAAGCGCTTTCAATTCCTTCACAAACCTTCGTGCCCTTTCACCAGCGAATTTCAATTGCTATCCCAGCAGCAAACTCTCTCATACATCCCGTGTTGCCCGCGACAAAGCTGGGTCACGAGCATACGTTATGCATTTTATGAGACTTCACTGATGAAGAAGCGTCAGTCCAACTGACATTGTGGTTATGTTTCGCGTAAGTGCATCTTCCTGAGGTTGTCAACAACGTCATGTGTGCCGCCAAGGCTACGGCGCCGTACATGACCACAAGCGCCGTGGAGAAGACGTAAAGCACTTTTACACGTACGGATCAGCATACCATATATTGAGGACTCTCAAATATTTGCCACGGCATCAAGTTGGTGATGTAGCGTCAGTATCGCGTGTCAAATATCCCCATCGTATACGAAATGCGCTTAAGCCGTAACATTTCAGGATTATGACATGAAAACTGTAGGTCTCACGGAAAAGGTTTTGCTTCGTCTTCCACAAATAAGCTGTTGCCGCCTTCTCCATTGGATAGAAGTGAGCTTACACACTTCGTGTCATCGAATCTTGTCTGGTGGGCGCATTATTTAATCCGGGCCCTGGTTGAATGATGACCAATGGTTAATGTTTTCTCGACCTGTGTTATCAACCGTAAATCATCAGGTAGAAGGGAAGAAAGGTGAAAGAAAATGTCGCATCCGAACAAATTGAAAATACGGTAAGTTTTTGTGGCTAAAAACGTGAGGTGGGGATAAGTCACAATGACCTCACGCTCTGCCCGCTCAGAAATGTGAGGCCCGGTTAGTGGACAGACCTCACACTCCGCACACCCGGCAGGCTCGGTTGGAGGACAGACCTCACAATCTGGCCACTAAGAAATGTGAGGCCCAGTTAGTGGAAAGACCTCACACTCCGCACACCCGGAAGGCTCGGTTAGAGGACAGACCTCACAATCTGGCCACCAAGAAATGTGAGCTTTGGACAAGGCGCCGAGGCCTCACATTCTGTCCACTAAGAATTGCGAGGTTTGAATAGAGTGGACAGACCTCACATTTTGCCTAATAAGGAATGTGAGGTCCGAGCCATCACAAGCTTTGTGCCACATTCAACGTGCATCTAGACTCCCTTGCCTTACACGCGATCGCAGATACTTCAAAGCTGCTTGTGCTATGTAAGAACTTCACGGTTTCTTCACATTCCCCGTCGTAAATTGCTGAACAGGATACACAGTCTTAGGTAGGGCGCAAGAGTCCAACTTGTCACAGTTCAGCTGAGCGAATGCGCAAGGTCTTCGGCGTAGCCCGAGTCGACATCCTTAGCAAAATCGCTGGGATCACCCAAAGCGGTGGTATTGCACGGACACTGGAGGTCTCTGGGCATCGTTGACAGCGCGAAGACCGCCGCACAAGAAACGTGCTCGTGATTGGCAATCAACTTCGGGCTTCTGCATTTATGTGGCCTGGTTCCTGTATTTCTCACCACCTTTGGCATGTTGGCAGGACCGGCTTTCCATAGAGAGACAGCTCGTCCAGACCCGTGTCATACCAGGAAGCTGCCTCACCCACAAACCACGGCCACTTCATGTCTCGCAGTCTCTTCACCTGCGACTTTTACCTTAGTCTGCCATTTTGTATGCACCAGACAGGTTGCCGCTCCTGTTGTAGGCGCGGTCAACTGGTCCGCTTCGACTTCCGCCGACTTCATGAGCAGCATCAACGATGCTCAAATTGATGGAGGACTGTGATCTCCCACAGCAGTCATCTTCATGTTTGAAAGAAGATTATGCGCCTGTCTTTCTTCCCTTCTAAGATTTCTTCTTCTCAGTTTGCCGCCTGGAGGCGCACGTTCAGGCATTACGGTCCTGATACCGGCGCAGTTGGAGTGGAGGCTGAAGAAGTCGCGAAGTCGACGCACAAATACCAGCAAAGGTTTCTGAACGCTCTATCAAGTTTCCTACAATCGTCGCTCAAGTGGCGTTATTTAGAAGGCTTACAGACATTAGGAACAAGTTGCGACCTTGATTGCGGCGGTAAACTTCCAAGACCAGCTGCATGGCGGTAAGAGTTGCGGCCTTTTCACCAGCAAGAGACACCTCATAGCTTCACCTTTCCGACACCTAATTTGGTTGCTACCAGCTCTCAAGACCACTTCGCTTGAGGTACATTGAGAGGCAGGTGATATGCTTAGGAAAGTATGCTTGAAAAGATTCTATGGGAATTATTGCAAAAGGCAGAAAGAAGGTCCATTTGTCCCGGTCGTCTGGAGTTTGGGCCTCGAGTTTCTGTCGCTTGATTTCCTGAACGAGGACTTCTCTTGCTGTGGCCTTTTCGCGGTGCAACTGCCCCGGCACAGTTAGAGTAGAAGCCGCAGCTCTATGTCATAAGTTGAGTTCGCCCTGTTAGTCGAGAGGAATACAGCGTTTTCCTTCCAACTCGCGCAAGATACGTCCAGTCTTCTGAAGGGTAGGAATGCAATCCGGTAACCTTAGAACCCGGACGGATCTTGCTTTTCACGCAAAGTGTTTCCTAGGGAACTCTTTATTTCTACAGGCACTCATTGAGCCCGCAAGGGCGCACTGGTCATTAGATAATTTCACATGGTGTCTTCACAAGCATCTGGTTGAATGACTTTCTAAATTCCAAATGGAAGATAGTAAGCATTTGTCCTCGCTCCATTATTGACTCTCGATCAACATGGAATGCCGAAACGTGCGAGCTTGATCGTTCATACGCCCATAAGAAGGCTTGTGGCCATTCAAGTACTTCATTTCCTGCGCTGAAACATAGCTCAAGGCTGTTTGAAAGTCGTCAATGAGCGCTGTCTAGCCTCGTGCAGACTCGCGGGAGCTTGTTGATGAAGAAGGCGAAGTCTACTGGGAACACGTTTAATCCGCTGATGACACTCCAGGGAACTCTCGATCTTGCGGGCGTGATCGTCGTCGCTGTAGGTAGAGGGGAAAGGAGTTTACTCAAGACTTGCAAGACACAGCCCTTGATTGTCACGTGTTCCATAAAGATTCTTTGAATGAGCACAGATTGCTTGTTAAGAAAGCTGACCATATATATTGTGGCCTCGTCCTCGAAGGCGTTCTCCTTGAAGCCTGTAGCAGCGTTCCGGTGACAAGCGAAGCAAGTCAAGGTACTGACGCCGTAGTATCACTCCCGCCTTGCGTTCTTGCTTCTCGCGGATCAAGACTGTAAAAGGCCAGGTCGTTTCGCTGGAGTGTGCACGTAGTACCTTGTGACACCTGGGGAGTGGTAGGTTCGATCCTGCCATTCAATGCCACAAGATTTGTTATGGTGAATGTCTTTAAGGTACGTGGCCTTGGTCTGGGAGCCGAGGGATTGATAACCCATGACGCCTCGCTTCCAAGACTACTGCATATGATGCTCTTCCGCCTTGTCCACCCTCTTTGCTTCTCTTTACGAGGTTGGCGCGCCAATCCGATCGCAAACGACCACACAAGCAGTCGTCAGGAAAGCACTAGGTCTGGTAGAGGTCAAAGGCGTTATCTTTTCTTTCTCAACTAGCGATCACGTATCGATACAAGCTGAATGCCGAGGGGCTCTGCACGTACGTATCGGATATTCCTCTGGCAGGCCGAACGTCCTGTTCATCGTTCCCAGGTCCTGGCTCCATTACTTCTGCTCTCCGTCCCCGAGAGCGTCAATCTTGTAGCCCAGTCTTCTGGCCATTTCCACCACCTTCAGACGGTCAGCTTCAACTTCGGCCTTGGCGTCGTCAAGCTTTGCAAACTCAAGAGCTACTTCGAGCTCTTTGATCTTCAACTGCCTCTGGGCTGCCTTCAGCTTAGCCCACTCAGCCCTGATTGCAACTCTTTCGGCCGCGAGATCCTTCTTCGACGGAGCCTCCTGACTCTCGACATCCTCGTCTGTATCCTCTTCTATGTCGTTCGAGTTCTGAACATCCCTTCTGGCAGAGACCGTTGGTCTGATGCGCATGGCGGGCGTGCCGAAAAGGACTGCACGCGGCGTCTGAGGCGTATCTAGTCGGATGGGAGCTCGGCGCTGAATCGGAGTGGGGGCGACAGGTGTCTGGTCGGGTTTCTTCGAGCACTCGGCCGGCTCTGCGAGTCGTGAACTCGGAGTCGCAGGGACCTCGTCCGGAATGAGAGTCATGTTAGGGGAATGACTTGTATAAAGAGTTGTAGTCTGTATATACACCGCGCGAATTTCTGAGGCTTGAGGGTATCTTTGGTGCTGGTGATGAGGCGCTGAGGTTTGCGGGGTGGCTGTTGTTGAAGACGTCAAAATGCAAATGGTGGTGATTTCCGGCAGAGATCAGTGCCGAGACTCTGCGAAGGTGAACAGGGGGAAAGCGCCTTCTGAGGCAGGAGGTCATGTTGCCTTGACTTTGACCAGTGCGGCAGGGACTGGCTCAATTGTTCTGGCCAGATCCTCGTGCATAATTGTCGGCTGGCAAGATCGATGAGTCGAAGGGAAGCTCAGCCCCCAAGACCGCGTCATCTGCAGCTGCGTCCGTTGCAGTTTCCATTGCGTCCAGAGTCGCCGTGTTGCTGGAAAAAGAGGAAGGAAGGCGGTTTACATCCCTTAACATGTCTCTCGAGAAAGAGTGAAGGTGCAGCCAGGCCATTGTTGCCCAGTGGCCGGTGAACATCTCACTTGCCCGTCTTTGGGTGGTCTTAATCAGCAGGACCCAGGCAGTGACCCAAACCAGACCCTTCCGGCATCTCTCACACATCACGAAACCTGCCTGTGCATCACAGAAAGCACCGTGAGATTGCAGCATAACCACTCATAGAAAGAGTCCCCCAGCATCTGGGGACTTTCTCAGCCATCACCCACAGTTCTCCTCTCGACCTCAGTCGCAATATCAGCGTTAGCAAAGGGAGTGCGCCGCTATCGCTAAACTGCATCAATTCTTCCTTTCGCATATCCCGTCCCATACCGCTGCCGCCGCGATTCTTTCACTGCCACTCCACCGGCCTTGCAGATCTCCAAGCCCTGACGGCCTCTCGAGCCGCGCATCCTGCAGCGACATTGTCCGGACATCACACTCCACCACCCTACGCAGACGCGTTACACGACATAATGCATTAATCAAGCTCGAAAGAGGTAGCAATGCTGGATTGCAGTCGGTACCGCTACAAGAGGGACGCAAGGGTCATGTGGAACCGTCAGGGTTCCGGTTCTGTGATGTGATGGAGGGGTCCTATCATGCTCGCATTTGGATCTGCCCTCACGTCCTCCAAGATGCACCCTTCCCATGATCGAACATGGGCACCTTGATAGACCTCAAATGCCATTTCACAACTAGCGAGCATACAACTGCGATCGGGACCTAGTACCTTTAACGTGCCACCCCCCTTCAACCTCGTTCTCATTCCGAACTAAATATTCGTCGCATCCGGGCTAGCGATACACCAGAAAACGCCTTCGATGGCAAGATTAGTGATAAGTTGAAGGAAGAGTACAGCTTAAAAGAGTTAGCGATGTGCACATCACTGCAGCAGCATTGTGAAGGCTTGCAATGGTCGACAACCCTTATGGACCGGGCAACGTTCCCCATTTTCAATGTCATTTTGGTCGGAGCTGACCTTCGAGCTTTGCTTCTTCGTGGCGGTGGTTTTGTGATTGGCTCAAGACACTACATACCTGAAGCTAACATTGAGCATCTGTGCGATGCAGACACTGGTATCGTACCAGCAGATCGTCCTTTATGATGGTAGGTTGCCCTCTGTAAAGTGGTCGAAGCGGCATGAGATGTTTGCTCTGGTTAAGGTTAATGTCAGCATCAACGTGTTGAGATCACAAGGTGTATCAGCGAGGAAGCTAAGTAACAGCGGCATGATGATTTGACAAATAAAATTATAATGAGTTGAGCACAATGGCCCACGCTGTCGCTCGGCCGCACAAATCAGAATGTCAACTTCCATAAGCTTAATGGAATTAGATACTTCGCTAATACCCTCGCATCCTGTTATCTAAAGGCCGCAGCACACCACTTGTGGGGTTTTCTTTCAAATCTACCAAGAGCGACGACAACCTTTTGCGGCGTCAAATACCTAGATTATGATATCTGGGAAGCTTTATTGCTCACGTTTGTTGGGATATCTTCTACCGAAGACATCTTCTTGATTGGACTTTCTCGAGAGTCATTTAATTACCACAGTCTACCAGAGTGAGTTCAAATGAAGCAACGGCTTTCTGTCTTCTCACTATCTCTACGTCAAATCGGAAATCGAAGGTGATTCCAGAGTAGTTCAATCGAATGTCGGGCAGCAGAAGTCGTGAATGACGAACAAGGCGCTTTGGTAGAGATTCATAACGTGAAGATTCCGGAGCGTGACAAGTCTCGGTCGGTCGCTATCATAATGTGGGACCTCACATCTTCGCAGCCGCGGACGTTACTCCCACCCGTAGCGGACACAAGTTGTCTCTGTTACTGGAGTCTGCACCACATGATACTGCACGATCATCCGCCCGCCCTCCCTACGCATCAATGCCTTTGGTGTGGCAAGTCCCGGCCATAAAGGATGAGGGACCGTCGTGAAGAGGGTCGTTGACGTCAGAAACTTCGATATCGGCGATCTGGCGGGTTCAGGCCAATTTGGAGTCCATGCGGCAATTACATATGAGCTTTGCCTTGGACGTAAGGAAGCCACTGTCCAGGACGAATCAACACAGACCTTGCCGTCGCCGGAAACCTTCAACATTACATCGTAGCGAAAGCAAACCACACGGTTGCCATGCCGCAGGTGATTCCAGATAGTATTAAAGCCACACTCGTGCTTAACTGCGTATTTCTTCGTTGTATTGGCTGGTCTACAACCTGAATCAGAAGTTGTGGTGCTAGGAGATATTGGTGATATCAGTGCACGCAGGGCCTCGCGAAAGACAGATATCACGAATCGGGCGATAACGCCGTCGACTTTTCGATATTCAAGACACTGCCGATTCAGCAGCTGCGGTCTTGAGATTGACCCATGGAGGAGCCTCAGGTCTGTCTTTCACCGATATCCTTACAGTCCAGCTAACAATTATAACGGCAATTGAGCGCTCACAACCATCCGATGCAAACTTTCTAGGCTTTCCCTCGATGAATTTCATGATATCCGAGTTGATCAATGGAGAAACTTGCTTCTTCTCCTCGGATACAGCTAGCTAGGCCGTATTACCTTTACTGCTACATAATTTCCTAGGAACAACTTTGAGACATAAAGTCTTTGAAGTATTGTCCAATGATCGGGTGCTAACTGACTTGCTGAACAGAATTTCGTCCATACAGGACTCTGACAAAACTAATTCCACGCCACACGATTTTGAACCATCCACCGGAAGCCGGAAAGAGAAGCTGGAAGGACAAGTGAAGATGCTGCTCCGGTCAACAAAAATACCAGCTCACCATGTGAAGGCGGGTTTTAGCATTGCGGAAAAACCCGACTTAGACAATGAGAAGTTGATTCTGACACATGAACAGTTCAGAAAGTGAACGGGAGTAATGTTTTGTAGGTTTGTCTACTTGGACACTGTCTAGTACCGTCTAAAGGACGTGTGAAGGCTCACAACTCCCAGAACAACTGGAATTCATCGTATGAAACCATCAAAACGAATCAAATCACCCACACGCAGACCTCGGAAGACAACGCGGAAGACGAAGACAAGGGTAATGATCGGACATCAAGACACAGGGGTAAAACCCCGCACCAAGCGTCAGGTTCCAGTTCATCAGTCTCAACGGGTAAACAAAAGAAAGTCCTGTCGCAATCGTTTGGCAATGGCGGCTTGGTCATTAGGCGGCAGCCGCAATTCAACCAAACTGGCGTCGTGAGATCGAACCCGACGCAGGGTTATGCAGCAAGTCAAAGGTTAGTCATTGCCGCATTTGGATATCCCTGGCGCGATCTCGGATCGCTGGCTAGAAGATCTTATTACGTGAGACGTCAAAAAAAGAAAAAGAAAACAGGCACCATGCCATTGAAGTTCTGTGGCCTGAACCCACAGAGCCTGAGTTGTCCTAAACGGAATATATCCAAACGTGTAGCAAGTCTGGTCGTCCTGGAGCGGAGGACTCAGTCTGGGACAACCTGCTCTAGATACTTCTAATTCAGCGCGGCTCTGAAGCTCTTCACAATTTGTGACTGTCAGATTTACGTCTACATGTCAAATACAAACTCACTTTGCCCCTTCAAATCTTCCTTTCAGCACGCAGTAGTTCAAGGGATGTCCATGAGAAGTGATACTTGCATTTCCCCCCTCCTACAAGGAATATTTGCGTCTAGATCGCCAAGGACCAAGGAGCGGCTCGTCTTGTAAGGGTTCTCCTTTTCAGAAGCTCAAGGACAAACCAGACTTGATAGACCGCCCGGTTGTCCCAGCTGCGATCTCCGAAATGGAAAAGCTTAGATCTCGCAAGAAGGTTGCCGTCGAGTGTGTACGGAGCTTTCTGGAGTGTGTCACAACCCCTGCACTCGATGGTACTCTGGGAGGAGTCAACATCTCTACCGGACGGCTTCAAGCTCGCCGATTTGGAAGAGAGCGCCGGATTCCCACCGAATGAATCGTCGTATCCTGAAAATATTGAAGGCGATATCATCGTGGATTTTGCGAAGAATATGGAACGGGCACCTACCGGACGCCGTCTTGTGACAATAGCACCCCCTATCCTTCTTCCCTTCCAATTTTTCTTCCGCAGTTTGTCACCTGGAGGCGCACCTTGTTGACCCCCGATTATCTTGCTAGACAGGTCATTTATCTTCTCATAGCCTGCCTGCCAAATCCAATGTTCAAAATGGCAAGGAGAGACTTCTAATGATCACGCCTTGCGCAGAGCTTATGGATGAGCTGGAGCTACCTCAGGGCCGTACGGTTCCGCTCCAGTATCTGATGAATTCGCACCTCTCAGAGATACCAAAGAACGACGCACTTAGGCGGGAGCCCTTCTTTACCAACCTTAGCGACTGATTATTCGAGTCGCGCAGGGAAATAGCCCGTTATTCTCTTACATGGCGTCCTCACAATCGGTAAGACGTTCACCGCTGGTGGGCTAAATCAGGCCTTGGCTCGACACGACTCAAGAACAACTACAAGCTGGTATAAGGTTTAAAGCCAAAGGGTGCTATTGAAAGCAAAGGCCGACCATTGCTTCCAATCATATGCGGTACCCCAGATGCCGCAGCCCATGATTGCCTTCGGCTGCTGGCAAGTAGTAACAAGTAACCTTCGTTCAGAGTTAAAAGAAGTGGTTCTCGCCTTGCTGTCGGCCCGGACTGTGTCTTGCGCCTAGATGAAGCGAATATCTTTCTCGCTTCGATGACATGGACGGACATCCACAGAGATGCTTCTGTCTGTAATACATTAGCATAAGCAAGAATCCAATCGCACAAGCGCTGTTGCAAAGATGCTTAGCCTTGACCGACTACTCGTCTTCTTGTACATGCTCTATAACGACGACGGTAACCTGTTTCTCACAGCGTCAGAGTTTTCAACGAGGCCTTTAAATCGCGCATCCATATGTCCCTGTACAATCCGCTACTGTATCGAACCAGATTGCCAAGATCTTCGAGCTTCTGATCCGGAAGATGGAGAAGATTGGTATCGAAGTTGATGACCGCGACGTGATCGAGTTTACCGTCTACATGAGTCCGAAAATTGCAGGAGAACCCACGGCGAGGACCACAGGTAAACAGTAGCAAGTTCAAAAGTCTTCCAGTGCGCCATCGCGCCATTGCCCTCGCCGGCTTTTGCAAGCCTCTGGGCAAACAGCTCGCCGTGACTGGAGTATTCCCGCCGCGTTAACGAGGTCTCCGACCATTTCAGCAGGTAGATCTTCGGGACGAAGCACACCACGACCGACGCCGATTAGAAGCTCATGAACATGGCCCGCGTTGATAACCGCGACGGATCCCGCTGCTGTGGTATAAAGGTGATGGTGCCGGCAACAGTGCAGGCGCCGATAATGAATTCATTTGGACGACTGGCTATTGCGGGGTTCCACACTACAGGGGCCGACAACGTCATCTCCGAGATAGCATCCGGCCTTTGAACGTCTAATAAAAATGGAGCAGAGACAGACCAACCCGTCCGGGAAAGCACTCGGATTCAAATTATGCAAGACGCATTGCACTGGTTTGCGCGTACTCAGACCGGCCTTTCGCCGGACGCAAGTCCGTGTGAATGTCCGGAGTGGGGCATCGGGGTGGGGCATCGGAGTGGAAGCGCCGGCGTGGCGCCGGGCTGGGAAAACCACCCAATCCATATAGAATACATATTAGCTGAAGTAGGAATATTCTCTATAGAAGCCTGAGCAAGAGCGAAAGCTATATAGCGACTCGATTGAAAGTGTAGCTGCGCCTACGTAAGCGATGAGTATCTGGAGTCGCCTTGTAGCGCGACATTATTGCATCTACTGCTCTATCAGTCGCCTCAGGTTATTCTTAAGAAAGGAAACAAGATAAAGTGCGCTTTTAATAGGAAGAGAGGTCTCTAATTAGTCATAGTGCATGCTTGCAGCACGAGTCGGCGACGTGGGTGTTTGGGATGCGGGCGTGACAGAAAGTTCCCGGGAATATCCGGGACATTTTCCCACACGCTTCAGTGACAACACCACTTCCACAATCAATCTCCAATTCGACGCCTACTTAGATAGGTGTGCTATCACGTCAGGATTTATTTTAACTAATGCGACATCTCATATCTATTGTGGTTGTGGAGACACAGCTATCTGCGTCTGTTGCTATCACCTGTGGACAAACACCCCACACCTAAGAACAATGCAATCTACGCGCGCATCCCTTCCTCACTTCGCGTTCCACTGCTCAACCATATCCTTCTCGCCATATGAAATATCATGATCGGTATCTCCATTGTCACAGGCCTTGTCGTCATACAAGGGCGGAAGCTCTTCCATCGCAGCCTCCGCGAGAGCTCGAATGGCCTGTCTAGCGATTTCGGCCTTCTCAGCAACCTTCTGCCGTTTAGCGCTCTCCGATCTCATGCAGAGATCCGCGACCTTCCTTTTCCGATTGGCTTCTGCGATGCCTGTCTCGATCTCCTCAGCGGATGGGCCTTTGTTCTTGG
The DNA here is from genome assembly GCA_028639655.1 of Colletotrichum sp. SAR 10_66. NCBI lineage: Eukaryota > Fungi > Ascomycota > Sordariomycetes > Glomerellales > Glomerellaceae > Colletotrichum > Colletotrichum sp. SAR 10_66. The sequence goes on from JAQIUS010000155.1 coordinate 98,703, forward strand.
CGGCGTCTATACACGCTGCCGCCCAAGTAGCCTTGTCGCCCAGCAGATCGTCGTTTGAAACGCCGAGGATGAGATCGATACGCGCATGGTGCTCTTTCCGAAGCGAGTCGATCTCCTTGTTGGCCTCTTGCTGCTGTTCCTGTGCGCTGCTGCGGTACTCCATATCGTTCTCCGCACCACTGACCGCAGCATCCAAGTCTTTTCTGATGTCATCCACGATGGACGGCATCGCTGGCTGCTGTTCTTTGAATCTACCGGACCTTTCTGTCGCACTTGGTGACTTGTTCCCCTGCGTGTCGGGCCTCATGCTGACGACTTGTGGCAGCGTGATTCCCGTGTCCAACAACGTGCTGCTTTCGGTTTTGTGGCTGAAGACGCTGTCAAAAAACTCCTCTTCCGCAGAGTCTGTATCACTTTGTTGAATCGCGTCGTCCGAAACCTCGCCGCCGGGCGCTGTATCTTCAGGCTCTGAGTAGTTGGACTCTGCGTCGAGATTCCCCTGTCTTGTCTTGTGCTGGGGCGTACTTGTGGCTAGCTGACTTCCGATATCCGTCCCGAAGGTGTCGTCGTTGTCGTTACTGCCAAAGTATGGGTTTTGGTCGTAGCCGTCGTCTTCGGAGTCCTCCTCTGCCCTCCCGTCGTCTGCGTCGATTCCAGCGCGCTGATTGTCAAGAATGACTGGACGAGTGGCGGTAACCAGGTCTCCAGGTTCGTCCTCTGCCTCTTCCTGATTCGGTGCTGCCCCGGTATCACTTTCGTCTTCGCTGTCCAGGTCTGCAGATGCCACTCTGCTGTTCTCGGGGATTTCCTGCTGCCCACTGATCTTTGCTAGCACAGAGCCGTCAGGGGGGCCTTGGAGCTCTCCTATGTCCTCGGGCATCTGACTGCCGCCCCCAGCCTGGCTGTCTGATGCCTGGGTGTAGGTCTTCTGCTGTCGGCTGGAACTCGCGTTGGCCGTTTTTGCCTTGATTTGACGGGCGGAATTGTCGTTGTCGTCGGCTTTGGCGTCGGATGGTCGCATAGAACTCGTGGAAACTGGGACAAAGTCAGCGGCTGCGCGTACGGAGCCACCACGGTATCTGCCATGGAATACGAAGTGCACCTACTGATGCTCTTCACCTTTGTGAAGTCTCGGGAATCGAAGGGCTGTCTGATGTAGTTGTCGGTTCGAGGCTCCCGAAAACCCGTCCTTCTCGCCTCGAGCAAGTGCCTAAATAGCTGCTCGGCGTCAAGTTTCGCGAGCGCCTGCCAACCCTTTTTCCAGCACTGCTCGGAGCCAACCGCTGTCTTCCCAAACCACAGATATAGTTCAAAGACGTCTGTGAGGCCAAGATGCTTTGCCGCTCTCGTGCGATAAGTTGCCTGATCTCTTTTTTGTGCGACGTAGGTGTCCCAATGCTCATGAAAAACCACTCGCAAGGTCCGGAAAAGGGTGTCTTGTGGCATGCATTCAGCGACCCACACAGCGAAGGGTTTGCGATGTCGCCGGGCTCGGTTGCGCTTGTTGATGTGAGCGCCAAAACCGGTCTGGGCCTCGTCCCACCGGGCTCGTACAACGGCCTCGCTGTCGTTGATTGCTTGTGCGAGATCGGTGAAAAGCTTTTCTAGGTTGGGGGAGTCTTGTTCGGATTGGTCGTCTGACGAGGGGTTTGGAGAGCGCTCCGACTGGGAACCGGTGTCGCGTTCGAGTTGTTGTTGGGCTTTTGTCGCCGCGGCACGAGTGCGGGGCATTGAGGGATGTCGGCCGGGTCGCAGCGGCGGGAGTTGATTGTGGGAAAGCCTGACTTCGCGATGCCGACGACGATGGATTCTCGAGGAAGAGCGCGCGGGCTGATCGCAAGCCGACGCTGGAAGAGACCACCTGCGCCACGTAGATGCCGTGGACGGGCGGGGCGGTCAAGGTTTGTCGGTTGCTGCCTTTTGGAGGGGATGACTGCTGCGGCAGAAATTTCAGGAAGGCGCGGGTGCACTGTGAGGAAAGAGCAGGTCGCTCAGGTCGTTGCTCCCTTCCTCGGCCGTGATGCATGCGAACCTGGGTGGAGCCGCGCAGAAAGGAAGGAAGGAAGGACCATTATGACCCCCAGGTCACCTTCTTAGGCAGGAAGAAGAACCAACCGCCCTGGGCTCTGATGTCTACCGCGTGCGAAAACTGCCACACCCGTGGCAGGAAAATGCAAAGACCTGCCATGCCTCCCACATCGCAACCTGAGCAAAGCCAGAGAATGTAAACTAACATACTGGAACCTATATGAAGACCTCGGAATACGTGCTTATATCCCAGCACTTTTACACACACACACACACACAGTGAAACTTGTGTAATGCAAAACAGCGCTTGTCAACCGTGCAGTTCTGACTTCGGCGTCATTTGCATCCACCGTCTTTGGCTCCGACTCGGAAGACGTGGCCGGTCCGTCCATTCTTCACCTTGTGACCAGCCTCCCGTGAAGCCGCCATACGTAGTGAAACATCGAGACCGATTTATCAATCACACTCGCGCCATCAACCACGGCAACACATCGGTTCTAGCCTCGGAGGGCCAAGCCATCACCCATGCTTTGGTCAAATTCCATGCTACTGTGCGTGTGCCTGGTCGCTTGAAAAGCTTCAGTGTAACCCACATTCGAGTCATCAATACAAAGACGTTACAGCTGTCTTTCATTTAATCGACTGGCGTGTCTGCGGATCGGGATGTCGGGCCGGGCTGCGTCTTGAATGCAGGTGGTGCGAGCCGCTTGGAAGGTCAGCGAGTTAGCGTGGTTTCGTGCACGAAGGGTGGTGAGTCTCCGGTCTGGCCATAAAAATAGCGTTGATTTACTAGGCAACCCTGGCGCTGATAGGCGTAGAGGTTCTGGTCTGACAAGGGCTGCACGCAACGTGCGCCCTTGCTTGAAGCCGACGGTACCCTACGGCAGCGTCCCTAAACCTTGCTTACGACACGTCTGTGGCTCTCTCGCGATGGTGAACGTCGTCCGTTAAGTTACGAACAGAGTGCGTGCGAGCGATTAAACTCCCCATTACCCAACAACCAGACTGAGTCCGCCATGAGATCAAGAGGAATCGCACAATACGTTTAGAAGTCAACATGTCTCCGCATGGGTTTCTGCGTAGGGATGCCGCACCCACTTTCGGGGTGCATGAGGTGGGGCACAAGGAGCCTTGCAAACATTTAACTCAACCGCAACCGTCCCCCCTTTCGAGCCACTCCGTGCCAAGGCGTGAGACTTCAAGGTCGCAGAAGCTGCAATAATGACGGCAAGCCTTTTTACTTCGTTGTTCCTTTCCAATTTACAAGTCCCTTTGGACGCTGTAATTAATAAGTCGAGTGACAGCATGGGTTGCTTTCAAAATCCTTCCACACTGGCGATTGTCGTCTCACTCGTCACGATAGGATAATACAACTTCTTTCTGAAGAGATTTGCTTGCTTTCTATCTAACTGAAGTCCCTGTGACCGTTTTATACTTGAAATTGCGATTTTCGCGGTGAGCCGTTGGAAACATCGCGGCTTGGAAGTAGAAATCTCTCCAGTGTACTCGGAGCGGATCAAACTCCGGCGGTGGGGCACGGCTCGGGGCCCACAGTAACTTGGGCCACCAATGTGGTCTGTCCAGTCGGCCTCCACTGATTACGTAATCGAACCGGGGGCCCTTCGCGATCGACGCCGGTTCCTACCCGTGTACTGACAGACATGACCATTAATCAATGCGCGCCAGGATGGGTTCGTCGGTGATGTTGCCTGGAATCCGGCCGGGCTTGGCTACCGCTGTCAATGTCGGCGATGTTGGTGAAACTTCAGCGGCTTGTCCCACGTCTGTCCGTGGTTGTTACGGCGTGCGTTGAGACTGCGTTTCTACTTGCAATCATTATTGGGCAAGTGTTGTTCCCCTTTCATCCACTTTGCTAAGCACGAAATCGCATGTTTGCTGAGGCTGACCGGACTTCGGCAATCACCATGGCACAGAAATTTGAAAACCTTTCGGCCTAGGACGACCAAATGCAATCATGTTCGAGCAAACCCTCACACGAGCAGAAACATGGCACATCCGAATCCTGTGCACGAATTTCACAAATATGCGTTGCCCAAATCCATGACGATTCGTCTGAGCCGGAGTTATCCATCAGCGTTGGCAGCGGACCGGCCCGATCCGAGCCTACAGGGGACTGCCCGTGGAAGTGGAGATGGCCCATCGGCGCCCAAGTCAATGTCAGGCTGATGCAGCTCAGGCATAGCAAAAAGCAAGTTGCAGAATGAAGCAGACCGACGCTCCTGGTCGCGGTGACAGCGATGCATTGCAGAAGTCTCTGACGCATGCCAAAATGTAGCCTTCTTTTCCGTTGAGGGATCGGGTATGAGACATGCGAGAAGGGACAGCAGAGTTCGCGGGTGGCTATCAAGGGATGAACAAGGAAAGCCATCGTGTTCGATAGCTTGGACGGGGACTTCACTGTGAAATTGTGTAAGGGTAGTGGGGACTCGTTCCAATGGCCGATGAACTATTTCAGGGACCCATGTACCGAAATACCCGCACATCTACCTATGTATCGGCTCATGGGCATATTTCTGTGCATGAGCATGCTAAACTTACGTAACCTCAGACGTCCCAGCTGTACTTATTCCATCATATGTAAGTTTTCCTGCTCATGTAGTCGCACAAACACTTGTGTGCATTTGGAGAGCCTTTCACACTTGACCGCAACCTTGATTGAAAACCCCGGTCAACTACCTCGATAACCATAGGCCGACGACAATCAGTGCACACAAACTGCTTCCAGATTGTACACTCCCAGTTTGGGCGCTGAAGTAACGAAATTGATTCTCTTTCTGTACCTTCGACGTGATTCTGTGCAGATCCTTCTCGACGTCCTGACTTCTCGGGACGTGCACAAATATCCAGAATGTGCTGGTTGCCGTGGACCGAGGACAGATGCTGCTTTGACATTTGCTTTGCGTGCATGCCATTGAATCTAAGGCCAAACTCCGAGTTTGAGGTCATTAGGAATTGAATACGGCGCACTCGGAGGTATTTGCGGAAACCTCTTCCTTCGTTACACTCAATTGCAGGATGACGTCGCTGCATCGGCATACACCATTACGTCTCAGCTGAATGACAAAAGCACTCTTGAATTCGGGGACCAAGAACTCCCCTTCACAAGCTCCCACCGCCTTCCAGAGCTTGCGCAGCGCAAAAGAGCTGAGGGAGCTTCTGGATTCCGCGCCCACCTTAATCCTGGAAATCTTTCACCTCCGCCGCTCTCTAGAAGCTACCACGATGGTGACAGAATCTGGATCTGGGGCCCATAAGCTGAAGCTCCCACTTGACAACATCATGGTGTAGGCTTTCTGACGGTATTCAAGATTTGTCCTGTCACTCTGCGTCAAAACCTGCCGAACTGTGATGCGGAGACCACCAGTCTTGCAGTGGATATGTGACGGAGGGGAGCTTAGCTGAGGTGGTACAGGGACATAGTCGCTTTTCCCCCTTAAAGTTGTGATCATCCCCCTGAGAAAGTCGAATGTGCCCCCGGGGCCTGGCATAGGGGATGAAGCGGCCCGGCCATTAGCAGTTCTGCGTCGGTCACAAGTTCACCTGTCACTGCCGTTGACGACACGCCCATACAACGTCAACATCATCGACAACAGCTCTTCCAGATTACATAACTTACAGTCAATAATCTGGCTTCGCTCATCTCGAGCGGAGGATCCAGCATCCCACCTGCGTTTCGTCACTGATTCCAGTCGCAAGCAGAAACAGCTCTAGCGGCAATCAGATTCGACGCGACTCGCAGTTGCTCCCAGCACAAGCTTTGATGACTGGATGTGAAAGCCCACGTCACTGCGCAGACAGCATCCCTTGATTTGGTTGGATTACAATAAAATCGTAGCTGGGTGCGCTGTGCCTTCTCTTTGACTTTATAAATCTGACCCGGTGACTCGTCGTCGTATTCTACGGCCGTCAACCTTACTCCAATGCCACTGTTCTCCAGCATCATGCTACTCAGTGCACTCGTCCTCAATTTGCCCGAAAGGCAGACACCACTCAGACTTCTAGGCGGGAAGGAAGATTTCGCACATAACGGCTGACCCTTTCAACAACACCTTCCACTCACCTCCTCAAAAGAGTCACTCCTATAGTGCAGGTGCGTCGCGCCCTCGGAAAGACAATCCTTGTGACAGCTCCTCCGACATGTTGCCTGTCTCATCAAGGCCGCGATATTCTTTTTCTCGGGGCTCGACGCGGTACTGTGCAATCTCGACGACACATGCTGCTGCATTCTGCTGGAAATTGAGATCCTTCCGCGCCTCTGCAATGAAGCGTCTCCAAAACGCCCCTGACTTGTTACGTCCCTGAAGAAAGTTTGATCCGATCTCATTCAATGTTACCTAGGTCAACGCGGCCGAGATAAGACACGTCCACAACACGAGTCCAAGACACAACCCCTTCAGACCTAGAAGCTGGTGCTGCGAAGATACATTGTGTCGCATTTGTCGTCGCCATGGGTGACTCATGGATCCAAACTTTCAACATCCGCACGGCTGACGCTTGCTCCCTTCACCCTTTGCAATTGTCGATTCCTTGCATTCACCACACCCACTCCATCTCCGCGCGGGTTGCTTGAGCAGGCGAAAAGGTTCCCGCCGCGAGGGCTGCCTGGATCTAGCTAAAATACCTTCCGAACTCGACAAACTTGAGAATGTTGCTGTTGTATTAAATGCAGATGACGTTATCGAACACTTCATGCGCGGTTAGGGACTACGATGTTCGGCTATGTCCACAGCGGCGGACGTAAGCTTGGACAATGGAGGCTTGGCCGATTCCGACGACAGAGCATCAAACAGATCTAGAAGGGGCTTACCGTCGGCGAGGTCGCGGGCCCCGGCTGCGGGTTTCTGTCTTGGCTCTAGAAATATCAACCAACGCATCTCCGACTCGCTGCCTCGCTCTACGATGCTGTTGATGTTTTTCCGCTGCACTTCGTCATATACATCGACGGCGAAAGTTAGTGGGAGCCCGAGAACCAAGAGCCTTCAGCCAAGGCGCTGGGAACCATTCGAGAGCTCTGCCTGGCTGGCATCCACCCCTCTGTTAAGTTGACGACGAATATCAGAGCCCTGCCTTGTTTAAACCGCCATTCAGCCCGCCCCCCGGGTATTATAGACCACTTAGGGGCAGGACAGAATGATAACTATGTCGACTTCGGGAAAGTCTGGATGTGTTCTGCCAGTGAAGGTCATCTGCGCATTTGACTCCCCGCCGTATAACCTTCCATGAAACCTGAATCTGAGAATTGCAGCATTGATTCTAGTTGATATTGCCTGATAGTAGTTTGATGACATATTGAAAAAAGTGAAATGCAATACATTTCCCTAACGCGTCATTCTTGAGTGGTACAAATGGCGGTGACAGATGGTACAGAAAGAAAGAAAAAGTGGTTGATGCTCTCTTCCTAGCTGAACCTGGCTGTTTTACTCCTGAGGATCAAGCTTTGTCCAGAGGGAAGAGTATGGCATCTAGTGTAGGAAGACTGACTAAGACGGAAGAGTCGCTAGGGCTGTCTTTCGCGGAAGCTGGTGGTGTCTCAGCTTCGGAAACAGAGGCTTATGTCTTCTGTCCAGCGTCCTGCTTCCCCAACAAGTCCCAGTCAACGTCCTCGCCCACCACGAAGTCGTCATCAAGCATCGTGACACCTGTGGAATGACGGGTCAGAATTGGTGCTTGACGGTGTCAGTGCACAGAAAAGAGATCTTACCTGTGATTTGCCACTCGTCACTCTCGGCTGCCGCGTCGCCTTCCGACCTCTTCGTAACGGCAGCCCCGAAATCAACCTTACAGCGGGAGTACCGGTAAGAGCCCGGCCACCCATTCGCTGCGTATGAATCGCCCCTGTAGCAGAGACCGTTGAACTCCGCCGCATTGCCCTGCCTCGGGTTCCGGTAGTAATCGTCCTAGTCAAAGATGTTGACAGCGCAAATGACGGAAGAATATCCGTTGGGGTTGCGGAACGTGTAGCGGGTGTTTGTCTCAAACTGCTTCCCGGTGGCGTCCCACCAGTTGCTGGCCTGGGAGCCGTCGTCAATGACGCTAAAAGTGTAATTGCGTTTGAACGTCCAAGACTTGTCGGCTGGTTGACCCTGGTCGCCGTGTCAGACAAGTAGAAATGCAACGAGGGTGATATCAACTTACACTCCAGTTAACGGGGTCATAATCGACGGGAACGGGCTGGTTCTCTTCATAGCTGCTCCAGCCCTGAGTAACGCCGTCGACTGTCTTTTGGGCGTACCAGAATAGTCGGCAGTTAGTACGATCCGACCCGCTGTGAAAAGAATCCCAAAATGATGAGAACATGAGACCACTCACAGTCAGTGTTGGACCCTTGAAACCAGCCTATCCACAGGTCGTCACGATCGTCAGGATCTGTCTCGGGGTCCATTTTGCCGACGTTCTGCGTCATTTAGTTCATCATCCCTGGAGAATCACATGCTTGTCAGAAACTCCACCCTTGATTAAGAAACACTGAGGGCAACATACTAATGCATTGACCTCCCAGACCGTTTTGGACGCTAGGAACACATTCCTGGCTCCGTTCGTTTGTTGCCCGGAAGTTACCACCCTCCTCGCTCGACGCCCAAGGAAACTCGTCGCATTCGAGCTTCATCAACGAGCCCGAATATCCGATGGCCGAGTGCATGAAGGCTGTCTCGTAAGGACATGAATCCAGGTCGCTGACCACATTCGGGCATTGCTGTTTGCGACGTTGGTTGACTCTTTCCTTGTGCTCGGGCAGGATGGCCAGGGCATGGGTCAAGGTGGTTGGCAGGGTCGTCGTCTTGTATCCCTGGCACAGAGGAATAGTTCCCCAAACTTGACCGGAAATATCGGTGAGTTGAAGAGGGGGGAATGCGCCACAGTTGACTGCAGTCCTTGTTAGTTTTGTCCGCAGCCAGGCGGGACTGAGCGGCTTCTTGACTGACATCGAAGTTCCGGCAGCTTGAGAGAAGGGCTGTCACCTTCAGGGCACTGAATCTGCTGCGTGAATTGGGGCAGCTGCGGGTCTGCAAAGGTTTATCAGCCAAAAGCGTCCTTCTGTTGAACCGGATTTCCATACCTAGGTCCATGCTGTCATCATCTTGTCGTTTGAAAAGATACTTGGGGTCGAGAAGCGCAGTCTCGGCCAGGGTGTCGTTGGCGTAAGACTGCCCCGTGTCGTCTTCAGAGTCCGATTGGTCTATCAGCCTGACCATGCGTTTCCTGTTTCCCTGTAGATCTATTGAGCCCGAGGACTTGTAGATGGTGTACTTCCTTGGGTCAGGTGCATAGGCCAATCGATCTTTAAGCGCCCAATTCGCCCAGTCGAGAACGGTGGCCTTGGCCTTGAACCCAAGTTGATAGTAAAAGTACGAGCCGTAGGTGTAGTCAAAGCGACCGGTGGAGGTAATGATGGTACCAGTCGCAATGAATTGCAAGATACCGGTCATGAAGGCCGTGATTTGGGCACTGATCAGAGTCCTGCCAGCAGTGTAGGAGCCGCCACCGATCTGGATACCGACATTGGCCTGTGTAAAAGATGTCAGGATGGCCGGAGCGAGTGTATTGGACAGGCCAAACCTACCTCTGGTTGTATAATGACGTCAATTTCGGCCTTGACCTGGACGCCGGCTTCAAAGGTTGGTGTCACGTCGAGTCCATTAGGCTTCTTGGGCTCTTCAGTCAGGCCGAGGTTCAGAATTTCGTCGTAATTTTTAATGTCACTGCTATCCTGTGGCCAAAACACGCGTGACTTATCGAAGGTGACTCTCGCATCCGCTTTGGCCTCTCCGTGAATATTGACGTATCCGTTGATCTGCTTTATTAGTCGTCAACTTCCGAGAGAACAAAGCAGCCTCTCCTAGCTACAGTAGGTTTTGATCGACCTACTTGGCCATATATATCGAGCGTGGGGCCGATCGCAGCAATTCCCTTGACTGCCAGCCCGGGGTATCCAAGAGTGTCGACAATCTTCTTCTTGTTGGTAGTATAGCGGAGCTCTGCGTTACCGACCATCTTGAGACCGACGTAGGCCTCTGGCCGGATGCCGAAGAAGAAGAACACGTCCGGTTTTGTCGGCGGAATGAACGTACCGGAGTATTAGTAGGCATATGTGGACTGCATGGTGATCTCGGCCTCCAGGTCCATGCGCAGGTTCGCCGACCAGGTCTTGCCAGGGCATCCCCTCGACGCCTTGAACAAGTTGATCTTGTCGGCCCAGCCCATAGGAAGATCGCCGACTTCAGACCGCGTCACCATGGTCAGCTTCGCCAGCCATCGCGTGAAAGTTCCCCACCAGTCTTTGGCGATGTTACTTTCTCGCGACACAAGACAGTTCTCCGGCTTCGGGTCGGCCGGCTCGGCCTCGAGGGGCACCGTGGTCAGAATTGTATCCCCTGAGCGTTTGGGAAGACGCTTCTCCGATTCTTTGGGCTTGGCGACGCGGTCACGGAAGTGGCGCATCGTGAATCCCTCGTCAGGGATGTATTTCTTTGCGCGTCTCGCGGTGTTTCCGTCTGCTTCCGAGTCTGTCAACTCAGACCAGTACCCCAGCAGATTAGTAAAGTCGACACGAATCTGGACGAGGCCGCGATCTTGACGAGCGAGGTGGAAGTTGTAGTCGACCTTGACTTCGTAGACGGGGTTATCATGAATCCCGTCTAAAGAACGATGCTGGAGATGATGCTTGGGCAACTGGTAGTCGATGCCTACGGGCATCATCGAGATGACGCGCGCAAATGGTCCTTCGCCGACATGGTCTGGCAGGCGAATGACGGTATCCTCGGCACCGCCATTCCAAACGGCGTCGCACTCGTCGGCTCCGGGAGGAAAGTTGCAGTAAACTTGGAAGGTCTTTTCCACGTGCTCAAAAACCCGCTCACGTACCGTCTGGTTCTTGGTCAACATGTCTCGCTTTACACGGGGGACCGAGACTGTGCGCCGGACGACTGTGTAAGACTTCTGGAAGTTGTCATCTATGGCCTCTTCTTCGCCGTTGAGCATCATAAGTCCGTAAGCGTCCGAGCCGTCAGGAACAGTCCCATCAGCATGAATAGGGTCTCGGTCGTTGCTTTCGTATTGGGTGTCGTACTGCCAAATTACTTTGTCGGTGTCAGGGTCGTTGAAACTCAGCTCGTACAGTCGATCAGGGTCGACAGGCCAGTCTTTATATCAAGTAGACGGCGGGTAGCAACCGAAACCGAACAACGGACCGTAATTTGGCGGTAAGGATACAGCATCACACGACATCTCGAAACGACCACCACTGTAGGCGTTCGCACGAAGGGGGGTTGAGGCCATCTGCAATTTCCACCTGTGTCTGCTTGCAAGGTTGGGGCAAACAGTAAAGTTCTGGATTGCCGTACTCTAAATCAGAAGAGGATTGCGGGTCGTTGGCCCAGTTGCAGTTGCTGTAGCTGCGACCTTGGGGACAGCACAATGCGCTCTTGAAAGGCTCCATCAAAGGACTACCCTTCTTTCCTGAAACGGGTGACACATACTCCTCTCGACAGAGACCGACACCTTCTGGCTTGTTGTAGCGGTACGTCTGGTAGTCTGGCCGTCGGGGCACTCAGGGTTCTGGCTAGGGGCAAGAAGTCCTTGGCAGCCGCTCCAGATACAATCGTCAATGACCTTGGTACTGCGGCAACACAAGGACTTTTTTCCAGAGTAACATTTCTTATTCCCTTTGGGCTCGATGGCTGTGTCGGTGTTGAGCTCGAACGTGCCCGGGCCGCATTTCCCGCTGCACCCAAACACGTTACGCTCTGGTTTGCCGTTCCATTCACAGTCTTGGGGCATTGAGCTTTTCGGAGAGCAGATATGGCGGTACCATCCCTTCTTGCATGTTCCACCTGAAAGGGGCATGGGGTGTCTTTGCAAGGGGTTGTGGGCGGTCTCGACGGACATGGTCCCAGCAGGGCAGACTTGATCAGCTCCACGCTCGCCCGAAGCTCCGTCGGTACACTTCTCCGTGACGAAACAGTCTTGACCAGTAAAATGGCCAAAAAGATCGGATAGCCGGTCGGCGGAGTCATGATCGAGACCTTCAACCTGCAGGTGCGAATAGTGTCCAAATAGCTCGCCCATGGCGGTGAAGTTGGACGTGTCTTGATCAATGGCCCAGATCATGGGACCGCTGAGACATCTGCTGGAAAGACGTTCGAGCTTGGCCTTGAAGGAAACAGCATTGTCGTACGACACCCACTGGCTTCCTTCGAACACGTTGTACAGGACCGTTGTGTCTGGGTCGTAAAATGTCTGAACATTGAGGCTGCTGTTACAACTGGCAATCTCCTTGTAGGTCAAGACGTCAGCCGGATCAGAGCAGGAGCCAGGCATGCCTCCAGTTCTGAAGCGACAGACACCGTCAGGTCGGAAGCAACTGGGGTCCGACATCGTAAAGGATCGGCCGGAAAAGCCAAACCCCATGACGACATTCTCAGGCTGAATGCCGTTGCGCCAGAGCAGGCCGAGGCCGTTTTCGATCATGTCCCAGTCTGTGTGGCCTCTGAGGTAGGTAGGGACCAGTCCACTCATTGTCTTCATCCCACATGCCGAAAATGTCGTACGACATGAGATTGAAATAGTCGACTTGCCGCTGGAGATTTTCAAGATTGAACCCTCGAAGATACCAGTAGCTGCGGGGGATTGCGATTGATATTTCCCATCCGGAGCCTTCGTCTTCGAAGGCATCTCGCAATTCTGCTAGCAGTTGCACATAGGAGTTGACATCTTGGAGACGAAGACCTCGGTCGAGAGCACCAGGGTACTCCCAGTCGATGTCGACGCCGTCCAAGCGATAGTTCTGGTAACATTGTTAGCTGAAAGTATTTGAGTAGCTCTACTACTTCTCCACAACTTACCCGCAGATAATCGACCACAGACCGGATAAATGTTCTTCGGCCATCGTAACTCGATGCCATGTCTGAGAGGTAGGTTGATGTCGGAGGGTCGTTGAACGCCCATCCTCCTATAGCGATGTTGATCCGCAAGTTGGGATACCTGAGCTTTCTGAGGACAAGCCGTCGTACCCACTCAGAATGCTCGTCTATCAATTTGTAATCGCTTCCAAAGTTGACGAATGCGAGATTCAGATGCGTCAGGGGTGCCAGTGGTAGATCCTTGGGCTCCCTGACACCACAATCCCTTCTTTGGGTGAATAACTCATAGTAAGCAATGCGTCTCTCGTATGTCAAGGGGTCAAAATTAATGGGACACGTTTGTAGCCTACCCACCGCCGTAAGTATCTATTTCTTGAGATGTTCTTTTGTAGACCTGCGCTGGGCGAGTAGTACTTATGTGAGACTGCCGCATCCTCCGGCCTTACAGTTCGGCTGGCAGCCGTCATTGCAGAAATCCTCGGTAGTGAGGCGAAATCCATGTTTGCTTCACGATCATCACGCTAGCTCGGATCCCGGAGCCACAAATAGAGGGTGGACAAACCTGCAACAAACGCTGATCGGGCAGTCAAAGATGTCTTCAAGGGCGTACTGCCTACACTCTGCCGTTGCGTTACAATTGGACTTGCAGCCCTTGGAGCAGTCGTTGTCACCAAAGCCGCATACATGGAAAAAGCCCACAGCACCCTACTCTGCATGGATTGGAGTCGTCACAGAGAGCACTCAGCTGAGCAGTAACGTGAAAGAAATGAGGGGCCCAATTGAGCCGCGTAAGGAAGCCCTCGTGATTGAGAGCGAAGGCAAAGACTGCCAAAGATCAAAAAAGAACTTATCAGCAAGACCGAGATGACCATTAGAAACAGAGAAGGCTTCGCATATACCAAAGGGTGAGACATGATCATTATCAAATTGGAACGGCCATTTCAGGTCTTCTGTTCTCAGATCAGGAATGCAAGTATGCCCAGGGTTGTCATGGTTCTACGTGCCGGGTGAGGAAAGTCCTCCGTACAACTCATCAGCACCATTCAGACTAGAACAACAGTCCGGTGGTCCATTCCACGTGAATCCTGTCAGTCTGCAGCCAAGAAGAACGCCCTGCAAAGGGTGGATTAAGCTATGCGGCGTAATTACATGAGCAGGATTCAATGCCAGGGATCCTACCCCGATAAGATGATATTTGAATAGCAGTGTCCAGGGTCAAGTACGGATTACAGGAAGACTCCAAGTCGGACGGAACTTCCAACAAGGCCCTACGGCCGCCGGCAGGCATCACATGCAGGCCAAGAGAGCAAGCGCCAACATAAAGCTTAGCGCAGGGTCGCGCTTACGAAAAACCATTTTACATGCATCGCTGTGACTCATTCTTCTCTCTCTTGTCATTATCCCGTGTTTTCTTCCCCCAAAAGAAAAGCGACTAATTAGAACTCGGCAAGTGGAAATCATCCAACTCCATATGAGCGGTGTCTCCTCGCCCCCATGGGGCATCTTCCCAGCCGAGCAGTATCTCATCGTAGGTCGACCATTGCCGCCAAATACGGCGCAGGCTAACATGGTTGCAGCGCAATTGGAACCCTTCCTCAAACCTTTCACCAAATGACCAGACCCGCGAGCTTATCAGGTGTTTCATGTTGATGGACGAGATTCCAGCCGACTGGCGAGCAAGCAGGAACGGCACCATCAGCCGCGTCCCCACGACCGAAGAGGTGTGCGAAATTCTTCAGCCTTGGCGGCCGGACAAGATCCGGAAGATTGCGGACCAGCTTCTCCACGAAACCTGCGATAACTTGGTCGTCCTCCGGACGTGCTACGACAGCGAGGGCGGCGACGAGAAAATGCAGCAGCTGATCACGCAGGAGGAAGATGCCGACGGAATAGGCTTTCTTCACGAAGAGCTTTGGTGGCGTTATCTCGACGACCGAGAGCTTTTCGACTTTGGCGATGATTGGAGCAGAATCTTTGATGTGCTCCCGGAGCTCGTCGGCCACTCCGGACAACGAAGAAGCATTGACCCCGCAAAGCTGGCCGAGGCCCGCGCATCGGAGAACCCCGAGGGTGATATACAGTACTCGGCACTGTCTGATCGCTTGCTTCTAATTGCCTCTAGAGACGTTCTCGAGTCGGAAGACGAGGCAGAGTACGAGGTGGTGTTCCTCGACGTATATGGAAACCCGGTTCGATAATCCAGTGTTGGACCGGATGACATGATGTACCTGCGCATGGCTCCCCAACGGGGAATGCAGCTGTCTCAATGGTGGGCAGATGGCGATGTTGCCGAGCCATACGAGGCCGCCGGCGAGATGGGCCGGGTGCTTTATCGAGCTGCCGAGAGTTAGTCGACCTCTCTGGCCACATGAGACCACTGCAGATAGCTTCGTACGGAAATTTGATCAGCATGTACGTCTGTAACATGCATTTGCCATGCTTGAACACACCGGTCTGCTGCCTACCTCGGCGCTTCTGCTGCTACTGCAACACTGGAAGCGTAAGAATCTTGTGGTTCATTTCAACCTTGTCTGGTAAGGGGAGCCTGGGACGGGTTGGATGCACGTTGGTCTACAGATGCACTTAGCAGGCAAATAAGCAATATTAACAGAAATATTTAAGCCCTTGCCCATGAAACTTTGCAGACTTCGAACCAACAACCCCCTGTAGCGTCCATGCAACTTCAACATGGAACTTCGGTGCCCCTCCCCCGCCAATGTCACCCCGGAATGTCTATCGCAATATGCGAATCGCTCTCCAACCACAATTAGAACCACCTCCCCGTAACCCTAGCCGCCAGCGTTACGGTCCGAACCAGCCGTTCGTCGTACCCCACACACACCCACATGCCGAGCTGCAGGTTGCGACAGTCCGATCCCATGTCAGGGTTCCACTTGTTGAAGTCATCCAGGCTGATGCCGCATTCACTGGCAACATCGGCACAAAATTGGCCGCTGGCGACCTTGTGGAAGTTGCTGCCTGCGAGGTCGGGGTGACGACTGGGTCCGGCGCTGGCTGGAGGGTGTACTGACTCCTGTCCGGCGTGCAGACGGCGGGAGCGCGGGTGAGTGGAGTGGGAGACGGCATGCCCTCACTGTAGTAACAGTATGTGTTCATCAAGTTCAGACACGCTGCCGGGAAGGCGTCCGCGTCGTAGCCTTAGGCCCAGTCCTCCTCGGTGATTCAGCAGTACTTTGTGTAGTCGCTAATGATTGACTCTTTGGACGAGTCTAAAGCTGTATGAGATACATATGATGGATCCAAAAGAGTTGTTGTGCCCCAGGGCGGGGGGGGCGGCGGGGGGGCGG